>OX579667.1:3273226-3825291 GCA_951230895.1 Carpatolechia fugitivella | reverse complement strand
AATAGATAGTCAATCAAATGAAGCGTCTGACTTAAGCGGTATCACCGACGCGACATTATAGCGTCATTTCAACGAGCAAACCAAATCGTGCCATCCATCAATTTCTCTAATAAAATTAAAATATATAGGTGTTACTTTATCGAATTTGATGGCTCAACAATAGGTATTATTTTTTACTTTTTAATGTTTTGCTTTTTTGCTTCGGGGGTTTTTAAATTTTTTATTTATTTTTATTTCATAATTACTCGACTGCTTTAGAAGGAGGGTTATGTTTTTCGAGTGTATGTATGTATATTTCTTTGGCACGCTCTACAGCCTAAACGGCTTGATGGATTTCAGCTTAAAAGGTGTTGTTCGATTCGTCTTACTTATGAGAGTGACACTGGGTACATCAAAGTTATAAAAAACAAGATGGCCGGTTTTTAGCGCCAAAACATATGGATTTAAAAAAAAATTAAGTGGGGTATCAAAATAAAGAATTAAATGTTTAAATGTAATTTAGAATGAAAAATTCTAAAAAAGCTTCAACGTTTTAACGAATTAGGTAGTCATTGTTATTTCAGTATGTGTGGCAGTAATTATTTATAAACATCAATCTGGACACAGATAATACTATACTAGGCATGTCTGGGCAACAAAAAGTGACAAGTGTGCGCAATAATAATAATAAATAACATAAGCTGGAGTACCTCCACGCGGTGAAGGCGGTAACAGTTTAGCTGGCTAAACCATTTAAAATATATATATATAATTAAATGCCTTCGGGCTTATGTTATTGCAGTTGTAGTTACCACAAGCTGTATTTGTTGAGTTTGACGACATTACAATAAAAAATAACGACCCAGGGGTTGGTGTGCGTATTGAACCCTGTACCTTTGATTTTGATGCGCTTCGGGACAAGGAAAAATTGAACGCAGAATGTTGCCTTTAATCCTTTGTTGGGCTGTAACAAGTTCATAAGCTTCAAGGTGCCACACTCAATCGGGCGGTTGTAGACCTCGGCTCACGTATATTTGCAAAAGGTCAAGCGTATGTAGCTCTAAGTCGAGTAAAAACATTAAATGATTGGCTATCAGTACCCTTGCCAAAAAAAAAACTATTAAATCGACCACATGATCAAAAATCTTTGAATGAACTTCAACGTTTACGGGAATTACATTGTATGAACTGATGATTTAAATAGTTAATATGAAGAAGATTAAATTTGGTTTTTATTTCTATTAAGGAATATTTATAATTATAAATGTATTCATTACAAAAACAAAAAAGATTCAAATAAAATAGTTATTAATAAAAACAAAAAACCCGACTGTGTGTATAATTAGTATTTTCAAACTTAATTAATAAACGAACTGAAAAGCTGCAAACAAGGTGTTTTTGTTTTGTTTTGAATGGTGTCAAAAATGACTACGGAACCCTACTTTATGCGTGGTCCGACACGCACTTGGCCGGTTTTTACATTTTAATACCTCTTCCTGTCTAAACTTATTTTTGGCACTATGTATGCACTTGTTCACCTTGTTTCTGTACTTGGTGTAATCTAGACGTCTAGTCATATCATGTGGTTTGTTTTGCCATCTACGAAACAACTTATCTCTATACTTAAGTATCATCTTCAATTTAGTATTTATCCAAGGCTTTGGGACCTGTTTTTAGAAGACTTCTTTCTAACCATAGAAGTGTCATAAATATTGCCAAAAATATACCTAATTTTCTCGTACAGTAACAAGGGACAGTCACATACCAAGAGATCTTTCCAGGGGTACTCATCCAATGTTTGTTTTACAGATTTATCACACAAACGCATATTCGCACTTTTTTGTTTCCATCGTATCGCACACCAACTAGATTGCACACTGCAGGCCTAAATCACACAACGTGTCTATGTAATGTCTCGCCGCACTGTCCATATTAGGATCTCAAAGATCGATATTCATATCCCCCAGTACTACGACATCGCAATGCGACGGGATACTTTGCACGACTTGTTGCACCTCGTCTGTAAAACTAAGCCTGACTGCCACAATGTGCATAGCGGGGCGTCCTTGACCCTGCGATAACTGGCCATGCATTATCTCGCACGAACTGCGTGTTATGTTGCATACCGTAATATCATGTGTTTTCTTTACGTAGAACAATAGTCCCCCTCCTCTCTTATCCTCCCTCGTACTGGCGTAAGTGTTATATCCGTCCAACGGAAATAAAGGCAGCTCCACCATTTTTATGTTTATTTCTGATAATATTATCATATCAAAACTTTCTTGGCAATCTTCTAATAATACCAGTAGCTCGTTGTAATGTTTCCTTAGCGAACGTATGTTTAAATGTATGACAATAAAGTCGGATTTATTTTCCTTCATTACATTACGCCATTTATGTGAACTAATGTATTTATTGTAATTAATGTTAGATTGAATCGACTGAAGTCATCGAATTTAATTTTGACGTATCTAGGCTCATTTTATATACCTGGCTATGAACCAAGTAAAAAAGACACACGCTTCATTTAATAGCAGCTTTAATTCTCAATAGATCCTCAGCAGTACGAATAGCCGTTATCTTCTTATTATTGGGATCATCACACTTAAGAAGTATTTTGCCACCTTATACCCATACGTATTCGAATGGCACGGGCTTAAGCTCGTTCTTTACGCGCCATAACAGCTGCTTCATGTTCTTTGTGAGATCCTCATTAATATAAATTGGAGATGCGTTTCCTTTTTCGCCGTAGATATCAAGATTGGTAAGCTTAGTTTTTCGCATGGACATCCACTGGTCACGCGCGGCTCGCGTGTTCAATGTGACGACGAGCGAACGCGGGCGGGCAGGGTTGTCGCGCGGGCGGGGGGGCGCCTCTCCGTTCTTGGTACCGCCAGAGCTCTCGCCGCTGGCTGGCGGCTCGCCTACCCTCCTCACATCGCATATTGCGTTTGGATCCAATCCCAAATTAACGGCAATATTTTTCGCTGTACCAATAACATCTTCCTCCTTCGTCCAATTTAATCCATATAATTCCACATTCCTTTCTTTTTCCTTTGATTCCAGCCGTGCAACCCGCTCCTCCAAGGCTTTGTTACATGTTTCCAAATGTACATTTTTGTTTTCTAGGGCTTTAATTTTGTTTTCAGCGATGCCCTTGAAGTCGAATAAGTTCTGGTACTGCTCGGAATAGAAACTAACGTCTTCAGTCAGCTTATCTATTTTGCTCTTCAAGCTATAACAGGATATCCATTTTTTGGTTAACTTTCTCAAGCACACTTGTTTTCTAGTGTGGAATTTTTATCTAGCGTAATTTTCGATGATGGATCCTGCATTGGGCTCGATTCCAGCTTAGCACAATCTTCACACACATCACCCTTCTTTCCGTGTTTACCGAAACATTTCTTGTGATAAATCGCATCACAATGCTTGCACTTTATTGTTTCGTCCGTCTTATTAGCAGACATAAACTGCCTACACTTTTTACAATGTGCCATTGCAGTTGCACAACACAAGCGCACAATAATAACGAAAGCAAATTGCAAACCACTCGCAAACAGCGTAAGGCTTACACGTATACAAACACGCACGTCCGGTCGCGGGGGAGCGCACGCGCAGACTGTTGTTTACACGGAGACAAATACAAAGAGGAGATGCCACAAGCAACTTAGTCCCGTCTCATAGCGGACTAAGTACTCTTACTACTAGCTATTAACCACCAGGCGTCGCTTCTGTCAGTGTTACTTTGGATTTTATGGATACGACACGAATATGACTTGGTTTGATTACAACCATTTTAATTGAAATTAATGACGCAAAAATTATATGCTGTGTTGTATCGTGCAACAGTACGAGTAATACAACTATTTCTAACGAAAAAAAGACATAATTCCACTCGTATGTATTTTTATAATGCAATTTTTAATGCTCGTAACTTATTCCTTCGAGAAAGTGCAACGCCATCTATCGCCAAGTAGAATAACTTCTTGACTGTAGAAGGTTATATGACCTCTTTCATTCATGCTCATTCATTCATGTATTTTGTATAGTAAGATGGGTGGCCAGATATGGAATCTAAAAAAATATATTTGTATAAAATATTTATTTTTGTAGCATACAATTAAATAATGCAGATAATATTGATGAACTTACTCAATATTTATAATTGAATACATGACATCAAAATATCACATTTTGGGCAAGGATGTTTCCTTATACTTGGTAGTAATTAAGTGATGATGATAAAGGACTTACGTGAAATCCCGTGTCAAAATTGAACAGATCTTTTTATATAATATATATATTCTTTATTGCACACTTAAATTTACAGGATAATTAAGAGATCTTCTTCTTATCAGATCTTTTTATGTCTTATAGTTTCAGAGTTACCCATACTGACCCATCTAAATGGGCCATCCTGTATATCACAATTGCTCATATTATAAGGTAATCCTACATTAAAAACGACTACATAATACAAAAAAGAAGAGAGAGATCAATTTAAAAAAAATGGTCCGAATTTTTTGTTTTTTTCACTTGCCTAGCAACATTAAACAGCGTAACGAACTAACGAACAGAACCATCTTGTGTGTAATAGCGAAATTAAGTACGGTTCATTAGTGTCTAGCTGCAAAGCTAGTTTTGCTATTGACCGCTAGACGGTTAGCAGAACTTCATCTCCCCGCACCCCCTCCCAATGGCGACCCCCGCTATCATATAGAAAACGTCTTAGGGCAGCTCCTCTTTGTATTTGTCTCCGTGGTTGTTTATTATGTTGCGATATCATATGAAATTATCACCTTGAATATACCAGTACTCTCTCTCTCTCTCTCTCATTCACTCCGTAAATAACTTCCCCCACCACTTTCGGCGAGCGCTTATAAAACATTGCAGGGCTACTACTACTTGTAAACATGCAGCTTATATCTCAGTGCACGTATTGCTGTAGTGTATATGCACTCGTAGCTACACGCTACGGTCCTCCGTGATTCGTAGCAGTAGTTCTACAACATCGCTACGACCCGTAGCAGTTACTTTTCTCAACATTAGAATAATCATATAATAATGACACCAATATTATACTCGTAAATGTGAAAATATATTTGGATGTTTGGATGTTTCTTTTCTTCCACCTTCACGCTTAAAGTACTCAACTGATTTGGATGAAATTTGAAATGGAGATAGTTTGTAACCTGGATTAAAACACAGGATACTTTTTACGGTGAAAAATCTGATTTCCACGGGAAAATCTTACATAACGCCAGCGTAGCCGCGGGCGGACCGCTAGTCATATCATATTATATTGTTTCATGTGGTATACATAGGTAGGTGTATTATAGATCGAAAAACAAACTAGATACAACATTGAATCAAATCCACAAAATTTTCTATGTTGGATGTATGGTCCGTGTGACATAATATGACGTCACATGTCACGTCGGACCTCTCTTTCTGACCATCAACTTTGAAGCCTTATAACTTTGTTTCTGAGCAAGATATTTGAAATATTATTTTTTATGTGTGTGTGAAACTTGAAATATTTTGTGCATAGTCCCTAGTTATGAACTTTAACACACACCTGTTTAATGAGTTAGCTAAAAAGTATTATGTTTAAAGGATTTCATGATTTTCGTCAGAAACAATCACCAGCTCATACGTCCACCCCGAGGGGCTCGAGCCTACCCTGAATTAGGGCGAATAGGTGTTAGTCAACCTAAGCCGATCAGCAGCAATAAAATGAGTTATAATTAATAAAAAGTCTACTTTTGCGCTTTTTATATATTGACCAAATTGTCACCAAAAAATTATTATTTTATACAACGTGTTAGTGAAATAACGCAATACTTCTCGAATGGTAACTCAGCCGAAGAAACTGAACAACTATTGTTCTGGAACTTTTCGGAAATAGCAAATATTTGTATTTTACTTTTCATACAAACTCGGCAGCTAATTTGTATGAAAAATTTCTTTTTTCTGATTTCGTTACATCTATCTATATTTTAACTTTTTCACTTACTATTTTCATTCAGCGTTCTAGGAAATACAAATTATTTGGAATAATTAACTCTTTGCGACGCCGCCATTTTCTTTGTTTCTGATGGACGAAAAGTAAACTAACGTTTTTATAATTCGCTGTAATTGCTCTACTCAACGCAATGACTAGTGGAAAATAAAATAAGAGTAATTTGTACAAAAGCTACCTACTTTGGTTAAAAGATTGCTTATTAAGTCAGGGGTTCACAATACAAAAATAAGTTTGATGAAGTTTTTGTTATATTTTTTTATTCATTGATTAATTTGCTTTGTTGCAGTTTTACATATTATTATAACTTATAATATACTGTGTAAGACCTGACCTTTTGAAATAGATATACATATTATTCTTATATTCACAAATTAGTTACTTACTACATTTAGGTACGTACATACATTAATATTACCTGTACATATTCGTTCGTACATCACTATTCTCATTCACAATCACAATATACACATGTTGTTCTATTTAAAAAATAACTACCATCCTTTATCAAGCAAATCCTTAATCTCCACCAAGCTCTTGCCCTTAGTTTCGGGCACATACATAGCCGTGAACAGGAACGCCAGCGCGCATGCGCTCGAAAAGATCCAGAACGTTCCATAGCCGCCGATGTGGTCGATCATGTAGCCGAAGGCGGTGGACACTGCGAAGCCGAAGATCCAGGCCGTAGTAATGGTGATGGCTGATCCAATACTCCTCACGTTGGACTGGAACATCTCGCCGATAAAGGTCCCGGGGATGATGCCAAAACCTGGTGGAAATTAGGATCTTCAGGTATCACGTGGTTGGAGCTTAACTTTCACTTATGTTGGAATTTGGAAGTGTAATTTCTAAATACTTTAAGCTGGAATTACAATACGATAATGTCAGCGCAAAATCGCTGCAATTCACGCGCTTGGCAATTTGACCTTGAATAAATCAATCAGGAGCCACGATATAAAATAATATTTTCAGGAAATCTTAAATTTACAGGTGCAATTTCCACGACTTTCTAGTTGTTCCTTTCAAATTGTGAATCCACCTTTAGAACGCTAATCTCTTAAGATGTAATCCTGAAATTGTACTTCAACTTTTCACCATTGCCGAAAAACACGTGATATTTAAACCATTCAAATTTATAGAAATTATCGATTGGCTATACAATACTTATATGTCCATAAAACATTACTAAAACAAAACATTCTAAAACTTACCCATGTCGTAAGACAAGAAGAAGATAACCAGTATCGTAAGTGGCAGCCACTGGATTCTCTCCACCAATGGAAGCTCCAAATGATCAATCAAGAAATATGTTCCCAAGATGGCCTGGAAGAAAGAAATAAGTGCACTTATAGAGAAATGTTTATATCCGTCCCCACTGAGGGGCTCCAGCGTATCCTAACTATAATGGCAATTAATTAATTGGGCAGTTTTTAAGCCGCCACCTTTGTCTGGAATGCGTTTGCGTTGCGTTAGGCACAGTGTCTTCCTTTTTGGACAATCAGGCTATTCAGCTTGCAATGTCCTAACCAAATGCACTATCAGTCAATCAATCAATCAATCAGCCTATTGCAGTCCACTGCTGGAAGTAGGCCTTCCCAAGGGCACGCCAAAGAGTACGATCACTCGCTTTCCTCATCCAGCCACCACCAGCGACCTTCCTCAGCTCATCTGTCCACCTGGCAGGGGGGCGTCTAACACTACGTTTCCCGAGACGTGGTCTCCATTCGAGAACCCGTCTGCTCCAACGCTAATCGGTTCTACGACAGACGTGGCCAGCCCACTGCCACTTCAGCTTGCTTCACTTCTGGACGATATCAACGATCTTGGACGATGTCATAATGCACTATCCCAGAAAGTCATTTTGACAGTGTTCCCAACGTAATTTGAACCCTAAACTTTCGTTACCTACATCATGGAGGAACAAATCTTACCAGACTGAAGCAACAAAGCGCTGAAGACCACAACAGCAGCACCCGTCTTCCGTTCCTCTCAACGAAGAACGGAGCAATGGAGCTGGACACGATCTGTGTGACTCCAATCACGATGGTGGCCACGTTTGGATGGATGGATGAACCAGCCATCTCGAAGATTGAAGTGGCGAAGAACACGACAACTATTATTCCACTCAGTTGTTGTAAAATGCCTGTAGATAGAAAATTGCTATAATGAATGATAAGATTCTAGTACCCTTCGTTTCAGACAAAATCACTTTAATCTGTAGGTTTAATAAGACAGTAAGTACAAGCCATTTCTAAGCATGATATTAACAAAAGAAAGAGCGTTTATGTGAAAGTTAAAATTCTAATTTTTTAAAGGGAATCAGTTCTTGGATCCTGTCTTAGTTCTTTATAGCTCAGTACTAGATTGATAGTTGATGATGATGAGAAAAACTCTTGAGAAACGCACTAACAGCAAAAATATTCAATCATTCAAATGCTGACTGAGTTAAAATGTACGACGTAGTCATATCGTACGGAGGCAATCAAATTCAGGCAATCTGCCATACATACTTTGGGGACCGCCGCTCTGCTATAACGTTGGAATATGTGGGTGATTTAAAAAAAAATATCTTACCCAAAGTAAAAGTAATGATGAAGGCCTTTTTATTACTCTTGACCCTGTAAAGATCTCTCCAGTTGCTCTTGTTATCAGTGTCTTGTTTTGTTGACAACAACGCGTCGATGTCTTCACCTCGACCAAGATACATCAGTATATCTTTAGCTTCGTTTTCTTTGCCTGAAATTGTATTGATGTTTAGCAGATGCTGTTTTATAATTAGAAAATTTAGCTCTCTTACAAAAAGCCGCTCGGCTGATCCATTTTAATAAAGAATGTACACCGCAGTTTTTTTCACAGATCATTTTCAATAAATTAGACAAAACACAAACCATTCATGATATAAAACATGGGAGATTCAGGTATGTTCAACAACCCTATGACATATAGAGCTGTCATTCCCACTGCCAAATAGTTGGTCGCGGCGTAGGGCGTGTAAGGTCCGACGACGTACACTACTAGAGTGCCAAATGTACTGAAAATTCCTGTGCCTGTCAGCAGTACCCCTCTTATGTTGGTAGATCTGAAAGTTTGGTTTGGTTTTGGTTACTTTGATTATTCACTCGCTGCTGACTCTATCGTGGATCATCAGAGCGGTACAACAATACTGCACTCTGTTTCCCACTTACCAGTAGGGTATTGCGCAGAAAAGAGAGAGCCGCATGCATCGGACTCTGACTGAGTAGGGGCGAGGTATATGATCCACAATAAAGTCTGTAGCAAGTAAATAATCATAGTATACTTGACAGATATTTTAGAAATGTATGTTGCTTTGGATAACTGAACTTGTTCAACGTTTCTTGATTGTATTTGATATTATTTTGCTACCTTAGCAATGAAACCGCCTACTTGACTCAACTTTTTGGAAAAAATGAGTTCTTGTGTAAATGTAAATTGTGAATTCTCGGTATCAATAGAAAATATTTGTATTGTATTGTATTAAAGGAAGTAAACAGGTGATTAAGGGATATTTTTTTACAATGCGGCTTGTTGCAATTGTCATATTTATCAATGAATATCAGGACAATCGTCTTTATGATCATTGATGGGCTTATTATAATTAAATTATTATTGTACGAAGACTGTCAATGCAATCGTGTGTGGGGATCGTACAAACCACATTGAACGCAATACTGCTTTTATTGAAAAATTGTTACATGATTTAACAGAATGTATTACATCACACAAACATTGTAAATGTGGAAATAGATATTTAATTTAATGTTTGTATGTTAGGATGTTCGAATGTTTGGTTCCGCTTTCACGCCTAAACTTTTGGACAGATTTGGATGAAATTTGGAATCCATCCATAACACGAGCTCCAGGGTTTGTGAGGTCAATTGTTACGTACAACACTTTTTAGTGGAGTTTTAACTGCCTGCCTTTCAGAAGGCAACCCTAAATTAGGGTGATTAGGGCGATTAAACTAAGGAGTCGACCACGCTGGCCCAGTGAGGGTTGGTCGACCTCACACACCACCTTTGAATTTCTTCGCGGGAGTGTGCAGGTTTCATCACGATGTTTTCTTTCACCGTAAGAGCGTCGAATAAACGTACATATGAATTCGAAATTCGAAAACACATTGGTACGTGGTGGGGATCGAACCCACGTCTCCAGGACGGGAGACAGCGACCCTAGCCACTAGACCACTGACGCTCTATCCATACACGAAAAAGAAATGCCAAGATTATTTTCTACCCTGAAACATCAACTTACGAAATTTCTCCAATATAAACTAAATTGATGACAAAAATGATGCCGGTGCCCAGCCCAGTGCCGATCCTGCCGGCGAAGATCATGGCCATGTTTCTTGCAAGAGCCAGCAGCAAGAAGGAGAAAATGGTCACCACTCCACCCAGGATCAAACATGGCTTCCGGCCTTGGACGTTCGAGAGGTAACTCGAAACGTATGGTCCTGTAAAAGGTAAGTGAGGTACGTTAGAAGTGAAAGATTTTTAAAATAGCTGTCCTTCTCTAACATTAAAATTCAATAGTGAGCATAGACAAAAGAACTTCATATATGTGCGTTTGTGAGGTAAGTAGGTATTTCTCAAGAACTCCGCGGAGAAGAACTTTTCTGAGGGTAATAGTTCGTTCTTATCTTCCTAAACTTCTTTGTCTAATAATGTCTTATGTCGAACAAGTTTTGCATCAATATATATATATATATACGTATCTTTATATGTCTTTATTGATATCTACTTTATAATTAACCTAACTTTCCTTTTTTTCTTGCCTATCCTTTACTTTTTTTCGCGTAAATAAGTTTCCCTGCCTCTAACAATAAAAACTTGACACTGGCACAAAGTCATACTAGTGCCATAAAAAAAAACGGATTGTATCATAGTAACAATTAACTTTCGCTTTCCTTTTACTACTTGGCAATAGACTTCGCCTTTTTGATATTTGACTTTACCTAACTTGCAAGTGCCTTCACTTATCTTTATACCGTCGTCGTTCACCTACCTTAAACCTGACTTCACCTTTTTTAATACAAATACAAAATACATTTATTTGCAAGAATACACATTTTTGATATTTTTTATATTACACTTTTTGCACTTGTATTCACCTATATAGCTTTGCACTTTCTTTTACCTACTCGACACTTAACTTCACCTTTTTGACACTTGCCTTCACTTAACTTCACAATTTCTTCCACCCACCTGACATTAAACTTCACAACGACACTTTCTTTCACTTACCCGTGATAGTGCCAATGTAAAGAACTGAACCAATCCAAGAAGCTGTTGCTGAAGACACCACATTGTCCAGTGGGGTCTCTTCCAGATCCTGAAGCTTTGGGATCATTGGTGCCGTCCAGCCTAGGCCGAAACCCACCATCATCTGCCCCATGTAGACTGGAAAAATTGTCAAAGTGAAAGTTAATATGACGAAATCGATGAAATTTCCAAGAGACTTTCAGAATTCTACCTAATGTTATAATAGAAAATAGTTTGTGATTCAACCACGCAAAAGCGACTGCGGCGGCAGTGGTAAAAACATCAAACAAGTTATAAATATTTTAATGTTGTTTGCGATATATCCCACTAACTATAAGTTAAATCGAAAAAGAACACAATAAACAAAATAATGATATTAATTTAAGTACTGGGTTCTGGAAAAACTCGAGTTTAGCTTATTGGAGGTACAAAAATCATGTTCCAGTTAGATTGTAGGATCTTTTGAATTCACTATCACACTAATATTATGAATGTAAAAATATATTTGAATGTTTGAATATGTATTTGTTCCGCCGTCACGCTTAAACTACTCAAATGAATTGGATGAAATTTGGAGTGAAGATGGTTTGTAACCTGGATTAACACATAGGATACTTTTAACGGGAAAATGTCTTATTCCCACGGGAAAATCTTACACAACACGAGCGTAGCCGCGGGTGGACCACTAGTACCTATTAGTACCTAATACGTCTTTTCCTTTGTCATTTACTGCGTGCAATTTTCTATGTAAATTGTAAGGTTCCAATTTCACGGGTTATTGCAAAAATTAACAACTTGACGCAGTTTAGATGAAAGTTCAACCAACGCATTACTAAAATAACGTTCATATTAGCGTGCGATGCTTCACGGTGGTTACGTCCGACACTGCGCAGGAATCGTGCGAAAGACTCGTTTTTCTTGAACTTTTTTGCTCATTTACAAAAAATGGCAGAGTTTATGAAAAATTTAATCGATTTAAAATATAATTCAATAATAGGCAAGTTATATTAACGAAAAAAAACTATGGTTATCGCTTTAAGTTACGAAATCAAGGACGTCAAAAAATTGTTTTGCTGTTTTTTTTAAAAAACTTGTGCATCTTATTTCTTAATTATTATAATGTATTTAAAAATTCTACTCGATTTAAAATTTAATTAAAGATATAGTCTGTTAGCATAATATTTTTTTCACATTTATGGAATCAGTAGAAGTGCTAGTATTTGACCGTCAAAGTAGCGACTATGTTCGGTATTTCCACATAACCCCGCCTTAAGTAAGTTGGACTTACATCCTTTCTTTCCTTTCTTTTCCTTTTTTTCTTTTTTTTTTCTTTAATAGACTACTTTCAGAGCATGAGAGATGAAAAAAATATTTATTTGATAGTAGGTAAATATAGGCGCAGATATACTTACTGATAAATGCTAGAAACAGCTGTTTCTTTAGATAATATTCCATATTGATTGACTATTCCTGAAATCTATGTATTCCTAGTATAAACCAATGTTCTCACTGCCACCCTGCATACGTTTAGTAATATCATCTGTTATTAATTTAAATAATACACAATATTGTCTGCAAAAATGTACCTGCACACTAATTTTGCAAAAAAATGCTGTTTAAATTACATCTGATAGATAACAATCTTAATAGGTTGGTAATAAAATAATAATAAAAATATCTTTGTCTTGATAACGAAATCACTGAAAAAGGTCGATTGGGGAAAAATGTCTAGAGATAGTTGAAAAATGAACAATACGATGTTTCACGTAATTTTTTTCTTGGCTTCTTTTTTCAAGTATTAATTAATCACACTAATAATATAAATGTGAAAATATATCAATGCACACATTGTTTAAATCGTCTACAACAGACGTGTAAGGCATTGGCCTTATATATTTTGAAAATATATTTGGATGGTTGGATATTTGGATGTTTGTTTTCCACCTTCACGCAGTAGGTGCTCAATGGATTTGGGTGAAATTTTGAATGAAGATAGTTTGTAACCTGGATTAACACATACGATATTTTTTACGAGGAAAAGTCTTGTTCCCATGGGAAAATCTTACATAACGCGAGCGTAGGCGCGGGTGGGCCGCTAGTTAATTATAAATATAAATTCGAAATCATGTAAAATTCAAAAAGTGAAACCATATCTACCAATACCTAAAACCATATCTATCTATACCTTATCGTTAACCTGCATCAGTCCTTTTACTGGACTTGACTTTGCATTTCACATCCATTCACCGTCGCCTTATAAATCGGACACTTTTAAAGATTGTGGGGAATTAGATTGAAAATCTATAAAAATAATGCATGGTAGGCTAAAATCCTCAAAAAATATATTTAAATTTATTTTAGTTTTAGGAACCTACTTATTGTGTGATCCAATTTACCCTTGTATACTCCAGAGATATGAAACTTTAACAATTTAATCACAAATGAAATGATAGCGAGAAATGATTAAAATAATTCATTTTCTACCGGTTTTTCAAACATCGTTACCACCTGAGCATAGAAAGAATTAAGGCATTTTTTTTTTAAACTATTTATAATTGACCGAGCGAGCGAAGCGTCTCTGCTTCAGCTTGGCCAAATTTGCTTTTGTATGTCCATCTGTCTGTGGATTTGTTTGTTTGTTTCACTCTACAGGTCGCGTTTCTCAACCGAAATTTCTCGAGAAATATCTCGTGAAATTTTGTGAGCAGCTTCGATAAATTAATCGATTTTTTTTATCGAGCCAGTTTTTGGAAATTTTAAAAAATGACGGAGTTATGGGGGTTGCCAGCTTACAAGGTCTACCGCTGAGGCTGTTTTCCTCTACAGGTCACATTTCTTAACCAATAAAATAAAATAAAAAAATTAATTTGAAATAAAATTAATTTTTTTTTTTTTTTTAATTTAATTTAATTTAAAAATAAAAAATCAAGGGGTTGGGGATGCTTGTGGAGAAAAAAATAAAAATAAATATGAAAAGATATACAGACTCGCGAGGTCTACAGCTCACAGAGCCACTAGTCTAAACAGGCGAGGCCGTCAGTTCAGTTGTGTAGTGGCAAGGGCCGCTGCCTCCCGTCCGGAGGGCACCGGTTCGATCGAACTCCACCACGTATCAATGTGTTTTCAAATTTCAAATGTTTATTCAAGGTTCTTACGGTGAAGGAAAATATTGTGAAGAAACCGGGCACACACCTACGAAAAAAATCAAAGGTTGTGTGTGAAGTCGACCAACCCGCATTATGACATTCCAGCATATGGGTTCTTACTTTTGATTTAAATACCGCTTTAGAAGTACACTTATCTCTTATACTGCTAGGTAAGTCATTAAATACTTTATGTATGAGGTATGCCACAGTCCTTTGTCCATAGTAATTATTATACTTTGGTACTTTTAACACATTTCTTCTAGCGTTCCTATGTAAGCGTGGTAGGGATAAAAGATCCTTGGAATCGTCACAGTCGAAGCCATCCAATGCAATCAAAAACAATACTTTCCCATGGACCGGCAGCATTTTACAATGAACAAATAAGTAATCGTAATTTAGTCTATACTCAGTTTTTGTCTTTTTATCCACCATTAGTTTCATATATCTTATTTGTAGTGATTTTATTTTATCCAGATATGATTTAAATGTACGTCCATAACTGCCTAGTCCATAGGAAAGTATTGAATCGACAAGGCTATAGTATAATGTATACAGGGTGGCCCGGTTTGTGAGGAAACTCAGGTGGCGAAACTTTACTAGTACTGTTCTCAATTTATCGCAAACACTATCCACATGTGTTTTCCAAGTGAAACTTGTGTCTATAGTCAAACCTAAGTACTTATACTGGTCCACCACCTCAATCTCCCCACACTTACATGGTCCAAACGCACTGTTATGCAAGCACTGATAAGCGTGTCCTACCAAACATGGCACCTCGCAGAGCCCCCTATTATACGGTGAATATATTATGTGCATACATTTCGTTTTATTTATATTGATGATAATTCCGTTGTCATGGGCCCACTTAGTTATATTATTGAAATCCTCCTGTATATTTCTTTCTATCACACTCATGTCTTTATCTGCATAGACGAGGCACGTGTCATCCGCATACATGTATATACGACATTTTCTTACTACATTTGGCATGCTATTTACGTGCATAATATAACCAACTGGGCCGAACACCGAGCCGGTCGGGACACCGCAGTGTATGCCTGCTCCCTCACTCCGCACGCCGCCGACGGCGGCCGTCTGAAGAGTCCGATCAATGAGGTAAGCCCGGAACCACTTGTTCAATGGCCCCCGGACTCCACACTCATTTATTTATTTATTTATTTCAGCTACAACGGCGAAACCAATTACAGTAACTGTATGTCAATACTCTATAAATAAATTATTTATAAAAGAAGATTAAAATTATTTACAAAAGTAAATATCAGTCATTAAATCAATAAGAAATAAAATAACGAATCAAGAATTAGAAAAAAAAAAAATTATCATGTCAAAGGGATGGAAGTTTCACATTCATACGTCTCACAGAAACGTAAACAGGTATTCGTTATCGTCGACCATCCATCCGCAAACAAATCACAGTGGGGATTTGCATCGAGGAGCGCGTTCAATGTGATGAGCATACGACACAAAGGTGAGTGCGCGCAGGCTGAGGTGCGTGCGGCGGGCACGGCGAACAGCGCACGACTACGGCGACCGTCAACGCGCAAGTACTTGTTCGGCACGAACAGGCGGCACAGCTGTGAGTGCAGGCTGGGCGCATTGATAAGACCACGCAATACTTTGAGGGCGATTACACATTGATTATTGATTCTACGTACGTTAAGTGAGTTGTGAATCCCAAGGTCCCTAATAAATATAACGTTGGGTACATGCTGTGGGTACATTTATTTATTTATTTATTTATTTATTTATTTTGGGATACAGACAGCATTAAATTAAAACATTCTATAAAATACATTGTGTTGATACAAAAGCCAATAAAGTATCCACTATTTGCTAAACATCTGCGTACCACTAAGCGAACACTATCAGTTTATGTAAAGTACTACAGTTGGTAAACAAAACAATAATGTTACAGTCGTGAGGTACTGAACTTTATGACAAAAATATAATAAGATAAAGGTTAAATTTATACTTCATTTCAAATAACAATGGAAAAAAGACAAAATATATATGGCATAAAACGTTTATTCGCGATTCACACTTGCCAGCTAATCGAGATAGACAAATGTCTGGAAGTTTATCCTATGAGAGACTTTTTCAATGTTATTCGAAACAAGGTATAAGTAGACAGAAACTTTTGAAAAACAAAATAAAATTAAAATTAAATTAAATTACATTTTTTTTTTTTTTTTTTTTTTTTTATTAGTTTTGTAAACTTTGAAATGCTGTGCTGGAAGATATCAATATCGTTATATTTTCCATTGTAGGAGGATAAGGCCCTTGCAACAAATCTGTTTCTGGAATAATTAGTTCGATGAAAAGAAGTGTAAAAGGTACAATTTCTGTTTCTTAGATTTGGTCGTGGACAGTTTAGATTAATTTTCGGAACAAGGTAAACAGAGTCTATAAGGTTGTGGATAACTTTGTACAGAAAAGTTAAATCCCTATGTTCTCTTTTAGTTTCTAATGACATTAATGAACTAGTGTCATAGTTTATGAATCTATATTTCATATGTTTGAGAAACTTTTTCTGTATATGCTCGATAACGTCAATGTATTTCTTATACTGGGGGTTCCACGCTATAGATGCATACTGAAGTTGTGATGCCACAAGAGAGTAATACAACACAAGTAATGTATTAACTTTTTTAAAGGCTTTGCCCTGTCGGAAAAGAAATCCAAGCATACTGTAGGCCTTCTTGGTTATTTTATTAATATGCTTATCGAAAAGCAGTTTGCTATCCAATTGTACTCCAAGATCTCTAATATCAGTAACCCTATTCAAAACCTGATTTAGAAGCTTATAAGTATATTGGATTTCATGTTTTTTCCTAGAAAAAGTAATGCAGCAACATTTATTAATATTAAGATGAAGTCTATTATCTACACAGTACTGAGCTAACCTGTCTAGATCTTGCTGTAACTTAGAACAATCTTCGTTTGATCTCACCAATGTGTAGATTTTAGTGTCATCAGCGTACAATAGAATTTGAGAATTTTGAAAACAACTTATTACGTCATTTATAAAAATATTAAAAAGAAGGGGACCAAGGTGGGAACCCTGAGGGACCCCAGAGGTTATAGGGGTAAAGTTTGAAGTAAAACCCTTGACAGCAACTGCCTGGCTTCGATCACGTAAGTAAGATTTTAACCACCTAAGTAGATCGCCGTGAATCCCGATATACTCCAGCTTAAGTTCAAGTAAATTATGAGAAATTTTATCAAATGCTTTAGAGTAATCGGTATACACGGCGTCTACCTGATAACCTTTATCCATGGCTTCCAAAACATAATCCAAGAATTCACATAAGTTTGACTCGGTGGATCTTTTCGACACAAATCCATGTTGTTGTGTGATCAAGAGCGGTCTAATAACACAAGACAATGTATCGCAAATAATCAATTCTAAAACCTTGGGTATAACAGACAGTTTGGAAATACCTCTATAATTTCCTACGTTATGCCTATCCCCACTTTTATGTATGGGGGTTATAAGGGACTTTTTCCATTCATTCGGCATAGCACCCTGTTTGAGAGATAGTTGAAACAAGATACAAATAGGTTGGGCAAGCCGATCGCAACATTGTTTAAGAAAAATCGGGTGGATGCCGTCGGGTCCACTACCTTTATTTGTGTTTATCCTAGAAAGATATTTTTTAACTATTGCTTCATTAAACTTTATAGAATTAATTAGGCATTGACTTGACGATGCTGATAAATTAATATTATTATTAGAAGAAGAATCAGTTTCAAAAACGGAATTAAAGAAATTACTAAACATATTTGCTATTGACTGACCCTCAGAAGCAGTAATGCCATTAAAAGACATCGTATCTGGTATAGAGTTGTTGTTTTTCTTTGATTTCATAAAAGACCAAAAATACTTAGGATTATTTTTAATTATAGCTTCCGCTCTAGCAACATACCTATCATAACATATATTCTCTAATTCCTTAGCTTGCCTTCTGAGGTCAGAGAATATGGCTTCGTCTGAAATTCTTCCATAAATTTTCCATTTTTTATGAGCTTTGAGTTTTTTATTTATAAGTTTTATCAAAGAGTGTGAAAACCAAACGGGATATTTAAATTCATGACTTACGGCTTTGGACTGGACGTTATCATCAATTATTTTATTAACTATAGAATAAAAAGTTGAGACAGCCAACTCGATATCACCTACGTCAAGATGTTCTTGCCAATTAATTAAGGATAGTTCATGATTTATTAATTCGTAATCCGCAGTGTGAAAGCGTCGAACTATCCTTGGGGCCGGTGTAAGGCACATTGCTGCACTACTATCTTTACACTCAATTAATAAAGATGGGTGATGAGCGTCCTCGGGAGTAGACAAAGGAACTACACGGGATATAGAACAAATTATATTAGAAAAAACCAAGTCCAAACTCCTACCGTTCTGGTTTAAGACGCCGTTAAACTGTTGAAATCCTGTAAAGCTCATGAAAGGAAATAATTGACTTGTTAAAACGTCACAGGAGGGGTTATCTAAAACGTAATCCGTCTCCGTGCCGATAGCGCAGCTGTTAAGTTTCCACACTGCATTTGTTATATTAAAATCGCCCAAAATTAAAAAAGTCGAGTTAGTTTGTTGTATACTAAGATTAGTTAAGTACTCAAAAAATAAGAGCTGCGAGGATGCTTGATAAGAGCCTTGTCTAAAATAACAACAGTAAAGATATAATTGCTTGGATCCGTTCTCTGGCGCCATAGTAATAGTGAGGCAAGTAATGTCCGTATCCGGTAGGTGCGGGAGGGGCGCGGGCGCAGCCATGCTCACTGCAAGGTCACGGCGCACGGCCACCAGTGTGCCCCCACCCATTTTGATGCCCATGCACTCGTAGTCCCTATCGGTGCGATACACACGGTAGCGGAGATCGAACAATTCCGAGTCATATATACCGCTATGTAGCCAGGTTTCAGTGAGACAAATTATATCATAATCCACATGCAATAGATTTTTGAAAAATGTAGTAGTTTTTGTTCGCAAACCACGAACATTTTGGTAAAATATGTTAGTCATCAAAAATGTAATTGATAATAAATAACACTGATAAAATTTTCATAAGAAATAATGGAATATGATATAATTTACCTCTCGCCAAACAATACGTACTAACCGAGGTGAAACTAAACCGTGAATCTAAATAAGTAAATTCAAAATTAAATGTTAAATTCCAACAAGCAAAATACCTTTTTATGTATAAGTGGCTTTGTGTTACCAATTTATTATAGTAATCCTTCTCAGCAGTAAGTATAAACATATTTGAGATAGGGATCTCACTAAGTAAAACATCGACGTGATTACGATTTCCATATAAGTCCACAACTTTATATGAATAAGAATGATTTGGTAATGTGGATATGTTTACGAAAATAAAAGTGAGCCCAATACAAATTAATAAGCCGAGCGGAAAAAGTGAATAAGTCATTAAGTTAAATAACATTATAAGTGCGGTAAGATATAGAAATAAAAGTAATTTATTCCAGAAACAGCCGACTGCAAGTAGAAAGTCCCCAATATAAGTTTTCAGTTGATATTTACCAGATAGTAAATAATAAACATTAAAAAAGTAACGCGACCTGAGATTTTGAGCCCGCAATGATATGTTAGCACTTAAATAATTTTTTTTAACGAATCGTCAGAAGTAATATGTACCACCGGTGAATTGTCTTCTCGCCGTACCATAACTGTGCAGTTGCGTACCCAACAGTATTTATAGTTTTTTTCCTTGACCAGTAGTTTAGCTTGCTGATATAGGTACTTGTTATGGGCAGATAGATGATCATTTATATAGATGCGAGTATTCACTCCAGTAAATCCCACATCATGCGCAGTCAGGTCTTTTAGTTTACGCAAAGCTGTTAAGAAATCATCCTTCTTATACCGTGACTGCATTTTCAGGATAATCGGCTTAATTCTTTTCCCATCAACATCATTTCTTATGGCGGTCCTTGTGACAAAATCCACATCCGTGTCAACATTAAGTGGGTACCCACATTTATCAGCTAAGGTTTTTAATAAATGTAATAGATTTTCGTTACTTTTTTGAGGAATCCCATTAAACTGTATGTTGGACCTACGAACCCATTGTTCATTTCTGCTCTGTTCTTCTGTAATTCTATTTATGACACCCTTCATATCATTTACTTCTGTTTTGAGACCCTCGACATCAAACACTCTGCTTTCGACATCAGACACACGATCCGATATTTGGTCAATCCTCGTATTAAGGGAGGCTTTGAGCTCCTGGATTCCAGTCTTGAGGTGCCCGATGTCTGATTGAATGGATTCGATGGCAGAGAAACGTGAAGACAAATCATCAATCCTAGCAGAGATATGCAATAAGATGTCCTTATCTAGCGACGGGGCAGTCACAGACTGTACGCTGGGGACGTCACTAATTTGTTGAGGTGACTGGAACAGCTGCGAGGCAGGTGAAAAGCCCAGGTCAAGGCCCGATGACATTCTGCCTTCCGTCGGGGAAACTGGACAGCGGGGGGAGACGACGGGAGTTGAAGTATGAGTTGTGACGTCACAACCAGCTTGAGCACCACAACCTGCACGAGTGTCTCGGCAGCCTGGGCATGCCCAAGCTGCTCTGCTCGCGCCCATGCGGTTAAAACGCCTCTCGGTCAGGTCCACGCACGCAAAATGAAACTTATTCTTGCATGACGTACATTCGGGTCCATTACCGACAGCCTTAGTACACTTAGCACAATTAGTTGTAAACATCGTAAATAAATTATACGACGTAACGAGGGAAGCTAAATGACGCGTGTTCGCTCAGTGCGCGCACGGCGACGACTACATGTACGGGTAGTATCCGAATAGACGCTTATAAAGGTATCTCAAAAAGGCTTTCTGTATTTTTTCGAGAGTTAAGGTAGATGAACTGGCGTGCGGATTCCATACGCAGCTACTAGTTTCAAATTTACTCCTTACTAACGAAGTGTACAGAAGTCTTATTACAGTTGGATTTTGAAAGTCACGAGCATTGCGAAGTACGAAACCCAAACGCCTAAAACACTCTTTTCCGAGTCTGCTTAAATGGGCCTGAAAAGTTAATTTTCTGTCGAAAATTACACCCAGGTCCCTAATCTGGTCAACTCGAGTCACCAAGGCATCGTCTAACTTGTATTGGTAATGAATTGGAAGCAATCCACGACTAAAGGTCATTACAGAACATTTTTTAGTGTTGAAGAGCATACCATTTTGCTTGCTCCACTCACTCACGGCATTTATATCACGCTGCAAGAGAGCACAATCATCCAGATTACGAATCTTCATTACAAGTTTGAGGTCGTCAGCATATAAAAGGCATCTAGCGTTAGTGACCACGTTAACCAGATCGTCAATCATAATCAAGAAGAGGAGAGGTCCAAGAATTGACCCCTGACTTACACCGGAACGCGTGTGATAGGGCTGGGACGTATAGCACCCATACTTGACGAACTGCTGACGGTCACTTAGATAGTTGGCAAAAAGACATAGTAGTCTTTTAGAGAATCCAAGCAACGAAAGCTTAGCAAGCAAGATGGCATTCAGCTGGCACTCATCCATGGCATTCAGCAGTTGGTGGTGGCCCAAAGTGTCAAAAGCTTTTTTGAAATCAATGTAGACCACTACCACCTGCTTCCGCTCATTCAGACAGCCGTTTACGTCATCCGTGAATTGTGCCAGCGCCGTAAAATATTAAAATTTTCAAGAAATGAACTTATTTGCGATACAATGTACTTTTCTACAATTTTGTTAACAATTGGTAAAATAGCTATAGGCCTATAGTTAGAGTATTCTAAACGCGATCCTTGCTTAAATATAGGTCTTATTAAAGCCATCTTCAATTTATCTGGGTAAACACCTTTTTCGAGACAGAGATTCGCAAACAAAGCTAATACAGGACTTATTTTCTTTTTTATGTACTTAATGTCAGATATTCTTATTTTATCAATACCAGGAGATTTTTCGGAACTTAAATTACTAATAATCCTGTCTATATCACGTGGTGTCGCTTTTTGTACCTAATGGAAACATCATTATATTTTATGTATTCTGACCTATTGAGAAAAGTATAATTACAGTTGTGCTTAATATCTATTATTTCTTTTGTGAACGTTTTTGAAAAGTTATTACATATATTTATTAAGGTGTCCGTTTTTCCTAGGTATTTTGTAACAACTTCATCTATACTTAACTTTTTCTTACTAGTCCAACTATTTATTAAGAACCACAACTTGCGCATATCCTTCTTACATTTTAGTATTTCATTTTGCTTATGCGTATTTTTGGCCACATTAATACACTTATTAAGTTTATTTCTATATTTAGTGAACTCCAATCGCTTATTCATATTATTTGGCGAGTTTTTCCAGGATCTAAATAATAAATTCTTAAAGCTTATCATTTTTTTCAAACGTGAGGTAATCCACGGCTTACTTATTCTTTTTTTATGGATAACACGTTGAAATGTAGACTCATTATAAATACTATCAAAAATATTACACAGTATATTATATAAATCAATAGGCACTTACAGTTCATCAGATCATACCAAGCAATTTCATCCATTTTTTGTTTCACGATTGACTCACTTAGCACTGCTTTAGCACAATTTCTCAACGAGTCACCACAGTCACTGCCATCATTTTCCAAACGAATGCCTATCAGATAGTGGTCGGCTATCTTGTATCTTAATACGTGGGAGTAGATCAACTTTAAGGATCTAACCCACACATGGTCAAGACACGATTGCACTAGTTTACCGTCTAATACCTCTTCCCGTGTAACATCCCTAATACCACATTGTAGCCCTAACTCACACATATCACTCATGTAGTGTATAGCTGGATTTCCTAACATCCTCTCTTCCTATATATCGATGTTTACATCACCAATCACAATAGCTTCACAGTTGGTAGGTATAGAGCGTATCAGCTGTTTCAGCTCCTCAACACATCGATACTTATTTGTTTTCGGAGGCCTATATACCGCGATGATATGCATAGATAGGGCTCCCACTGCCGTTCTGTAGTAACAATTCGCCATGTATGATTTCAGTTGCCTGAGCCGTAATATTTTTAGACATGAAAGTGTACTTTTTTCTTACATAAAATAATATTCCTCCTCCGCTTCTCTTCACTCTAGCGTTTAAAAACGTTTCATAGCCCTCAATTTGGAATAGTGGCAATTCCTGTTCCTTGATGTTTATTTCTGACAGTATTATTACATCAATACTCTCTTCGTAATCGTGTATCAGAACTAGAAAGTCGTTGAAGTGTTTTCTAAGCGATCTTATATTCATATGTATAATGTTACAGCTATTGGGAGTTTTGAGATTCTTATACCAGGTTTTGTGCTCTGTATATCTTGTATATTGTATGTTAGATTGTATAGATACTGTTTGATCCTCGAATTTTAAAGACTAATTAATTACCATAATAGCTTTAATGCACATGACAATGCTCTTCACTTGCATGTGAGTTTGATTTTAGCAAGGTCATCTTCTGTGCGTATCACCCTAATCTTCTTATCATTCGGGTCATCCCGACGAACCAGTACCTTTCCTTCTTGTATCCACACGTACTTAAATGCAGGTTTAGCTCTTGTTTGGCATTCCAAAAAAGTTGTATCGTCAGTCTTGGTACATCCTCATTGATATAAATAGGTGACACATCTCCATTCTTATAAATATCAGCATTATTCAGCTTCATTTTCTTTTTCGAAAGCCACTGATCACGAGCAGTGCGTGAGACAAGCGCGACGATTATCGAGCCTGGCCGCTCAGTTCGTTGTCCGTTAGGCTTTTCTACGCCCACCTTCTTTTTCTTTAACGAAACAATGCCGGGCTGATCAAGGCCTATTTTTTCTGATATTGTTTTTATGACAGTTTCAATTTCATCCGTCTCCTTCCAATTCAACCCGAATATCTCGATATTTTTCTCTTTTTCTTTCATTTCCAAATGCAAAATTCTTTCTTCTAAAGCATTATTACTCTTTTCGAGATGAACATTCTTATTTTCTATAGCTGTTACTTTTTTCTCCAGTTTTTTATTTTCTTCAACCAGCACTTGATACTGCTCCGCATGGAAATCTACCGCCTCACTTAGGTCATCTAAGATCGTTTTGATGCTGTGCACTATCTCCAGTTTTTCATTTACCTGTTGTAAAAGTTGCTCAATTGTGTCTTTCTTCGGGTCTATATTCAGTTTCGGCTGCACCCGGGGCGAGTCGCCTTGTTGACATCTTCCACACATCTCGGTGGTGGTATCAAAAAACTTACTCCTTTGCATCTCACCAAATTATTCTCCTTAATTTTGGTTAAAGGAACTCGGCACTTCTTACACTGTACCATGTTAACTTGTGCGGTGCAAATTACCTCTTAATTGTAACAAGTTCACACAACGCGTACGTTTCGGTGATAAACCTACTAGGTACACAGACCAAGCAATGCGACGCGTGCACTCGCCGGGAGCGCGACGAGCGGACGGTTGTTATCGACTGTCGTTTAAAAGGAAAGTGGACAAAGTCCTCCGCATTGGTTTTAATTAAACTCTAAGTGACGACATCACAGACGCCTGAGCATATTTGCTGAGCAAACATACAAATCGCCTTCTTCTACGACCGATAGAGGCTTTGTCCAAGGTATAATAAATTCCTGTTACGTATAGCAATAGTGTATGTTTACCGTAATATCATAACCCTATCATAACCCTATATTTCCTACACCTACCTATATATAGTTAGTTTTATTTAGTTACCTTATTTATAATTTATTTTAGATATCTTCTTATCTTCAAAACACAGTGGATATCTATCTATACATTTATGTACTATCTGCTAGCCGAAGTATGTACGTAAGAAGATATTTTTAAGGTAATATAAGCCAAAACAAAAATATCATAAAAACTGCTGCGGTGGATTGTGACCACTAAGACTCGGCTTATAAATCACGAGAGCGTGTTCTATCCAAATATCATGAAGAAAAGCGGATAGTCTAGTGGTGTCACAGAAAATTTAATCTCCCGTTCCTTTTGAGGTACGGAACTGTATAAACTACGTCTTACTATATTCTAACCGGCTTTGCGTAAGTTTGATTGGCAATCAAAGTCACACAATACCGACATATCCCTCTCCGAAGCCTTATCAAACTCTTATTCAACGGTTAAGAATCAATAGTGTCTATCTCAGTTTTTTACTGGATTTCGAATTTAATTTTGCTTAGCCTGTTCAAGCGTCCATCTCAAAGTTTATTATTTTTTTTAAGATTTTCGCTATAGAAATGCCACCTGTGTCAAGAGCGCGTATAGAGTAGAGAAACCTTTTTTTAAACTCCTGTAAAGTTGAGTTTTTTGAGATAGACAACATTGATTCTTAACCATCGTTACGTTTGAAATGTTCAAGCTGTCATTTCGATATCTGTTGTAGAGGTGGTCTAGTGGCTAAGGCCACTGCCTCCCGTCCGGGAGACGCGGGTTCGATCCTCACCGCGTACCAATGTGTTTTCGAATTTATATGTACGTTTATTCGACGCTCTTACGGTGAAGGAAAACATCGTGATGTAATCTGCACACTCCTGCGAAGAAATTCAAAGGTTATGTGTGAAGTCGACCAACCCGCACTGGGTCAGCGTGGTCGACTAAGGCCTAATCGCCCTAAATTGAGGGTAGGCTCGAGCCCCTCGGTGGGGACGTATATGAGCTGTTGATTCTGATGACTCAAATAAAAAAAAATACTGTGCATTCGCTTCTTACCAATATTTCCAGCTTCGTCCGGTTATAAGTTTATATTTTATTTATTTTTATGTGCATCTGCATTGAGGGTCCTTTTTTTTACGAACAACTTAAATATATGTCCTGCGACAACACTTAATGATTATATTTTTGCTATAGAAAATAAAAAACCAAATACTGTAGGTAAACTTTTATTAACTTATAACCGCCCTTACAAACCAGCTACGACTCAAACGATTAGTCGTTGGATTAAATCAGTACTTTTGGAGAGCGGGATAGACGTGTTGGTATTTTCTTTTATTTTTTAATTTGTTCGTTCTTTCGAACAGGCTAAGGTCAATGACCATGCTGCCTTGTTTTTAGTCATAAATCTTCGCTTGAGTGAAAATCCGAGGTATAAGTCTTTAGTATTACAATATATTCTTGAGTGCAAGTCCGGGTAATACGTCTTCTGTCTCCTGTTATCTTGAGTACAAATCCAAGGTATACGTCTTCAGTTTTTTAAATTTAAGTTTTTTCATATTATATTCTTAGGGAAAATCCAGGGTATATGTCATTTCATTAGTATTATAATTCTTTATAATGTCGTAATTTTAACTTGTCTAAACAGAAATTGTATAAAAAAGGTTACTATAGGATATCTGATTACTTAGAAGACAGGTGTCCATGGGAATAGATTGTTTGAGTAGCAGGCTTTTTCGATATGTAATAAGCATTAATTTTGTAATTGACAATATTTTATTTAAAAAAGGAAACGCAAAAGATGCGACGACTGTGGAGTTTCTTCGGTGAGCTCTTCTCCACAGATTCCGCCATTGTGTTAGTGAACTCACCCAAAAAAATGTAATGACGGATCTAAGTGATGTAATAACATCCTATGGAAATAAATTATTTTGACTTTGACTTTGACTTTGGTGCCCACAGCACCGGACACGCCTAGAGATGGGCGGTGGGTTAAAACCCAAACCACCTGACCAGGTAAAAACCCGGTGATTTGGGTTTTAACCCGGTTTTTACCCATAACAACCCATTTTTGTGGGTGTTTATTATAATAATTGATGATAAAATAAAAATAAAAACTTTATTGTATATCTTGATGAAAATACCCTGTTTATATGCAATATGCGCAACTTCAATAATGTGGAAAGCCCAAGGTAGCAGCCAATTGTTTTGTTTATGAGACAATTTCTATGAAACTTTGTTTAGAATTTGTTTGTATTTGTATATTCTAGCGTAAAGCATTTTACTAAGTTTAAGAAAACCTACATGCGTAAAAGATATTGATGTATATCAGCGCTCCAGCCGCTGGACTCACATCGATTCAAATAAGTTCAACCGAATAAACATGTTTAAAATAAAACAGTAGAAATCTGTAAAATGTCGCCATCTTTTAATGCTCAAGGTGCATGAAAGGAGCCTCCCCGAGTGACGTACCGCTACCGCTACTCGGTAGTACGTCTGGCGCACCCTGGGCAACAGTCTAGCGAATTCTATTTCTAGCTGACTGGCGAATCCTTTCCCCACGATGGCAAATCAAAATCAACCATACAGTCCAGTGTTAAAGCCGGCAAAGTTAAAGACTGTGTGTAGTCTCGATTAATATCGAGGGTTTCTCGAAAGATAAATCAGAACTCTTATCTGAACTCTGTCGCAAGACACACTGCGATGTACTGTGTGTACAAGAAACCTATCGAGATGAAACACAATGCCGACCACACGTAGCTGGACTCACTCTTATCTCTGAGACTTAACACCCGAAACACGGTAACGCAGTGTTTGTTACTCCCGGAGTAAGAGTAAAATCCTCTGAATGTTCGACCCAGAATGGCATCGAGGTGATTACCTTGGACCTCGACCACTGCTCTGTTACCTCTGTTTAGGGAAGCCCCCGGGACGCCTTTCCGGTTCTCCTCTCCCTCAAACTTTGACGATCAGCAACGGGTGAAAATTGTAATCGGTGATTTTAACAGTCATAATCCACTCTGGGGCTACAATGACCTTGACGACTGTGGTCAAACGGTCGAGACATGGACTGAATCTAACAATTTGACTCTTGTTCATGACCCAAAACAACCGGCTTCCTTTAATAGTGGCCGATGGAAGAGGAGATACAACCCAGATCTAATCTTCACCAGTTCAGACATAAGTTCTCAGTGCGTTAAGACCGTATGCCCACCTATTCCTCGCACTCAACATAGGTCCATTATGTGCGAGATTAGCCCAGTCGTCCGTTCTCTACAGGTCCCCCTTAAACGCCGATTTAATTACTCCAAGACAAATTGGGAGCAGTACGCAAAGTCAGTCGACGACGCCCTCTTGAATGTACCACCATCCCCTCGAGAATATGATCGGTTTGCTGACATAGTCTCTGAGGTGTCTCGTCACTGTATCCCCAGAGGATGCCGTACCTCCTACATCCCAGGATTATCGAAGGAGTCGGGGGAACTGTTGATGCGATACGAGACTTTGTACTGCGGTGATCCCTTTTCCGAGGAGACTACACGAGTCGGGGAAGAGTTACTGTCGCGGATTGATGAAAGTCGGCGGGACAGGTGGATTGATACTGTAACCAACATCAACATGACGCATAATAGTAGAAGGGCATGGTGACATCATCACCGCCATTAAATCCCTTAAGTGCGGGAAAGCCTCCGGAGTTGACCTTGGCCCCGTCGCAGTATCATGGCTGCTACAAATGTTCAACAAGTGTCTGGAATCTGCCCTAATACCAAGACTCTGGAGAAAATCGAAGGTCACAGCTATACCAAAGCCAGGAAAACCAGCAGATGACCCCAAAAATTTTCGGCCCATTTCACTCCTGTGCCATACTTATAAATTTATTTGAGCGGTTGCTGCTGGTACGCCTCACTAGCTTTGTTGACCCGAAATTGATATACCAACGACCAGCCGTCCAGTCCAAATACCTCCAGCTTTGTGTATGCTGATGATCTTGCTCTCACTTCTCAAGCGACCAGTTTCGAAGAGGTTGAGGCCAATCTGACGGTAGCTCTCAAGAACCTGAGTTGCTACTACGCAGAGAATTCCCTTAAGCCCAATCCGTCTAAAACTGAGTCATGCGTATTTCACCTTCGCAATGCACAGGCGGGTCGAAAGCTCAAAATCACGTGGCGTGGGGTGCCTATTTCCCACAGTAACTCCCCCAAATACCTCGGCGTGCTGTTGGATAGGTCTCTTACCTTCCGAAAGAACTGTGAGAGTGTGAAAAGGAAGGTGCATGCTCGAAACAATCTAGTGCGGCGCCTTACCACCACTAAATGGGGAGCCACACCACAAGTTCTGCGGACTACTGGTTTGGCGCTTGCCTTTTCAGCTGGCGAATTTGCATGCCCAGTATGGGACCGCTCTGCTCATGCCAAGCTAGTGGACACAGCCTTAAACGAAACTTGCCGGATCATTACTGGTTGCCTGAAACCGACGCCGGTTAAGTTGCTGTTTCCATTAGCTGGCATAGCGCCTCCAGATGTCCGCAGAGCAGTTGCAAGCTCCTTTGATAGGCGTAAAATGGACGACGACATTCGGCACCCACTGAGTGGCTATAAACCAGTGCCACAACGGCTGAAAAGCCGAAAAAGTTTTATAAAGTGCGTCGAACCACTGACCAACGACCCGCCACAAGCAAAATGCAACCTCTGGCGCCGCGGAGTCTCCCTTCCTAGCCCCTTTGTCACGCCATCTGAGAATCTCCCACCCGGACATCAGTTGTCGTGGCCGATCTGGAAGTCTTTAAATAGACTTCAGACTCAGATCTGCCGGAGTAAAGATAACATGTCTAGGTGGGGATTTTCCGATAATACTGACATAAACTGTGTGTGCGGAGAAGTACAGACGATGGCCCACCTGACATCATGTCCTGCGTGCCCTGCCACCTGCACGCAGCAAGATTTGATGGACGCCACATAATCCGCCGTCCAAGTGGCCACATTCTGGGCTACAACATTATAAAATTTGACTTGCCATCGACTCGCTAAGAAGAAGAATGCTCAAGTTCTAACGGGATGATCAAAAGAAGTTGTAATTACAGTTAGCTAGCACTACACTCACTCATACCTACACTGCATGCGAACGTGGCAAGTACGGGCGACAAAAGTCACGGTGACAGTATACTAAATGATGGAAGCTGCCTGATATTACGATTGGCCTAGGACATGTTATAACACTGTGTTGAGTTTAATCGAAGTTGACCCAATAAACGAAAAAGTTTGCTGCCATCTCGGATATTGATATTTTAAACATAATTGGTACTGTTGTTTCTCTCGTTTCTAAACATAGTACCCTAAACCATGGTTCATGCATGACTTACGAACAATAATTTTATCGCCATCTTTTTTTTTATGTTTCTTGTTCAAATACCGAGATTTGCCCTTAAAAACAATATTTTCTGCAGATTTTGTGCTTTACGCCATTTTATCCATTGCTTTGTTGGTATCTTGCTAAAATAGATGTTCTAAGCCCCTGCATTTACTGGCAAATAAGTGAAAAAATGTCACATATAATGTGCATACGCAAAATCTAATGATATATGGATACTTATATAAATTTTGTTATAAAAATAATAAACACCCAAATTTTCACCCAGTGGGTGGGAATAAATGGGTGTTTATCGGGTAAAAACCCAGCGGTAGGTTTAAACCCGGTGGTTTGCCCATCTCTAGACACGCCTCAACACGACACGTCACCATGTGGACAATTTAAGATATCTTTCCATTATGATAAGAGCAACTTCTTTGTGTATCAGCAACAATCGTAAATTCATCTTTATTAAAATACTAGCGGCCCGCCCCGGCCTCGCACGGGTAGATTAATTCATACTTTAACACATTTTTAACCAACTTCAAAATGGAGAAGGCTCGTTTTTTGTAATTTTTTAAATACCTACTCTAAGGAACCTTTAAATCGGAATTTCAAAAACATTTTGGAACTCAAACCGAATAATTCAGTCTTATACATTTTTTTAAGTTCCTAACTTTAACAATAGCTGACATTCCATACAAAAATTTAATCTTTACTTCCCCTTTCAAATAGGGATTTCGAAAAAATCCTAAACGACGTGTCAAATCATTTACTAATCTTAGCCTAAATCCAAATTTTCAATTTCCTAACTTTAGAACTGGACTTTCCATAGAAACATTTAAACCTACTTTCCCCCTCAAAATAGGGAATTTGATAAAATGCTAAAACATGTATTAAATGAATTATTAATCTCAGTCTAACTCCAATGTTTTAAGTTTTTACCTTTTAGAAATTTCAAACTTTCCATACAAACATTTAATCCATGCTTCCTCCTCAAAATAGGGATTCCGTAAAAAGCTTAAACACATATCAAATGATTTATTAATCTCAGTCTTAATCCAAATTTTCAATATCCTACCTTTAGAAATGACAAACTTTCCATAACAAATTTTATCCCTACTTCCCCTTCAAAATAGGAAATTCAAGAAAACGAGGAACATGTCAAACGATTATTTGTTCTCAGTCTAAATCACAATTTTTAAGTTCTTGCCTTAGAAATGACAAAATTTCCATGAATCCCTACTTTCCCTATAAAATAGGGATTTAGAAAGTATACTTCAATACGTGTTAAAATATTTATTAATCTTAGCCTAAATCCAAATTTTCAAGTTCCTACCTTTAGAAATGACGGACTCTCCATACAAACATTTAACCCCTGCTTCCCCTTTAAAATAGGGATTTCGAAAAAATACCTAAATACTTGTCAAATGATTTTTTAATCTCAGTCTGCATCTAAATTTTTAAGTTCCTATCTTTTAGAAATGACAGACTTTCCACACAAACATTTAATCCCTTCTTCCTCTTCAAAATAGAGATTTCGAAAAAATGCTTAAACACATGTCAAATAATTTGTTAATTTCAGTCTTAATCCAAATTTTCAAGTTCTTACCTTTAGAAATGACAGACTCTACATAACAACATTTATCCCTACTTTGCCTTTAAAATAGGGATTTTGATAAAATGCTAAAACACTAATTGTCAAATGATTTATTAATCTCAGCCTAAATCCAAATTTTCAAGTTCCTACCTTTAGAAATGACAGACTTTCCATACAAACCTTTAATCCCTACTCTCCCCCTCAAATAGTGATTTTGATAAAATGCTAAAACATGTGTCAAATGTTTTATTGATTTCAGCCTAAATCCAAATTTTCAAGTTCCTACCTTTAGAAATGACAGACTTTCCATACAAACAATTAATCCCTACTTTCCCCCTTAAAATAGGGGTTTTGATAAAATTCTAAAGCACGTGTTAAATGATTTATTAATCGCAGTCTAAATCAAAATTTTCATGATCCCAAATAACGGACTTTCCATACAAACATTTAATCTCTGCTTCAACTTTAAAACAGGGATTTCGAAAAAGTACCTAAATATGTGTCAAATGATTTATTTATCTCAGTCTGCATCCAAATTTTTAAGTTCTTATCTTTTAGAAATGACAGACTTTCCACACAAATATTTAATCCCTACTTCTTTTTTGAAATAGGGATATGTCAACTGATTTTTAATTTTAGTCTTAATCCAAATTTTCAAGTTCCTACCTTTAGAAATGACAGACTTTCCATACAAACATTTAATCCCTACTTTTCCCCTTAAAATTGGGATTTTGATAAAATGCTAAAACACGTGTCAAATGATTTATTAATCGCAGTCTAAATCAAAATTTTCATGATCCCAACTTTTAAAATAACGGACTTTCATACAAACTTCAATCCCCCTTTTCTCCCCTTAGAGGGGGAATTTTCCAAAATCCCTTCTTATTGCTTGCCTACGCCATAAATGTAACCTACTGTGTAAATTTGGTATTTCTAGCTTCAGTAGTTTCGGCTGTGCGTTGATGAGTCAATCAGTCAGTCAATCAGTACGGACTTCTCTCTTTTTACCTCCTCCTCTTCCTCTTTTACAGTCCATGCAGTTCAGCTGTGGAACTCGCTCCCGCACACTGTGCGTGACAGCCCTTCAATATCTGTGTTCAAAAAACGAGTGAAGGAACATTATCTTTCTCTGTGCCGTTCTGTGTATGTGCAAGTAATCCGTGTTAGGCTAGGTATTTTTAGTATTCGATGGGTCCATGGAACATTGTCGCAATAGCTATTGCGGCAGTTTTCGTGTAATGCCATATTCGGCATCTACGACCCCTAATGCACCTAGTGAATTTTTTTTGTGACATTCCTATGATTATTTATGAAGTTACAAAAAAATACTACTTTATTCGAAACAAGCTACGGTGACTTTTACCCCCGGAATACTAACACTATATTGAATGCGAAAATATTTACCATAATTTTGTTCAGGTAACAGCGAATGCGGCTTTTTTCCAGGTAAGAGTTTTTAGTTGACAAGACAGTTATATCGAATACCAATATGAATCTTTTAAATCGACCACGTAATAAGTTGTTACCAGTCCATTTAATTATAATATGAAACACAATAGGTACTTAACTTTTTCAAAGTAAGGATTTTTTTCTCACAGACATGTGCATTTGTTCATACGTTAAATAGTTTTTAAGTATACCTACCTACTTAATAAATACAATATCAGCATAAAACCGTATGACGTATAGGTACTTGAAAACTTCAAAATTGAAAATTCAAACGGAACGTTAGTCATAATATTATGAAGCTAATATAAGAATTACCTGAACTTATAACATAAAAATGTTACTCACCGACTAGACAATCGAAGTGACATGAGACTGATGATATATGCTATAGGTTCTAAATGTGTTGGCTATAGAAATTAAAATACACTTGTTAATTTTACATAAACTGAACTTGAATTAGACCAAAATCAGTAACAAGACATTTTCAGGCAATTTCTGTGGATTTGCTTGGACCATTTCCATCGTCAGGAAATAGATACACTTATTTGATTGTGTGCTCTGACTACTTCAGCAAATATGTTCTGTTGCATCCTATACGGGCGCAACAGGTGCTGCTGTAGCGAAGTTTATCGAAAAGTGTGTGTTTCTAGTTCACGGTGTGTGCAAATATATCTATATGGATAATGGACCTCAGTTTATCAGTGCGCAGTTTAGGCAACTATTATTACGATATAATGTCCCAAACATTTATTATAATCCTCGGTATCATCCTCAGGTAAACCAAGCTGAAAGGGCGATTAGGAATGTAGTCACAGCAATCGCTTGCTATGTGAAATCTGAGCATAAAAAGTGGGATGAGCATCTTGTGGAGATTCAGTGTGCATTAAACACAGCTTTTAATGAATCCACAAAATGTTCACCGTATTTTTTGGTACACGGTAGGGAATTTATTTTGGATGGATCATTGTATCGTGGTAGTGATGTGCCTGTATCACACTCGCAACTACAGACTGATGATGCACAAACGTATAAGAAACGTTTGGCCCAACTTAATACAATTTATAACAAGGTGAAGAAACACTTAATAGTTGCTCACCAGCATAACTTAAAACACTATAACTTAAGAAAAAGGCACGTGGAACTTAAAGTAGGGCAGATTGTTTACAAACGTACTTTTTATTTATCAAATGCTTCAAAGAAGTTTACTTCAAAGTTAGCTCCAAAATTTCAAAAATGCATAGTAATTGCTAAGAAATCATCTTTAGTATACACTTTAGCAGACGTAAATGGTAAACCATTAGGGGATTTCCACATTAAAGACATTTTAAAATATGATGACTGAAAGGTAAAGGAGATTGTATGAAAGGGTCTAAGTATGAATGAATTTTATTTTCTAAATTAATATGCGCGCAAATATTACTTATAATTATTAAATGAAGTATGTAAAGGAAGTATAGTAGCATGGTCATGGTATTTTGATTAGTAATAATGAAGAAATCTGAATATTTTTAATTACTGTTTGTTCATCATTCAGTATTTTTAAGGAGGGAGTGATAGGTTGTCGGTTGTTCTTTTAAGTGGATCTGTCTTATCTTTAAGGAGCCGTTCTGTCTACTTAACTTAACACTACTTAACTTAATGTTGTTGTGAGATGTGTATAATGGGTAGTCCAAAATCAGTAACAAGACCTTTTGAGGCAATTTATGTGGATTTGCTTGGACCATTTCCATCGTCAGGAAACAGATACACTTATTTAATTGTGTGCTCTGACTACTTCAGCAAATAATATGTTCTGTTGCATCCTATACGGAGCGCAACAGGTGCTGCTGTAGCGAAGTTTTTCGAAAAGTGTGTGTTTCTAGTTCACGGTGTGTGCAAATATATCTATATGGATAATGGACCTCAGTTTATCAGTGCGCAGTTTAGGCAACTATTATAACGATATAATGTCCCAAACATTTATTATAATCCTCGGTATCATCCTCAGGTAAACCAAGCTGAAAGGGCGATTAGGAATGTAGTCACAGCAATCGCTTGCTATGTGAAATCTGAGCATAAAAAGTGGGATGAGCATCTTGTGGAGATTCAGTGTGCATTAAACACAGCTGTTAATGAATCCACAAAATGTTCACCGTATTTTTTGGTACACGGTAGGGAATTTATTTTGGATGGATCATTGTATCGTGATAGTGATGTGCCTGTATCACACTCGCAACTACAGACTGATGATGCACAAACGTATAAGAAACGTTTGGCCCAACTTAATACAATTTATAACAAGGTGAAGAAACACTTAATAGTTGCTCACCAGCATAACTTAAAACACTATAACTTAAGAAAAAGGCACGTGGAACTTAAAGTAGGACAGATTGTTTACAAACCTACTTTTTATTTATCAAATGCTTCAAAGAAGTTTACTTCAAAGTTAGCTCCAAAATTTCAAAAATGCATAGTAATTGCTAAGAAATCATCTTTAGTATACACTTTAGCAGACGTAAATGGTAAACCATTAGGGGATTTCCACATTAAAGACATTTTAAAATATGATGACTGAAAGGTAAAGGAGATTGTATGAAAGGGTCTAAGTATGAATGAATTTTATTTTCTAAATTAATATGCGTGCAAATATTATAATTAATAAATGAAGTATGTAAAGGAAGTATAGTAGCATGGTCATGGTATTTTGATTAGTAATAATGAAGAAATCTGAATATTTTTAGTTACTGTTTGTTCATCATTCAGTATTTTACTTAAGATGTGAGTTAATATCGGTACCATAATATTAACTTACTGATTCATAAAATGTTGAATATCTTAAATATTTCCATTACTAGTGTGGAACTTAATCCAAGTGGATTCAATAAACTTAAATAAATATTTGTTTGCTTTAACAAAGATTTGTCTTAAATATAATCTTAGTGTGAGAATTTGTGATAGAGATCATTGTTGGAGAAGTTGACTGGTGTTCAACCAGGGTTTTGTTTCATCCTTCTCATAGATCTTTCTATCCATACTTTTCTAGCATACTCAACTTCTCAGTAAGTTTGCTGGCATTATCTTAGTCTTTAATGTTTCTTTTGTTCAGATAAAAGAATACAACAGAAAATTTTTATGATATAGCTTTCTACAAGTACCGTAAACCGTATTCACTAAAAAGTCTCTCAAATTAATTTACCGAATAAGACAGCAACACTCTGTTAACGTAATTGACCCAGACGTACTTAATGCTGTAAACAATAATTAACGTTCAATACTTTTACTAAATTTCTCTGGAACAAAGCCGTAATGTACGCTTGCGGTCACAACATATTGGCACAAAATGTGGCAATTTACAAATTCTTATTTATTTTCGTAACCGTAAAAGATAGAAATATGAACGTCTTATTGCCACTTCGAGTAAAAAATTAGCTTTCTGTTGATGTAGAAACCTTTACGATGCGCATCGTATATTGAGTTATATTGACAGTTTTCACGTTTTATTTTCTCCTGAACATTTTGATTTCTCCGGTTGCGGCTTTGTTCCATGCACCCATCGTTATGTATCTGTGTATGTAGTTATATATGTATTTAGGTTAAGTTTGTATTGTATGTATTACGTAATATATTAGGTCCTTACATATGAAATTGGCGTTTTGTCGTACTGGCCACTTTGATCACAAATTTCTCCTATTTGGTTAGGAATTCGAAATTCAAATTTATACAGCTATTTCCACATGTAGTTGTGTTTCGTAAACCGTCATTCATTTGTTTTTTTACTTATCTTTTTTCTGTTTGCATCGCTCGATTTACAAAATGGAAAATTTGAAATATCGCGTTATTTACGAGTACGAGTTCCACCGTGGCACCAGTGCTGCGGAAACGGCTCGAAGGGTTAATGATGTGTATGGCGGTTGTGTCGCAAAAGAAAACACAGTGCGTTTTTGGTTCCAACGTTTTCGTTCTGAAAATTTCGACCTGCAAAACAAGCCCCGTGGACGGCCGGAGACCCAAGTTGATAATGAAGCATTGAAGGCTATTGTGGAAGCGGATCCATCGCAAACCACGTCCGAGTTAGCTGCAGGCTTCGGTGTTAGTGATAAAACTGTTTTAATCCACTTGAAGCAAATTGGGAAGATTAAAAAACTTGAAAGGTGGGTTCCTCACGAATTGAGTGAAGCAAACCGGCAAACGCGCGTCAACTGCTGCGTTACATTACTTGACCGGCACAATAACGAAGGGATTTTAAATCGAATCATTACCTGTGATGAAAAGTGGATTCTCTACGATAATCGGAAGCGCTCATCGCAATGGCTGGACCCTGGCAAGCCAGCCAAAGCCTGCTCCAAGCGAAAATTGACCAATAAAAAGTTACTTGTAAGCGTTTGGTGGACTAGCGCCGGTGTCGTTCATTACAGTTTTCTCAAATCTGGCCAGACGATTACGGCAGATGACTATTGTCAGCAATTGCAAACCATGATGGAAAAGCTAGCTGGTAAACAACCGAGGCTGGTCAATCGCTCTACGCCACTGCTGCTTCACGACAACGCTAGACCACACACTGCACAACAGACGGCTAGCAAATTAGAAGAGCTTCAATTGGAATGTCTAAGGCATCCACCGTACTCCCCGGACCTTGCTCCAACAGATTACAATTTTTTTCGAAATTTGGATAACTTCTTGCAAGGGAAAAAATTCAACTCAGATGGGGCAGTCCAAATCGCCTTCAAAGATTTTATTGATTCCCGTCCGAATGGTTTTTTTAGTAAAGGGATCAATGAACTACCTATGAGATGGCAAAAGTGCATAGATTACAATGGCTCATACTTTGATTAAATAAATATACTATATAAAAATTTTTCGACTTTTTGTTCCTCCCATACAAAACGCCAATTTCATATGTAAGGACCTAATATTATATTACATCTAAATTATTGTGCACGTTTTCTCCGCTTTCATGTACCAGATTTCTCTCTTCCTAGGTCTGCTGGAAGACATTTCGCTAGAAATAAGCAGTGCCTGTTGTGTCGTTTTTCTTTATGTTCGTATTTTCTTTTGTAATGTTCCTGTGTACAATAAATAGTAAAATAAAATAAAAAAAATAAAAATGAGTTATTTTAACGTTTAAAAACAGGTCATTACGTCCACGTATGTTACGTTTTTTATGGCGCCAAAATTTATTAATTTTATTAATAGCTAATAAACTCCCCCACTGAGCAGAATTGCCTCCACCACCGCATAGTCACTTCTGATAATTTATCTTTGTACTGTTTACGTCCACTTAAGTACGTTAAACAGCTAAACAGCGCCAGCCTTCTACAATTTCTTATTGTACTATGTATAGGTATAATCTGTCCGCAATAAAGTATATTATATTCTATTGATAATAAGCATTTAATATAGGAAATGAAATATGATTTGATACAGTATAAGTAAACATAAATATTATTGACTAACTATTTCTGCGTTGGTTTTCCAGGACAGTGGCACGGCTGCGCGCACCCCGTCTGTCCTGCCTGCCCGCAGCCGCCAGTGCACCCTGGCTTCTTCAGCGTTCCAGGCACGGTGTTCTGCGGAGGCTTATTAGCAGCACACTTATTACAACCTGCATTACCGCCACACACAACGCCATCACTTCCGCAAGGCTTTATTCCCTGGGCACCAGGAACAGGAGGTCCTCCGAAGGCCGCCATCAAATTGTTCAACTGCTGTGACAATTCTCCAATAGTTTTACACATCTGCTGCACGGCTTCTGGCGAAAAACCTTGACCCAGCTGGCCTGGCATTTGCATACCTGGCATACCCTGCATACCCTGCATTCCCTGCATTCCCTGCATTCCCTGCATTCCCGGCATCATCTGCATTTCTTGCATTCCTGGGTTGCCCAGTCTGTTTGGGCCGCAAAGACCAGGCGGTGCAGGGAGTGGGCCTGATTTGGGGTATTGAGGAGGTATCCTCGGGGTACCCGTTTCCCCACAATATGTATGCACAGTAAGTCCTTCCATACAAGCGTCGGACGAAGGAGCTGTGAAGCTGGTGGGGCCACTGTAATCTCGGCAGATGTGAGGAGCACAACTGCGCAAAGTTCCAGGGGGTGGGCAGCGGGCGGGCATAGATCGCGACGCCTCGTTCGCCTGGCAGTTAAATACGTCACACGACGGAGGATTATTTGCAGGGCACATCACGTTGTTGCAAGTGAAAGGCTCCTCAGTTCTAAACTCTTTAGGCACTGAAGTTTTACAATCTGGGCAGGGGCAAGTAATGGTGATTAATCCACCTTTAATATCCTTTACCTTTCCAGGAGTGTAGTTGAGACATTCGAAGTGCACCCAGGCTTCGCATGCCCCTTGGCACTGCACTCCGTTTTTTAATGATACCGTTTGTAGGCAAATCTTACATGGGTTAGTGACTTTCTTGCAACCTGATGCAAGACTTTTAACGGACTGCTTTGGCATCGTTTGATCTTAATTAGCTACGTAGCTTTCTATGAAAAAGACCTTGAGTTTCGTTACGAGACACATTGTTCTGTTTCTTAAGTTACTTTATTTAACATTTTAGGTGAGCATTGTGGATTGCAAAGATTTTGTAGGTTGAGTTGTGTATATTTTCTGAAATGGATGTCCAAAATGATTGACATTGATTATGATCTATGCTCTATGCACGCAGGGGTCACAAAGTGTTATAAGTAGGCGGTAGTATATTCATTCATTCATAATGGCGAAAACTCCGAGTGTAAGTGCCCTTTCCTACTCGCATGTTAATTTTTTGTAATGTTTTATCTTCATTTATTGTAAGTAATGATATTTTAATTTAATTTTTTTCTTATAAATACTTGCTTATGTCCTATTTATGCATGCATTAATTATTTACCTACCTAACTATTATTCAAAATTATTTCGTTTTTCTTTTGTCATTTAATATTTTTATTTTCCCTACCTTTTAAAACTTGACACTGGCACAAAGTTAACTAGCGCCACGAACAAAAAAAAAAAAAAAGAAATAGTAAGCTCTGAAGCATGACTAGGACCACCTATAGTCGGGCCACTTTATGAAGCTACTTTTGAAGTTTCATGTACTTACCACAGAACAATAACCTTGTACCAGCGTACAAATAAAAAACAAGAAAAGAATCACTTTTGAAGCATACTTCTTAGATATAATCAACATTTCTTTTTTTTTACAATTTTACACTACTTCTTTGATTACAGCTGCTATGTGAGCGCAACAATTTAAAAAAGCTATAACAAAAATATTAGGGTAATATATTTTTTTTAATTCCCAGTGTTGTCACTATCAGTCAGTACCGTGTAGGGTGCATCGTCGTCTTTTGTACTTAAATTTCTGAGAAAAGATAATAAGTTATTCCGTGTAGTCTTGTTAATGTTTCGGTTCAGTCAGTCAGTCTTTCGTTTTTTCGTGCGCAGTGGCTACTTGTGTTTATTTTTTCGGTTTCTCAAAGTATTATTTTACGGCTCGGTTCTCTTTTGGACTCTGATCCTGTTTTTTTTTAAATACCTGTATTTTTTTTACTTATCTATGTTTTTTTCTGATAGTAGCATATTTTGTAATTTTTTTCTAATTATAATTCTAAACTTGTTAAATTTAATATGACATCTGCATATTTTCATATAATATTATAATCTGTACATTGAAAGTATCAAATAAATAATTTTATTCTGTGATACTTCACAGAATGTGTATGTTGATTATTTCCAATAACAAAATAACGACAACACCGCAAAGTACTAAATCATTTTTTTTTTCGTAACTAATTACGAAAATAATAAATTTCAAATAGGTAGGCATCTTTGTAAATAAATATAAGAAATGAAAAGGTCTCAAATACTAGATACTAGGCAAAGTCAACCATTACACTACGGGACATCACTATTTACGTCACAATGACATCCTTCAAAAGTCGCTTCATAAAGTGGCCCGACTATAATAGGACCGTTCGCCTAAAACGCGCGCTTGGTCTAATCCTCGATTTCTGTGAACATATTTACCGCTTATTTTGACCCGTAGATTTCTACATTTTTTTAAAGAAAAAAATCCGTGTACTTTCCATACTCGCAATGGTCGGATAGCCCGAAGAACTTAGAAGTGAAGAATGAATGGACCAGGGACGTACGTTTCGGCTTCCAGCATTTATTATACCACAGATTTTGGGTGCTTGGTGCCCACGTAGGGCTTAATAATTTCAAAATAAATAATATATATGTACCGCAAACACGGCCCACCTCTTAGATCTCTCTTCAAAGAGGTTGGATGGGTTCGCTTTACGAGGCGAAGAGCTTCCAAAATCTATGGATCTCTTTTTGCCAGTGATTATGCTAAACCCTGGTAAACCAGCGAACTCCTCAGAGGCTGTCTCAGGCCGCTTAGGCTCAACAACGGACGGTTGCCATGTAAAGGAATATATTATCTTTCTACTCTAATGCTAAGTAGCTACTTGAATGTACATAATATTATTGAGCTAAAGTCTCATTACCAAATAAATATACATACAGCCCACGGCATATGTTCTCACTTGGGTACAATCGATTCCCTAAGGTAAGTGTATATCCTGGGCTTCTCGAAAGCGATAACATCTCAAGTAATTATTTATTTTTAACATAAAACTGTACAGTTTACTAACTTGTAAGTACAATAATACAAAACATTTTTAAAAGAACATTAATAATTACTTGCGACGTCGGTTTCAAGCACGGAAAAAACAAGAGACCCTCGAACTCGATGCTCTTAGAAAATTGACTACAGCCGCGTGAACAGTAAAAACCATGGCAATTAAAACAATATATTCTTACTTGCATCCCTAGTGGGTATACTTTAGGTATCCTTTCAAAAAAAACAATGCATACAATCGGTATTATAATTAACTGATCAAACTGAACTAAGTTATGATTAAATATACTTTAAATATGTCACGAGTGTTATCTAACATCCATTTCAGCAAATGAATAAACAAATGGTCCTCAGAACATACGCTAACACCTTCTTGCGCCGCCTCTCATGTTGTCCAACAGGAAATTAAGCTGTTCAGCCAAGTCCCCAACAGTCTTACACATTTGTTCCATTACGTCTTGTGTCTGATCTGGTTGTTCTGATGCGGGACAATTAGGGTTTGGAGTACTATCTCCACAATGAGTCTTTATCGTATATCCCTGCAAACAAGGCTCGTTCTGGTCTACTGTGTACGATCTATCTGAGCTGCTGTATTCACGGCACAATCTTTGGGAGCAGCTTCGTAGGGTGCCAGGGGGAGGGCATCGAGGCGGCAAGCAGCGAGACACCTCGTTAGCTTGGCAGTCGAAATGCTCGCATGATGGAGGGTTGTTCGCTGGGCATTGGGTGTTATTGCAGGAGTATGGCTCTTGTGTTATGTACTCCTTGGGCATGGTGGTCTTACAGTCGGGACAAGGACACGTGACCGTTATCAAGCCAGCCCTTATATCCTTGATTTTTCCAGGAGTATAGTTGAGACATTTGAAATGCACCCATGCTTCGCATGCACCATGACATTTCATCCCGTTTTTTAGCGTGACTGTCTGTAAACAGATCTTGCATGGATCCTGCGCTTTCAGGCATAATTCGGGTGGCGGGCGAGACATTCTGAATTTAGTATGGGTTGTTTAACATATTTTTTTATGATTTACATTAGGATTTCATTGGACGGACTTTCACCCCGCTTTTATATTTCGAAGAATTTATACGTACTATCGCAAGCATGTTTTATGTAGTATGTAATGTTTATAGAATTTCACCATTTTTCTCATTAAATTACAGAATCATCTTGACATAGTCTGGCTTGACTTGGACCTAGGAACAAGGAAAAGACTTGGCCTCGATGAATGAAACATAGCCCGCGTAGCCATGTCACGTGCATGTCACCTTCACTTTAGCAACATTCGATATAAAAAAACTCCTTGAGCTCAGCGAAGGAGTTTGTATTCTGAGTTCAGCGACCTTGATTGATAGGCTTTGAGTATTTATTTGCATTAATTTAAAGCAGGAAATGAAAAAAAATACATATGCATGCATGCATATTATGTACGTATTTTTTTATTATTATTATTAGTTGATGGGCTTACTCTTGACCACAATCAGGTCCGCGAGGGACGAGATGTGGCATATGTATGCATTTATTTTTTATTTGCATTGTCCTTATTTTGGTCTAAGTTAATAGTCTCCTCTCAAAGAATTTGAACCTCCTTGCTGCGTTTCGTTAGTTCCGCACGCACCGCCCCGCAACCCCCGCTTCCCTTGGCGAGTGGAGAAATAATTTGAACCTCCTTGCTGCGTTTCGTTAGTTCCGCACGCACCGCCCCGCAACCCCCGCTTCCCTTGGCGAGTGGAGAAATAATTTGAACCTCCTTGCTGCGTTTCGTTAGTTCCGCAAGCACCGCCCCACAACCCCCGCTTCCCTTGGCGAGTGGAGAAATAATTTGAACCTCCTTGCTGCATTTCGTTAGTTCCGCACGCACCGCCCCACAACCCCCGCTTCCCTTGGCGAGTGGAGAAATAATTTGAACCTCCTTGCTGCGTTTCGTTAGTTCCGCACGCACCGCCCCACAACCCCCGCTTCCCTTGGCGTGTGGAGAAATAATTTGAACCTCCTTGCTGCGTTTCGTTAGTTCCGCACGCACCGCCCCACAACCCCCGCTTCCCTTGGCGTGTGGAGAAATAATTTGAACCTCCTTGCTGCGTTTCGTTAGTTCCGCAAGCACCGCCCCACAACCCCCGCTTCCCTTGGCGAGTGGAGAAATAATTTGAACCTCCTTGCTGCGTTTCGTTAGTTCCGCACGCACCGCCCCACAACCCCCGCTTCCCTTGGCGTGTGGAGAAATAATTTGAACCTCCTTGCTGCGTTTCGTTAGTTCCGCACGCACCGCCCCACAACCCCCGCTTCCCTTGGCGTGTGGAGAAATAATTTGAACCTCCTTGCTGCGTTTCGTTAGTTCCGCAAGCACCGCCCCACAACCCCCGCTTCCCTTGGCGTGTGGAGAAATAATTTGAACCTCCTTGCTGCGTTTCGTTAGTTCCGCACGCACCGCCCCACAACCCCCGCTTCCCTTGGCGTGTGGAGAAATAATTTGAACCTCCTTGCTGCGTTTCGTTAGTTCCGCACGCACCGCCCCACAACCCCCGCTTCCCTTGGCGTGTGGAGAAATAATTTGAACCTCCTTGCTGCGTTTCGTTAGTTCCGCACGCACCGCCCCGCAACCCCCGCTTCCCTTGGCGTGTGGAGAAATAATTTGAACCTCCTTGCTGCGTTTCGTTAGTTCCGCACGCACCGCCCCACAACCCCCGCTTCCCTTGGCGTGTGGAGAAATAATTTGAACCTCCTTGCTGCGTTTCGTTAGTTCCGCAAGCACCGCCCCACAACCCCCGCTTCCCTTGGCGTGTGGAGAAATAATTTGAACCTCCTTGCTGCGTTTCGTTAGTTCCGCACGCACCGCCCCACAACCCCCGCTTCCCTTGGCGTGTGGAGAAATAATTTGAACCTCCTTGCTGCGTTTCGTTAGTTCCGCACGCACCGCCCCACAACCCCCGCTTCCCTTGGCGTGTGGAGAAATAATTTGAACCTCCTTGCTGCGTTTCGTTAGTTCCGCACGCACCGCCCCGCAACCCCCGCTTCCCTTGGCGTGTGGAGAAATAATTTGAACCTCCTTGCTGCGTTTCGTTAGTTCCGCACGCACCGCCCCACAACCCCCGCTTCCCTTGGCGAGTGGAGAAATAATTTAAGGGGCTAGCTAGTAAATGTATTGATTTTCTAAAATATATTATTGGACTCTATTATCTACGCTTACACCTTGGCCAAACATGTTTGGTAAAAATCTTCTTGATACAAATGTTATCCAAAGCAGCGTCTTCGATTCTCGTTATTTGAATCTGAGAGGTAAATGGTAATTTATTGGTCGCCGAAATTTTGTTACAAGATAGGTCTCCGACTGCTTTATGTTTTTTCCTGGGCAATTAACAAATCAAATTAGTACTTTTTACAAGCTTTTATTTATAAACTGAGAAAGTAAATTTGGCACTTACGCCATTTACTTGGAGCGCGCGAACATTATTTCTTTCTCTGTTAAACACGTGCGGAGAAGCTTAGCGTCATCACTTTCCTTTCTTGAGCTCAGTCGACCATGATTATACAGTGTGTAGTCTGGAACTGACAGACTGACTGTGACGTCACCAGTAGATGATTGAATCATTATGTCCTCAACTAATTAAAATCAAATGATTATTTCTAACAACTCAACTTGATTGACTCTTTGTGTTGTGTTATGTTTTTCGGATCCTTAGAGGACCTGCATGGTTTTTCACATTGTCGGACCATCTGGCTGGTGGTCTGCCCACACCACTCCTGCCCAAACGTGGCCTTTAATCCAAACGCATCTGCTCCATCTTCCGTTTTGTCTGCGACACAGGTGACCGGCCCACCACGCCCACTTATTCGACCAACAGATAAAACGTGCCTGCCTTCTAAGGTACGCAATCATCTTACTTATAAATAAGACAAAAGAGTACCTACGAGGAAAATGTATCTTAGAAGAATAATTCCAAACGTAGACAACGTAGTATAATTCAAAATATTATGTTCATTTTAACACAGACTATAGTGATTAGAGAAATGCTAAAACAGAAATGATTAGTAGACAATTAAAAAAATATACTTCAATAAATAATTATGAGATCCGCTTAAAAAAATGGCATATCTTGTCCATTAGGTCCCGGCATTGACCCATCACATCGTTGAATTGTTCCATAGCATTGAACAGGGGATTTCTAAGACCAGAAAATGATCCTATAAGACAAGAATCTGATTTACACCGCTTGGCTTCTTTTTCCCCTGGAATTAGAAAAGACAGGTTATACTTTTTGTGTGTTATTATTTGTGGCTATTTGCGTAATTGATGTTAAAGCAGCGGTCCCGTTAGGGAGACGCGGATTTAACCCCCACGATATGCGATGTCTTTTCGAATTTCCAATTCATATGTTTAAGGGTTTACTTGACGCTCTTACGGTGAAGTAAAACATTGTGTCGAAACATGCTCACTCCTGCGATAAAGTTGTCTTGTGTGTGATGGTAGGTGTGATGTCGAGTAACCCGCCCCGAGCCGCGTGGTTGGTCTCTAATTCAGGGTAGACCAGAACCCCTCGGTGGGGACGTATTATGAGCTGTTAATGTTTTGTGTAGTTCCTGGCATCTGAAAAGGTCCACATCATTGGCAATTCCCGGAGGTGTCTTATAAACCAAACTAGAGTATAAGTGCAGATTAGCACACGTTGCCAGTCCATACAACCGCCATGTATTAAATGCATACTACTCGATTTACTAGTAAAATGCACGCGATGCTACTAGGGTTATTGTTGCACTTCTATGACTGTATTGACAATAATCATTCCTTTGTATCAAAATTAACAAATTCTTCTTCTTATCGTGTGGACCATATACGGCTGGCTGGTACTTTCAAGATATTTATTTATTTGGTTATTTTATTAGAATGAAGTTTAAATCCTAGAGAGAATCAACTGATATTATAATCTTATCTTTGAAAGGTTTACTTAGTCAGTTTTATGGAATTTGAACTAAGTAAATTATTTATACAAAAGTATGATATTATTTAGCAGTAGTGGTTATTGAGGATTCAGTATGCTTTAACAAAGTGAATTGTTTATTGTAATTAATACATACTTTTTGTATTGAGGATTATTTTTAGGTTATACTGAGTTTTTATACAGGTAAAGTATTTCTTTCTAATTAATAGTTTAAATGTAGGTTTTAGTACCAATATGAATTACATTGCAATTTTATACTTTTCAGTAAGTTTTTAATGAGGATTATTTAGGCTTTGAATTTTATAAAGGTAAAGCATTTCTTACTATTTGTTATTTACAATGAAGAGTAGGTTTTAGTATGTTTAACTAGGTGATCTATTTATTGCAATTTATACCGTTTAGCAGTGAAGATTATTTAGGTTATACTTTTATACGGGTAAGGTATTTCTTACTGGTATTTGATATTATTTAGCAACGAAGAGTAAGTAATAGTTTCTAGAGAAGGTTTGGTAACCTCTCTTTCACCGAATAGATATTAGTGATCCCAAGTAAGTTCTATGTCATCCGTTTCCCTATTGAATTTACCTTCCTAGTTAAGTGCTTTACATATAGGCAAAACTAGAGATATTAGGTACCTAAATATCTCACATTACATTGAAAGTCTAGCTGATTTTCGAAGCAAATGCGTAAGTATTCTATCATCCGTTAGGTATCGAACTATCCTACCTATTCTCCGTAAGTTTCAAAAGCTAGAGGAAGACCTCACATTTATATTTTAATCGTGTGATGTGTGGTGGTACCTTCCAACGCCACAGGAGAAGAAGGTCTAATCGAAACGAACTAACCAGACGGTTTGTGGCAAGACCCAGTGAGTGGCTACGTTCTAAGCCACGTGTGATTGTACTCTCCTTCCACGCGCCCGCGGGCCAAGATCGGGTAAAGAGGGTACGCGTCCTTACCGGGTGTAGGGGACATGATGTGATGATACTGCGTAACAGGATCAAGTGTCACTGACATGTTCCTCTTCTATGAAACCTTGAACCCATTACACACCACCACAACACCACGAGAACTGGATCGCTGATAGCAAAAGCGATCACCGGTTCGTTCCAAAGATACCGGTACATTGAACACTCCAGTCTGTTTCCAACAATTCAGGAGAACGTTTGGAACAGTCCTAACAGACCATCTGCCCAAGCCACCATGGACGGAAACTGACGCTTCCACCCTTATTTAGCGTTTGTATTAGAGAAAGAGATGTAATCGATTAGTAGTTATAATGATTTGGAATTTATTTGTGAAATTGTTAACGGACCCAGGTTGGTTCCGTTACAAGTCCCTAATGATATCTCTGGAAAGAGCTCAACGTAGTGTTTTGAAAGTCGGTGCATCATTGCCACTTCGCTACCCAACTGAAGACCTCTACCGATTATGGAGAGTTCGTCAACTTTTTATTTATGCAATTATTTTTAGGCAACATAGTGCTATAGATAAGGTGTCACTAATTGCATTGCTAATTGCATATTGCTTCTCGATATGCTGCAAGGTGTAACACAAAATTTGCGCATAAATTTTATTACTTTTTAGGTAGTTTTCTTTATGATCGAGTTAACAAACACATAAACTTTGCCCACAAAAATAAATGTGAGAGTAAAAAAACCGTAATGGACTGGCTTAGTAAGTTAAATTATGAGGAGACTGAAAATCTGTTACAACCTATTCAATATAATTTAGATTTTAAAACAAAACTACAATCTGCCGTAAAATCATTCTTACTCTCTCTGACCCACTTGCACTCCTTACACACGCTCACACTCCTCGCACACACTCGCGTACTTTTCACTTAATACTACACTTCACACACACACACACACTTACACACATTTTTCGTCTGTTTGCTATTGTTGATTATTTGTTATTTTGCTGTTTTCTTTCTACATTTTTGTATTGTTTACAGTAATAATTGACGTGTCAATGTGTTAGGTATGTGTCCATACCTATACCTCTTTGCCTCTTTGGCTGTTGCTGGCCGAAAACATTTAGATTTATTTGAATTAGGAAGATAAGTTTTGACATGAGAAAAAAGAGCTGATTCTAGGTTAGACTGCGCGTGTGAAAAGATCTTTGAAAAAGAAAATAAAAATATCTCTCGTAACATCTAGCTTTTAGTTAAAAACACCATCCCCACCTACGCTTTACAATGTACGACTTATTATTGCTTCTGCGCATAATTTTGTTAGTTCCATCAAGGAAGGTTGCTGGTGTCTTAGCTCAGGGTAACCTTTTAAGACACTAGCAGATCAATTAAATATGTCAACTCACCAAAATTAAATCACTGTAAACAATCACAAATTTACTGTAAATTTAAATAAATTATTTGTATTTGTTGTTGTACATACAACCTTTTAATTTCTTCGCAGGAGTAGGTATGCAGTTTTCATCACGATGTTTACTTTCACCGTAAGAGCATCAAAATTCCAAAACAGATTGGTGCGTAAAACCAAATACGAAGCGAGCAAATGCATTTATATTCCCTCACATTAAATCTAAGTATATAAAAAGTATACAACTACATTTTGTTTCATGAACGAACATAAAGGGCATCACACACGGCAGCTATAATATATAATATAGCACGAGGCAGCCAGCTCTCTCGTCGCCATTCACTTTCACGCAAAGCGGGGGTCAAACAAAATGGCGAATCAATCATCAGTGACCGGCCATTCTGCTTGACCCCCGCTTTGCACACAAAGTGAATGGTGATGAATGGTGATGAGAGAGAGCTTTGGCCACACAGAGCGAGAGCGGTGCGGTCCGGGGCCGGAAAAGCGGGACTGATTGTGCAAGTCCCACTTTCCCGGCCCCGGACCGCGTCGCTCCCGCTCTATGTGGCTGAAGCTGAAGCTTAAGTAAGAATACTGTAGGTTAGGTTAGGTTAGGTAGGGACTAATGGAAAGTTTTTATTTTTTATTATTTTATGCAAACGAGCGGACGAGCCACAGTGGTGGTAAGTGGTCATCGTCGCCCATGGACATTCGCAACACCAGGGGGGTTGCCAACGCGTTGCCAGCCTTTGAGAGCTCTGTATACTCGCCCCTTGAAGAACCCCATGTCAAAGCACAAAGAAAACACCAGGGGAGAGCTTGAAGTGAAATAACTACTCACCAAACGATTTCTGACATCGGAATGAATACCTAAGTGGTTCTGCTTTCTGATTTTGTGATTTCCTATCTCTCAGAGTTTGTCTGTACAAAGAATTAGTATGAATTTGATCCTTATGAATGTCTGATTTAGATCCAGAGGAATCGGTTATTGCTATAGAACTTAGCGACTCTTGCGCACTGGCAAAGAGTGGAATTGTATGTTTTGATGACGGGCATGTGTGTGTATCTTTCGTACGGACTTTATGTCGTCTTCTCTTCTTTGCGCTTGACACATACGTAGACTGTGATTTGGTTTTTGGTAGGTTTTTATTTGAATATTCTGTTTGTTGGTTTGTTTGTGTATTTTCGCTTACGTATTTAAAATTCGTTTGATGTATTTCTTCTGGTTTGAAAGTGGTTGATGTTGTTATTGTTACAGTACGTTGACTTTCGGTTAGCACCCCTATAGGTGTCCGAATTCCGTATTCCGGAAACTTCTCTGGTACAGTCGCCGTATTATGAGTTAACACCCCTGTAGTTGATCTTGGTTGTGCTACTGGTAATTCATAACTCTCATTTTTTTCACATGTCTTACGTTCTCGAGATCTCTTGCCTTCTGAATGATCTGTTTTTTCCAGTTGCTTCCCTCTGCCAGGAGAATTATCTTTCTCTGTCTCTGTCAGCACTTCTTTAAGAAGAGTTCTGGAGTGGTTGTGTTTTGGTTTATTTTTTTTGACATGCGGGCGCTTATTGTCTTTACATTTCACCTGAACATCAGGATGTCTTAATTTTCCTTCAGCTAAATGTCTACTTTCTAAAGAATCCTTTATCATCTGTTTGTAATCTTGTACCTTTTCGGTTTCAGAGTTTGTGTCTTGTTTAGAGAGACAGCTATCAAGCGATACATTATTCCACGATGACAAAGGTGAGGAAATTTTCTCTTGTATACCTGTTTTATTCGTTTTACAAAGAGATAGAATACTTATCGCATCTGTTACGGATTCCCAGTCGTTAAGGCAAGAGGTCACTGAGTCAGGGTTAGAATTTTTTTCTGGGCACAGCGAATTTTCTGGTTCATCAGGATACTGCGATTTGCCACAGTAATATCGAGTGCAATCTAATGGATTTTCTTTCCTAGAACTGTAAATTTCGCAATTGGGACAAGGGCACCTAACCTGCACGTAGCCCTTTTTGATATCCAGGATTTTTCCTGGCGTATAACTCAAGCACTTGAAGTGTGCCCATTTCTTACAGGCGCCCTGACATTGTATACCAGTTTTATCATTAACCGCTTCAAGACAAACTTTACATGAATTTTTTACTTTTTTACGTTTTGTCGATGGCATAGGATTGTTATACGATTTACATGATTGGGTATATTATGGGTATATTTTATGTTATGAAGGTGGATGGAGAGTGCTGGAAATTCTGTTTTGATTTTCAAAACACCACCGTTTGTTGGCGATGCCACATGTTGTGTTATTGTAGGCCATGTGAGAACATACTCATCAAAATATTATTCAGCTATAGCATTTATTAATAGTGTGGAAGAAAATAGATGTCCAAGAGAATGGGAACAAACTGGGAATAAAAGAATAAAATAATAAAGTGATGTCAAAACGGATGTGTGACAATAATGGGCGCATTCCAAATCAGACTTTCAGCGCTGTCAGCGATCAGAAAAGCAAAAAAACGTATGAGTTTTGACAGCTGACAGTAATCGGAACGCGATTATGGGTGCTTTAATCGATTTCAGCGTGTCTCGGAACGCAGGCAATGTCAAGTAATTGTTTTTTTTTTTCTCTTTATACCACAAAAGGCAAACGCACTAAGCCCATACGTCGATTTGCGCTCCGACTTCTTTATTCTTCTGGTCAAAACCTGGCGTCAAAACTTTGCCAATAGCATGGACGTATAACGTCCATGGCCAATAGTGAAAACAATGTGTTAGCACCGTTGGTTAGCACAAAATATAAAGGGGAAGGACCACTCCCGCCTTCTTCAAAAATTATTACGTCATCTTGCCAGACAGAATCAAAATTATATTGTTTTGATAATACTACGGATACTACGTGACCTCAGAGGAACAAAATAAATTAAAAATTAAAAAAACCCCGAAGCAAACAAGCAAAAATTAAAACAGTCAAAAATAATACCTATTGTTTAGCCATCAAGTTCAATGAAGTAACACCTATACTGGCCACGCTTTTCGTTGGCTATATGTATCTCAAAAATTCAAACTGGATGCCTGTCACAATTTTAGGTGACGCAGTATTAATAAGCAGGAAATAGTTAGAATCCCTTCTGTTCGGAGATTGAGAGACCATGCGAAAAGCGGTTTTCAAGCTGGCTGGACACGTTTGCGTTCGATTATCTCGGGTTCTCTAGCGTCACATAAACTGAAATTAGCGTGATTAACCGTCACCTAAAATTGTGTATTGACCTACTTAAACCCGGCTCATTTGGAAGAATTGTCCAGCAGCCTGAGTTACATTAATTTGTTAGCATATCCGACCAACTTGCTGTGATACGATATTTTTTTTTAAACTTAGCGGTACCCCGAGACGTGACATAATAGCGTCATTTCAACGAGCAAACCAAATCGTGTCATCCATCAATTTCTATAATAAAATTAAAATATATAGGTGTTACTTTATCGAATTTGATGGCTCAACAATAGGTATTATTTTTGAATTTTTAAATTTTTGCTGTTTTTGCCTCGTTGGATTTTAAATTTTAAATTTATTTTTATTTCATAATTTTTTTAACTTTATTACAAATAAATTATACAATATATGAGTACAGTTATATCAGTTATTAGTTATATAAAAGGATCACTATCAAATTGGAGAGTATTTTTTAAGAGAGTACTAGTGTGCTGGATATCCTGGCTACAGCATCAGCTCATCGTGTTGCCACCATTGCATTGTATGTAGAATCAAATACTGATCAAAATGAATCCAAACACGACATATCTGCTATTATTTTTTCAAGAGTGCTGGATATCCTGGCTGCAGCATCAGACCAATAATTTCATCATCATGCAAAGTTATATAGCATACATGAGTTTTTCAAATTTTAGGTCACACGTACGTTTAAAAGTAAATACACATTATGCGTCTAAGAACCCTACCGCAGTTAGCAAGAGCTGATGACCTTGAAACGGCTGAACCGATTTTGATGAAACATGTCTAAGAACCATCGCTAGAAAACCTGCTTTCAAATAAAAAAAACCGCATCCAAATCGGTTGACCCGTTTAAGAGCTACGGTGCCACAGACAGACACACAGACACACAGAGCGGTCAAACTTATAACTCCCCTCTTTTTTGCGTCGGGGGTTAAAAAGTCGATCGCTTCGCTCGCTCCCTTGGCGTCAGAAATCTTCGTACGTGACACGTGATAAACGCCCGCGCTAACACTCGCAGATGAAAAAAAACTTGCGAAGGAGATTTTAATTTGATTTTGCTAACAGAACGCTATGGAGCACTGTTTGAGAACTGCATGACAACGCCTATAACGGTGAAGCACCTGAACTGAAGTATGCGAGGGTGCATTTACCACGTGTGCTATCAATGTTCTTTAGCATGTGTACTTACTTACCAAGCGACCTGACATACTCGTACACCATTGTAGAACGGGGGATGCTTCTGCCATTTCCAATTACAGGCCGATATCTTTGGCAACGATTGTAGCTAAGGTATTGGACAGTCTGCTTCATAAACATCTTGCTAAATATCTTGAACTTTATGATAATCAGTTTGGCTCCAGGTCTGGACTGTCCACCGAAAGCGCCATTCATAGTAATCCTAATCATTATTTATTGCAAAGTCGCTATCATAGTTAAATAGTTGTTACATATTATGTCAAGCACGAGTGACGCCCTGCAAGGGCACGGCAAACATGAGGGGCAACTAATTGCCACATTACTTAAAAAAAAAAACAAAATAATATTTATAGTTAACAACTGTTAGTATTTATTATATTATCCCAATGTTAGTAAATCCAAGTCAAATAATTTAAATTTAAGGTAATAACAATAACATTTCAATTCAATAGGCTAGTAATTCCATTCTTGGCCTGAAGCAGACTGTTCAATACTAAGGTTCAATACTACACAGCTAGAAAGACGCCTGTATTTGCCTGTTTTTTAGATTTGGTGAATTACGGTTGTGGCGTAAGCTAGAAACTCAAATGTCCATCTCTTCTGAGATTCTGTCTATTTTTAAATACCTACTGGTACAGTAGCCAGCGAAACAAGTGTTCGGTGGGCCGACTCTTATTCTGAAGTGTACAGGTTGGAGTGCGGGGTGAGGCAGGGTGGGTTGAGCTCGCCTCGCCTCTTTAATTTGTACATGAATGAACTATAGGAGATCTCAGCGGCACCGGAGTTGGCTGTCATGTGGATGGAGTGTGCATCAACAATATAAGTTATGCTGACGATATGGTGCTGCTGAGCCCATCTGTTAGCGCAATGAGGAAGCTTCTATGACCCATGGTGACCCATGGACTGAAATATAATACCTCGAAAACGAAGTTCATGGTCTTCAAGGCAGCTTCCGAAACATATGCACAGATACCTGAAACAAAGCTCTGTGGATCACCTCTAAAATTGGAGTTAACAAAAAATATTTAGATCACTGGGTTGCTGATGACCTGAAGGACAACTGGGATATAAAGAGGGAGCGTTAGGTCGCTGGCTGTCCGCTGTAATATGCTGGCTTGCACGTTGCATTACACCTGTTAAAGTGACACTGTTTAAATCATACTTTTATTCGTGCAGCCTGTGAGTCTCTTTTACTCGGCGGGCATACAGCGACCTACGTGTTCAATATTAGTAATGCATTCAGGGCGCTGTTCCCCAACAGCGCCCTGAATGCATTACTATATTGAACACGACAGCCCCCTGCCGTGGTGGCGTAGCGCGTGAGGGGCACCGACGCGCAGGTTGATGGTTTTGCTTGCAGCCATCATGAGAAAGCGATGCGCATCCGCACTGGCTCGCCTCTGCGGTTGCACCAATAGAGTGCTGCGTGTAATTTGCTGATCGGTGGGACTCTCCCCTCCTGAGGAGATGGTTACAGAGACACACCACTTTTGTTTTAAGCCCATACTAAAAGTAGAATATTATGTTTTTATTTTTATCTACTAACAAAATATGGATGTTATGTCTGAAATTAAATATTCGCTGCAGAAACGGGCTGTTCATGTAATTTATAAATTAGGGCCTAGTGTCACTGAGGGAAAAATTTAAAGAAACTAATATTCTGACATTTGTGTCTTGTGTATGTATAAAGAAATATTAAAAATTTAAGAACGGTAATAAACACAATTTTAGTATATAAGTTGCCTGCTCATGTTAGCTGTGTAGAAAAACGGGAACTGTATACGCATTTTCATTTTTTCCCTACCGATTTAAAAAAAACTACCTTTAGATAAGTTCAAACTATTGTTAAAATAAAAATAGTATAAGCTTATTATAAAATATTAGGTCCTTACATATGAAATTGGCGTTTTGTCGTACTGGCCACTTTGATCACAAATTTCTCCTATTTGGTTAGGAATTCGAAATTCAAATTTATACAGCTATTTCCACATGTAGTTGTGTTTCGTAAACCGTCATTCATTTGTTTTTTTACTTATCTTTTTTCTGTTTGCATCGCTCGATTTACAAAATGGAAAATTTGAAATATCGCGTTATTTACGAGTACGAGTTCCACCGTGGCACCAGTGCTGCGGAAACGGCTCGAAGGGTTAATGATGTGTATGGCGGTTGTGTCGCAAAAGAAAACACAGTGCGTTTTTGGTTCCAACGTTTTCGTTCTGAAAATTTCGACCTGCAAAACAAGCCCCGTGGACGGCCGGAGACCCAAGTTGATAATGAAGCATTGAAGGCTATTGTGGAAGCGGATCCATCGCAAACCACGTCCGAGTTAGCTGCAGGCTTCGGTGTTAGTGATAAAACTGTTTTAATCCACTTGAAGCAAATTGGGAAGATTAAAAAACTTGAAAGGTGGGTTCCTCACGAATTGAGTGAAGCAAACCGGCAAACGCGCGTCAACTGCTGCGTTACATTACTTGACCGGCACAATAACGAAGGGATTTTAAATCGAATCATTACCTGTGATGAAAAGTGGATTCTCTACGATAATCGGAAGCGCTCATCGCAATGGCTGGACCCTGGCAAGCCAGCCAAAGCCTGCTCCAAGCGAAAATTGACCAATAAAAAGTTACTTGTAAGCGTTTGGTGGACTAGCGCCGGTGTCGTTCATTACAGTTTTCTCAAATCTGGCCAGACGATTACGGCAGATGACTATTGTCAGCAATTGCAAACCATGATGGAAAAGCTAGCTGGTAAACAACCGAGGCTGGTCAATCGCTCTACGCCACTGCTGCTTCACGACAACGCTAGACCACACACTGCACAACAGACGGCTAGCAAATTAGAAGAGCTTCAATTGGAATGTCTAAGGCATCCACCGTACTCCCCGGACCTTGCTCCAACAGATTACCATTTTTTTCGAAATTTGGATAACTTCTTGCAAGGGAAAAAATTCAACTCAGATGGGGCAGTCCAAATCGCCTTCAAAGATTTTATTGATTCCCGTCCGAATGGTTTTTTTAGTAAAGGGATCAATGAACTACCTATGAGATGGCAAAAGTGCATAGATTACAATGGCTCATACTTTGATTAAATAAATATACTATATAAAAATTTTTCGACTTTTTGTTCCTCCCATACAAAACGCCAATTTCATATGTAAGGACCTAATATTTGACTATTTAGAGCTCAGAGTAACAAAAGGCGAACGCTGCGCTCGAGGCGACGACGCGCGTCAAAAATCCTTGATTTAGAGGACAGATATCCATGGGAATAGATTTTTTGAATGACAGGCTATTTCAACATGCATGAATTCTCTAGTACTCATATATTGTACTCATATATTGTATCTAAATAGCAATACTATTAGTTGACAAAATAGAAACGCAAAAGACGCGACATGTGGAGTTTCTGCAGTGAGTGCTTCTACACAGATTCCGCACATTGCATTGTCTTGTGAGTGATCTCACTCAAAAAAATTTAATGACGAAACTCAGAGATGAGATGCAACATCCACAAGTTAACAAACTCTTAATTTCATTTCACTGTCATTTTTAAACACCTATCAATATCTCATCAAATAAAACATAAAAATTACAATCTAATTATTTATTCGTGGAAACAGAAATAATTAGCTGCTTAATATATGCAATCAAAATAAACTTATAATAAGCAAACTTAATAAAAACTAAACTAATGTTTTAATGCCCACATTACTTAAAATAATAATTATGAAAACTTCCCTAATCTACTTAATAAAATAAAGTAAAATAAAAATTAAACTAAGCAAGCTTGCATATCGTAATAAAATAACAAAGAAAAAATATTACCCTCCTTAAAATATATACCTACCTATTTTTTTTCTTTACCCTCTTTGGGTAAATTATTATACCTGCTGATGAGAAAAAAGTGTGCTGTCCGAAGGAAAATGTTAAAAAAGTGTGCTGTCCATAGGAAAATGTTAAAAAAGTGTGCTGTCCGTAGAAAAATGTTAAAAAAGTGTGCTGTCCGTAGGAAAATGTTAAAAAAGTGTGCTGTCCGTAGGAAAATGTTAAAAAAGTGTGCTGTCCGTTGGAACATGTTAAAAAAGTGTGCTGTCCGTAGGAAAATGTTAAAAAAGTGTGCTGTCCGTAGGAAAATGTTAAAAAAAAAAACTTTAATAAAACTTCTGCGTGTAATCAACTTAATTATCTAGATTTTTTTAAGAAATATTTCTCCAAAGACAAGAATTATTACTTAGATAAATGAAAGGCTCGCGCGGCGCTCGCCTAGATACCGCTGACGTAATTGTAAAATGCGGCAACAAATACTACGCCGAATTCGGCGTACCCGAGCTAGCGCCGACGACGCAGTCTCGTTTGCATCCTTCTAAATTTTCATTGTCATTGTGGAGTTGCCGCATTCACGGAGCTGTTGTTATTAAGTAGCGCGGTATCTAGGCGAGCGCCGCGCGAGCCTTTCATTTATCTAAGATTACAAAGTTAAAATCAAACAACATCTCTACACTAACACTTATACTCTGTCCCAGATAGGATAGGTACACCACCACCGATTGGAAAGGCTTTTGATGACCCCGCGTGCAGAGAGATATTGCGTCCAGTACAGATCGCGCCAAACTTCTAGATAGATTGGAAAGGCTTTTGATGACCCCGCGTGCAGAGAGATATTGCGTCCATTACAGATCGCGCCAAACTTCTAGATCGCTCTGAACACGGCACGATTCGATTTGCTACTGCAAAATATATGTAAAAGCGACAACGCGCAATGCGCGAAGCAACTTCAGAGCGATCTAGAAGTTTGGCGCGATCTGTATAGTGATGGAAACGAATATACTTATTATAATTTCAATGCTAAATATACGCCTAGTGACCGCTAATTTTGACCCTTTCCAAAATGTATATAAAAATGGAAAACTTCTACATGCTTCTACTACGTAATCTAGTTTTTTGATAAATATTCCTCGAATTTGTCGATTTTTTTATAGTCCACGATGTTTTTCAAAATTGCCACTAGTAGGCATTCAGCCTTGTTTTGAATACAGTATTCAATCCATTCCCAAGCGTTCTCTGGCTTAAAGTAGTGGGAAATCTTCATCGCAAGGATTTCGAGTTCTGACATTTTATAGTGCGATGCTAAAGAAAACAGCTTTGCACAGTCCTTCGAATCTTCCGGCAAGTTTTTTAAATATAAATAGTCTTTGAAGTGCTGAAGAGTGGTTTTTGATACATTTGGGAGCTGCACGCAGCCTTCTTTAGCTTCCTTCCAATCGCCGAGAAGAAGCGTCTTCAAGACAGGACTGAGAGCTGCTAAAACGTTTTTGTGGAAAGAAATACCACCTTCAGCTTCTACTGTCAACTCGAAGTCCGTGAAATCCGTTTCGCTATATAGATCTTTGAAATTATTATTAAAAAAGTCCTTGACTAGTACTTCCTTGTCGTTGTCGTTTTTTAAACCGAAATGTATTTCTAAATCAGTTATATTACAGTAGCGTATATCATGCCTTAAGCGTAACAAAAGCAGTTTCAAATTTTTGTGCTGCACGCAGTGCTCGAACCATTCCCAGGCATTTTCCGGCTTGAACTTCTCACGCATCGCCTCCGCACCTCTTATTTCTAACTTTGGCAAATCAACCAACATATAATAAGAAGCTATAGTTATGAGTTTAGCGTAATCTAGTGGTTCGTTTGGCAGCTGATTTAAGTATATGTAGTCTTTAAAGTGCTGAAGGGTAGTTTTCGTAACGCCAGGTGATTGTACGTAGCCCTGCTTAGCCTCCTTCCAATCACCAAGAAGCATCGATTTTAGGACGGGACTTGAAACAGCTAAGACATTTCGATGCACATGCACTGATTCCACGTTATCTTCAGCGTACAATTCAAAATCAGTGAAATCTTTATCTTCGTAAAGCTTTTTAAATGGGATTCTATCGCAAATACAAAGATTTAAATTGACAGAAAATTGAGAGTAAATATAGTGGTCGTACACTGCAACTAGTTGCCACGTATATAAGTCTGTATGTAATATATCCACTTTTTTGTATGCGTTTTCAGCTTCAGTTAACAAGCACGTAGACGTTGCACCTTTCAATGCCTTCATCTGTGTGAAAATATTCAAAGTATAATCACAATCACCACACCAAGTCACTCGAATTTTGAATGCAACATTGTTGCAAAATATGTTGAATACTTCAGATGTCCATTCTCTTGGATTAGAATCATTTTTTAGACATACAGACAAAATAAATCGTGCCTCGTTGTCAGTGCTTTCTGTATTTGAAACAGTTATGCTGAAAAAGAAAAAGATATATTCGATGGCTGTTAAATGGTGGAGGGTGAATCTTCGAAAAAAAATATTCTTGAGAAAAAAATATCAATTTTTTTATCCTTGTGCCAGAACTCTAATTTTAAGCTGGAAGAATAGTACCTACCGTGGAAAAGATGAGATTTTATGTAGAAGGCACTTCAAAAAGTTAAGTAGTTTTAGAAATAAATTAATATTTTAAATTATTGCATCGGCAACATGCAATAATTTAAAATATTATAATGACGATTTGAGAGCTAATGACGTTATTCGCCCCGTGAGGGCCACTGGAAACGATTAGCCCCCAAGTGTGATCGTCCTGCTTCTAGGGAGGCCAGTGGGCGTCGAGTACGCGGCAATGTACAGCAATCACAGGGCCTCGTCTATCTGGTGGCAAGCTACCTGAAGGCCCGTAGCTTCGTCTTCTCCGTGCAAGGGGCGATCTCCGGGCCCAAGCCCATCCGGGCCGGAGTATCGCATTGTCTTTCTTCCTGCCTCTACGCCCTCTTCACTGACGATATCCCGACGCTCGAAGGCCGTCTCCAGGAGTGGGAGAGCGATGTCAAGCTCGCCCTCTTCGCCAATGACAGCGCCTACTTCGCGTCATCGCGCAAACCCGCCCAAGCCGCTGTCAAGATGCAGCGGCTGCTTGACATCCTCCCGGACAGGCTGGACAGATGGAAGATGGCAGTCAATGTCGGGAAGACTGCTGCCCTCCTCACCGGACAGATCCGCACACCACCACCCAGACTGACACTGTGGGGGCAGGACATCACGTAACAATCCTCAGTGAAGTACCTCGGCTGCCATATCGACCGGGCGCTGCGCATGATGCCTATAGTACACAAGCTACGTTGGTTAGACGCTGAGCGCTCTATCAGTGAACTAAATCTACCCCCAATAATAAAATACCCTAATTATTTTAATCCTGTTTGGTCGATAAGGTCCTGTTATCCTTTACCTACGATGAATTTGTGTCCTAACTGTGACGAAAGTTTTAACGACGGAGTGCAATGCTCTAAATGTAAACAGACTTATTGTTTCTCCTGTGCGAAAATCACTGAAGTGAACTATAGGAAGCTGGGAGCAGCTAAACAGGCGCAACTCCTATGCATGGCCTGCAAAGTAGCACCTGGTCTTGCTGCCTCGTCCAACACTGCCACCGACCCAATTCTGCTTCACCTGAGACAAGGAGTGGCGAATTTGAACAGCTTACTTCAGCCGTTTCCTACCCTTCTCAGTGACGTAAGAGATTTGAAAGCGAGTGTGTCATCTGTCGAAACTTCTATGACTAGCATTCAACACGATATATCAAATCTGAAAGAGCAATCTGAACAACTCAATATGCGGGTGACTGCACTAGAAAATCGCCCCTCTGTCATCGATGATGTAACGGACAATTTTATACAGATGCAACAAAAACCAATGGCTTAGATTAAATAATATCGAAATCAAAGGCATACCTACAAAAAAGAATGAAAATTTGATCGAAGTCGTTATCAATGTGGGTAAATGGCTTAAGGTAAATATTTCGGAAGGCCAAATTAACTTTGTGTCAAGAGTTCGTTCAAGCACTGACGATAAACCGATAACAGTCTGTTTTACCAGCCGTTATCTAAAAGAAAACTATGTGGCTGCCGCGCGCCTGCGTAAGGGCCTAAAGGCTAGGCAGTGACCGTAAGGTCTATGTCAACAACCACCTAACTCGCGAAAAACAAAGGAACTGGCATCGGAAAAAGTTTATCAATTCACCTGGGTGAAGCATTGCAAAATTCAAGTTCGTAAAAATGAAACCTCACCTATCATCATCACTTCGCACGACGAACTCAACAAATTAATTTGACTAATAATTATTAATTGTTTACGTTATTCTTTCTGGTTTTTATTTTTTCTTTGCGCCCTTATTTTACATAATATATTGTTGAACGCAGTTAATATTTTGTGTCATACTTACTTCATTTTGCATACTAATTTTATTTATATTCGCATTTTTGTCAAGCTTTGCTCAACATACTACCTTGGAACACACTATAACTACTCTCTTTACTACTTGCCAAAAGTATATTCCTTGTTCATACGATTATTCGTTTGTTACTTATATTAAACGTGTTTTCCTGCCGAAAAAGACACTATTCACAACACGGTACACTTTCGTCGTTAAAGTCGTTCGATCGCTGGCAGCTGTTTATGTTAGATCATATTATTTACATTGCTACCTACCACTATTCGCTATCATTATGTTAATAAAAAAAGTAGCACTTTTTGGTAACGACACTATTACTTTATTTCAATGCGCACATGATCACAACTCAATTATTATTCAATATTTTGTTTATTTATTCAATATTTTGCTATACACTGAGCCTTGACCCTTCTGCATCACTGCAGCACCCGCAAACGCTACTTTTTATTATTAAGTTTCTTTTTTTTTTTTTAATAAATTGTTTTTTATATATTTTTTATGTTTAGTCGTAAGGTTATATTTAGTTGTAAGTTTGCTATATGTTTGTGAGTGTTCTTGTGGTGCAATAAACGTTTTATCTATCTATCTATTTACCTACCTACCTACCTACGTACTTTTTTATAACTATTTTTAAATGCTAAAGATATTTTACCAAAATGTTAGGGGCTTGCGCACCAAAACCGAATTATTTAGAAGAAACGTTACCATGTGTGATAGTGATGTGATAATTCTTACTGAGTCTTGGCTGGCTGACGGAATATGCGACAATGACACACCAAAGCAGAGGCGGCGGCGGGGTACTGATTGCCGCGCGCCATGGCTATATTAGCAGTGCGCGAGAGGCGCGAATGGTGCTCCTCAGCGGAGGATCTATGGTACACTCACTTTTAAACCGGGTAGACGCGATCCACCTATTTCCATTCATATAGCCTGTATCTATTTATGTGCCGAAAACACGGGTGAATCTTTTGCTACTCAGTTAGAGAATTTTTGCGATAGTGTATCAAATATATCTTTGTCACATCCTTTGGATATTTTTTTATTATTGGGCGACTTCAACATGAGCAGTATCTCTTGGCAATTTGACTCTGATCGTTCGTGTTATCTACCTACGGGCCCACTTACGACCGTACAAAAAGAACTCATTGAGATGCTTAATTTGTGCAACCTAAATCAATTGAATGGGGTAATTAATGGGGTGACACTTATGGACGTATATTAGACTTAGTGTTATCTAACATACCTCTCTGCGTGTATCGAGACTCGGAACCGTTAGTTGGGGAGGATGCATACCATCGCGCTCTGTGTATAACGGCCTCTCTAAACACAGGATCTTTGATTAAATGTTAAAAACGTACAAAGTACTTGTACGCTGACGCTGACTACGAGGAGATATGTAATGAGCTAAATTCTATGGATTGGGATAAAATATTTATGTACTTCGTTTGGCAAATCTTTGTCAGTGAATATTTTATAGGTCGAAATAACGAAAACAATGCAAAGGCGACATCCCAAATAATGCTATTTTGGATGGAATTTCGCTCGCTCGATTGCTTCTTTATTATTTATTTAGGAAGTAGAATCAAGATAATTTGTCCCCAAATACTTTAATATTGAAGAGTTTTATTGCGAGACATAAATTTGGAGCCCCTAAAATATTCACCCTGGAATGGAACCAAGGCTTGAAAAAAATTAAACTAGTGACTCAGTGAGCTGTAGACCTCGCAAGTTAAATAAGAGAAATAAGATATCTTTTACGTTTGCAACCCATATCTCCGCCATTTTAAAACTAATAAAAAAGTAACTATCGAACCTACTTCAGTGAATCACGAGAATCAGTTGAAAAATCCGACTTGTGAATAAGAACAGGCCGGATATCCGCCGACCATACGAAAGCATTTTTGCCCAAGCTGAAACGGAGACACTCACCGTGACATTACTGAAGCTTCTTATGAAACCTGGGAACAAAACATATACCAATAATTTGATGTGCACTTTCATTTTCAAAAACGTTTTATAGTAGCTCTGTGTGTGAGAGAGAGACAGAGACCTAGCGAGTCTTGTCTTTTTTGCGTTTTTTTTTTTTCATTATTTTCCGCCTTTTAACACGCCCGACCCCTTGAAGCTGACGTTTAACCTTAATGGGCTACCTGACTGCGCACTAGCGCAACTCCGAAAAAACTAAATTAAAAAAGTGGACGATCATTTTAAAGTGTAGGTACTTTAGTATTTTTAGAAATACCGAATTTTATAAAATCTTATACGGTGTAGTAAGAGATAGCGAAAGTGCTAAAAACGGCCGTTATTAGCACTTTCGCTATCTGTTACTACAATTAACAATAGATAACTGAATTTATCAATTCTAAAAATACAACAATACTAATGAAACAATTTGATCGTTCATAATTTTGATATATTGTGTTTTCACTAATGGCTGGTTTACACGTATTAAGTTGTTAAGTAGTTAACTTAATTTTAACCAACTTAATGCGTGTAAACAGCGAATTTAGTAGTAAATTGCAAGTTAAAATTTAGTGTGCAAGTAAACAAGTAGATTAGAACTTTTTCTATTTTTCGGGTAAGTTGGTGGGCGTGGCCTGTCACTTGACACGTTTGGAAAGGCGCGATTTAGTTAATTTTAAGTTAAATACGAAGTGCAAAGTTAAGTGCGAGTGTTTTATGTTTATTTTTTGGAAATATTTTAATATACATATATTATTATGTAGGTATACATAAAAATATTAATGATTAATATATTATTAATATTAAATATTAATCATTAAAAATAATAATAATATAATATAAATAATAATATTATAATATTAATTACTTATATAAAAATAAATATTTTATTATACTTTATTATTTTATTTATTATATTTATTACAGATTTGAATTCGCTGTTGATCGTCCATCTTGGGCTAACTAAAGAGCTTAACTACTAAAATGACGTGTAAACACTTACTTAAAATATAGTCGCTTAAAATTTAGTTAAAATTTAGTTGCTACTTGACAGCTTAATACGTGTAAACCAGCCATAAGTGGCGCTAGTGTTCACATAGTAAAGGGCAACAAAAAAATGTTGTGATCGAAAATAACGTGTAGCATGGAAAGTGTGCAGAAGTTATAAAGGACGATTAAAAACGACCCAAACAGTCTCATTTCATAAGTATGTAAGTAGCCCGGAACCACAGAGTTAATACCCGGTACTAAATAATATGTAATTACAATAATTTTGAATTTTATGTTTAAAAAAAAACGACTCCTTGACATTTTTTTGGTGTTGGTTGCCACTTATCCATAAAAAAAATGCACAGTTAGCGATAATTTCTAATGTTATGGAGCCGTTGATCGTCCGTCCCAGAAGCCCTTTTGGTATTAGTATGGAATAATATGTAGGTAGGTCAATAGGTAGGTATTTTAAATAAATATGCTCGCCTATCAACCCATTTACTTAAATACTTAAATTCAAAATATAAAAAGTTCAATTACACGTAGGTTCTAAGCTAAGAGCGGGAGCGGCGCGGTACGGGGCCGGGACAACGTCGTAGCACCGTCCCGCTTTCCCGACCCTGGACCGCCCCCGGCACGGCTCTGTGTGACTTGGGCTTTATAATCAACTAGCTGTCCGCCCGCGGCTACGCTTGCATTATATAAGATTTTCCCGTGAAAATAAGACTTTCCCGTATATTATCCAAGGTACAAACTATCTCCATTCTAAATTTCATCCAAATCCGATCAGTAGTTAGGGCGCGAAAGCAAAACATAAATTCAAACATACAAACAAATATGGTATTTTTACATTTATAATATTATACCCTGGTTGGTTACTTACTATAGGATGAGCTCTGAAAGATTAAAATATTTTTTTTTTTATATTATTTCCTTTATTTACTTACTTATTTATTAAGTAAAATTACTGTAACATAAGAGGTGAAGTTACTTCTTTTTATTTTTTAGCTATTATGGTTTTAAAATTTTTAAAATAAAATAAAAATAAATAAATAAACTGAATAAAAAAAAGTTGTTAACATTGTATGAAGAATTTTGAAGCTGTCAGAGCTCATCCTATAGTAACCCGGGTATAGTGTGATGTGATAGGCAGGTAATAGAATTGAATAGAATATACTTTATTGCACACAAGAGATTTACAAAAAAAAGCAGTTTAAATAATAGTGTACAGATAGGCGGCCTTATTGCTAAGGTAGCAATTCCTTCCAGGCAACCTATAAACAGTTTTACCCAACTAGTGGCTCTGTGAGCTGTAGACCTCGCGAGTCTGTATATCTTTTCATATTTATTTTTTCTCCGCAGACATCCCCGACCCCTCTTGATTTTTTTTTTTTTAATTGATATTTTTTTTTATATATTTTTTTTATTATTATTAATTTTTATTTGTTTTTTTTTTTATTATTATTATTTTTATTGGTTAAGAAATGTGACCTGTAGAGGAAAACAGACTCAGCGGTAGACCTTAAGCTGGCATCCCCCATAACTCCGTCATTTTTTATAATTTCCATAAACTGACTCGACAAAAAAAAACAATTAATTTATCGAACTTGCTCACAAAATTTCACGAGAATCGGTTGAGAAACGCGACCTGTAGAGTGAAACAAACAAACAAACAAACCAACAAACAAACAGATGGACAGATTGACATACAAAAGCAAATTTGGCCAAGCTGAAACAGAGACGCTTCGCTCGCTCAATAGTTGATATCCTTAATTTATGTAGCTAGTTTGAGATTATAAGGCGACACGGTCTCTAAGCATAGGATGACGTGACTGCCTGCTTGCAGTCGCTGCACGTGCAGACGGCGGCGGCAGTTGCAGTTGGCAGGGCCTCGTTTCACGAAGCAACTAAGTTTTGATATATGCATTCGCAGTCAATTCGCCTTAACTGTAAGCCCTTATCGTTTTATTTTATGTAATCGTCTACGCAATGGACGTCGAATTGTACTTGTAATTTGAAGCAACGCCCCACTCGCTTCAAACTTGTGCAAAAGCCAGCGGATGCGGTTGGACACTGACCTTGCAGTTGCTGGCTTCAGTACATACCTTAGAGTCTAAGGCTTAGACAAAGCGTCACATCAACATCAACGGCCCGTTACCGTCCACTGCTGGACTATGTGCCTCCTCTGCTTAAGTGGAGGATTTTGCCATAATCTCCACGCTTGGCAGACGGGTTGGAGATCGCAGATTAAAAGGTTACTGTATCAGAGAGCGCTGCTGCCCGTTCCCTGTTCAATGTGTAGTCCCTAAGTCGCCTCTTACGACACCCACGGGAAGAGTACTGTAGGGGTTGGTGACAAATGTATTCTACTCTGTTGTCACCACACGGCATACAAAGCGTACTATCAAAGAAAAATGTAGGTACAGAAAAGAATCTTACCAGTGACTTCTACAGTATGCACGCTGCGCCGCGCAACTTGCGCACCCCTGTTGTTCGTCCTTTCTAGGTAGGTAGGCGAGGTTGGTAGGATATTTAATACTTTTCAGTGTACGTAAGGTATAATTAATAATAACTTTGCAAATGAGAAGTAGGTAATCACAAAGAGTAATAGTGTTGGAAAAACAAACTGAATAATGAAACGACAGACGAGCGAATGGCCATGGCCGGACGCGCCGCGCGCGATAGAGAAAGACACACAGACAGAGCGCCAAATCAAGTACATAGTACACGCACTCTCACTGTCACACTCGCACGGGCAAGGCAGTACGTGTTGCCAACTATGCTCACGTAATAAATAAAAGTGCTAATCTCAGCTGCAATAATGACGATGAGTGAAGGGGTCCACACACGGCAGCTATAATGTATATTACATCCCGGGATGTATAGCTTTACATTACCTTAAGACACACCCCGGACACATCATACAGCCGTCGCACCGTCGCACCATTGCATTGTACGTAGAATCAAATACTGATCAAAACGAATCCAAACACGACATATCTGCTATTATTTTTTCTAAAGTGCTGGATATCCTAGCTGCAGCATCAGATCAATAATTTCATAATCATGCAAAGTAATATAGCATACATGAGTGTTACAAATTTTGGTTACAGGTATAATTGAAAGTAAAATAAAAAGTAAATACACATTATGCGTCTAAGAACCCTACCGCAGCTAACAACTGATGCTAACAACTGACTGATGACCTTGAAACGGCTGAACTGATTTTGATGAAACATGTTTAAGAACCATCACTATAAAACCCGCTTTCAAATAAAAAAACCGCATCCAAATCGGTTGAGCCGTTTAAGAGCTACGGTGCCACAGACAGACACACAGACAGATACACAGACACATATAGCGGTCAAACTTATAACACCCCTCTTTTTGCGTCGGGGGTTAAAAATGAGCAATAATATGAGGCATGCTAAAAACGCAACCAACCAATTTTAATAGTAAGTATCTACATACCAAAAATACCTTGGTACGAAAATTCATAATAATAAATAAAGTATACATTATTTTCGAATTTCGCATTCATTATGTACGTTTATCCGCCGTGTGGTGACGGCAGATTAGAATACATTTGTCACCAACCCCTACTCTTCCCGTAGGTGTCGTAAGAGGTGACTTAGGGACTACACATTGAACAGGGAACGGGCAGCAGCGTTCTCTGATACAGTAACCTTTTAATCTGCGATCTCCTACCCGCCTGCCAAGCGTGGAGATTATGGCAAAACCCTCCACTTAAGTGGAGGAGGCTCATAATCCAGCAGTGGACTGTAACGGGCCGTTGATGATGTACGTTTATTCGACGCTCTTACGGTGAAGGAAAACATCGCATTACATCGAAACCAGTACATTCGTGCAAAGAAATTCAAAGGTTGTGTGTGAAGACGGCCAACCCACACTGGCGGACTGGGCCAGCATGTCGACCATGCCTGTTATGATTCAAGGTAGGCTTGAGCCCCTCGGTGGGGATAGTATATGAGCTATTGATGATGACAATAATTCTACCCTATCCACTATTTTACAAGAGCACAAAACAATAAAGTCTATTGAGTTGTTACCCTTAGCTTTGATTTCTGTTTCTATTTTCTGGATAAAATAAAAAAATAAAAATAAAATTTCTTTTTGCGTCGCTTTCCCTCTGCAGTGTTTGCATTTACTTGCATTGCGGTGAATATTCCTTTCCATTTAGCTCTAACCGGATAGGTTTGGCAATACTGATTATTTTGCGTTTCGCACACATACACAACACACAAACAAGAGAGGGTTTTTTCCCACCATAGACAAATTTTATGTACCCTTCTTACAATATTTTAGGGTTATTGCATATTACAATGGCTGTATTCCGAATCAAATTTCACGGCTCAAAGTACTGACAGCGATTACTCGCGTACCGATTCAGAAATCGCGATAATACGGCTCAGGAGCGAAATCAAAACGGAACGGCGTTTGAGCGCGCTGAAACTGCTTATAACTCAGTCTTGCCAGATGTTGATTACCGTACCAAAACTGGCAAAATTCTAAATTATTATACATATTAAAAAAGTATCGTACAGCTGTGAAAACAGCACTTTTCGCATGGCTAGTACCCAAAATAAGAAAAGGTATGCGATTTTTTAAAAATGGAGATGTAAATAGGCACATGAAATTAAAACAATACAAAAAAGAATGTTTGATATTTATATTTATATTTTATCAGATTGCCTATGATATTATCTTATGTATGTATGTGCCTGAGTCAAAACTATCGTAATTACATAACCTACTCGATACTTTTACTATCGAACATCTGGCAACCCTAACCTACGAAACTGATTGATTTAAAATATTTCAGTAATTTGTCACCATTTCATAATTGAATAACGTGTTTTTAATTTTGTTCAACCAAATAAATACAAGACACGTTAATTTTACATTTAAACATTAAACATTAACTTTTAAAAATAAATAAACAATATGTCAAAGTCGAATTTGACATTACGCTTACGTGAATTTCGCTCTTTACGTCATGACGCAATCCGTGACGTCACAATGGCTGCCGTAATCCCAATGACAGTGATTCGGTACGCGGTTTTGGGTACTCAAAGTGCTGTCAGCGCGATTCGGAACGCAGGGTTTATGTTACTAGCCCCGCGTTCCAATACGCGCTGAAATCGATTAAAGCATCCTGTTAAAATATTGATCGTGTACGCTGTACGTTGGAACTGTCAGGCATGACATGTGACATTTCGTTGACAGCTCTCTCTCGCTGTTTCGCTTCCTCTCGAATTCAGCTCCTCGTTCAGTGTGCACGTCCATTGTTTTGTCCCATATTAAAATCTTGTTAAATCTGTGTTATCTTTTATGTAATTGACGAGTAAATGTATAATGCTTGTTACTGGTGTAATAGACGAAACATTTACAAAAGTATTTCGTTGTATTATTTCATCATCCCTCAGGCATACACGCGAGCCCACTACGCACATACTCGCCTACAGGTTCTGGCCCAGAAAATATTTGGATTACGTGAGTTCAATTGTAAATATATTATCTCACTGTAAAAAATGCCTGAGGGTGATGCATCACCGGAAAATACCAGCAACAATGGTAACACGTCATTTACAAACATAACCTCAATCGAGAAACTTGAAGGAATATCTAATTGGATCAACGGGAAGTTTGCAATTAGAATGATCTTGACCTTGGAAGGTCTCTGGAAGTGCATGGAAGGCACTGACACCGACACAGTACGCGTTGGTCGCGCATTGGCGCGCATCTGTCTCGCGCTTCAACCAAATCTATATCAAATTGTCAGAGAGGCAAAAACCGCTAAGGAGGCGTGGAAGCAACTGCAGGATACCTTTGAGGACAAGAGGCTATATCGAAAAGTGCTCCTTTTACGTCAGCTTCATAGAATTGAATACAACCAGTACTCCAAGATGTCTGATTATATCGAGGGTGTAATGAAGCTTGTTGCCCAGCTATCCGATATTGGTAAGAAGATAGAGGATGGGGAAGTTGCTGAGATCCTGCTGTCGGGTCTTCCGGAACAATTTGATGTCCTTGTTTCAAGTTTGGAAACTGCGAGTTTGGCTAATGGGTTATCAAGTGAACTTGTGCGCATGAGATTGCTGCAAGAGGATCATAGAAGGAACAATCATGGTGTCAACATTAATAGTGACAACTCGGCATACTTCATGAAGAGGAGTACTCGCAAACCGAAGCATGCTTGTACTTACTGCGGCAAAAATGGGCATGATATCAAGCGCTGCTTTAAGAAGAAAAAAGAAGATGGTAGGAAGAAAGAAGATAGTAAGAAGAAAGAAGAGCACACCTTGTATGCATCAGCGTACTGTGCCTGTTCCTCTGAATTCATTCTGGACTCCGGGGCCACAGCCCATATGTGTTCGGATGGATCGCTCCTTGAGAACACTTCGCAGGAAGTGAGCAAGATTTCTGTTGCCAATGGCGAGCAACTTGAAAGTAAATGCATAGGTAAGGTTTCATTGTTGTCTAATGTTAAGCTAGATAATGTTCTTTATGTACCTGATTTGTCTAAGAATTTAATCTCTATTAGTCAAATATGTGAAAAGGGTTATGTTGTATGTTTTGATAGGGACACATGTAAGGTTTTTTCAAAGTGTAAAATCACAGGCAACCAGATATTTACAGCTAGGAAAAGTGAGGGTCTGTATAAGTTGCAAAATCGGCCCATCTCTGAATATGGACACTCCATGTCCTTACAATCTAGGCAAGGAACGGAGAGTGTCAATGCTGCCTCGAGTGTGTCTGCAACGGTCTGGCATAAGCGGCTGGGGCATTTAAACAAGCAGAGCATGGCTATCCTGGGTAAGCTAAATGTTGGTGTCGTTTTTCAGCCTCAAGAAGAAGAAGTGAAGAACTGTGTACCGTGCCTCACTGGCAAGATGCATCAGTCACCGTTTCCAGTGGCAGGAATACGTGCAACTCAACTTCTGGAGCTTGTTCATGCGGATGTTTGCGGCCCAATAGAAGTGAGCAGCTGGGGTGGAGCACGATATTTGCTGACACTTACTGACGACTTCTCGCGCAAAACTTTCGGATACCTTATGCGAAATAAATCTGAGGTGAGTTCCAATTTCTTTTCCTTTAAAAGCTTAGTTGAAAAACAAACTGGTTTTAAAATCAAAATCCTACGTACCGATAATGGGACTGAGTTTTGTAATCGGACCCTAAATGATTTCTTTAAAAAGGAAGGCATTGTTCACCAGACTAGCGTGCCTTACTGCCCACAGCAAAATGGGTTGGCTGAGCGTATTAACCGTACTATTTTTGAGAAAGCTCGTGCCATGTTACAGGAAAGTGGTCTGTGTAGTCGTTTTTGGGGCGAGGCTGTGATGACGGCCATCTATTTAAAGAATCGTTCCCCTACTAGGGCTCTGGCAGACCGGATACCTGAATCCGTATGGACTGGATCTTCGATTGATCTCAGTAACTTGCGTGTTTTTGGTTGTGAAGCATATTCTCATGTACCGGATAAGAAGAGACGCAAGCTTGACGCTAAGGCTAAACGTTTTATTTTTGTTGGCTACGGTGATACGTGCAAAGGGTACCGACTCGTAGATCCTCTAGATCCTGGAAAGGTTGTCTATTCGAGAGACGTGCATTTCCTTGAGGATAGGTTTATCGGTGTAGAAAATGTAGATGTGACGGGACTTAAGAATGAGGATATTTTATTTTTTGACCAATTAAATTATTTATTAAATGATGATAATGCCAATAATGATAATAATAAAATTTTATTTAATAATGATCATCCGAATGTTTTAAATAATAATGATATTTTAAATGAAAATGATAATATTTTATATGATGACAATGATAATAAAAGTAAGTCTAATCAGGATCTTTCTGCCTCTATTTCAGATGCGGACTTAACACCGCCAGCGTGGTCACCGCTATCTGACTTGTACAAAACGAGTGAGGATATCGTGCAAGATGTCGATGATGAAGATGATGACCCTATGGGCGCTATGTCTTCTCTGTCAGACACTTCACTTCGAGGAGGAGATACGACTACGTCGGTGGGTACCGGCGCGTCTACTATCGCTCCCATTTTGCGTCCAACTCGTAGTACTCGAGGTAACTTACCTGAAAAATATAAAGACTTTGATATGTCATCATTATTGGCTGCTGGCAGTTCACCAGATGATCCTGCTACATATCAGGATGCAATAAATTCATCTGACAAGGATGAGTGGTGTGAGGCAATGAAAGGTGAGTTCAACTCCATGATAAAGAATAATGTTTGGAGATTGGTCGATCGCCCTAAACATGACAATGTAAGTTTTTAAGAAAAAGTTTGATGAGTCAGGCCGATTCGTAAAGTATAAAGCTAGATTAGTTGCTTGCGGTTATAGCCAGAAGCAGGGTGTAGACTATGAAGATACTTTTTCGCCTGTCGTAAGACACTGTACCCTTAGAATCTTGTTTAGTATTGCTACGCAATTAGATCTTTCGATGGATCACATTGATGTAACCACTGCCTTCTTAAATGGTGAACTTAATGAACAAATTTTTATGGAACAGCCATTAGGTTTCAATAAAGATAAAAATAAAGTATGTTTATTAAATAAGAGCCTATATGGGCTGAAGCAATCCGGTCGTATGTGGAACATAAAAATACATGATGTTTTAACTCAATCCGGATTCACACAAAGTAAATGCGAACCATGTGTCTATGTAAAAAGGATTTAAAATGAATTAGTTATTCTCGCGTTGTACGTTGACGATTGTTATGTTTTTCATACTGGCTGTATAGAGAAAATTTTGTCATTATTGAAACAACATTTTGAGATTCGTCACATGGGCAAATTAACTAATTGTTTAGGAATGAGTGTAACAAATGAGAATGGTACAACAATTCTTGATCAGTCTGAATACATAAGGCGCTTATTGACGAAGTTCAAAATGAGTGATTGTAAAAGTGTAAGCACTCCATTGCCAGTCAATTGCAAATTAAATAAATGTGAAACAAATTGTTTAAATGATGATGTGTATCAGTACAGGCAGCTATTGGGTTCGCTTATGTATCTGTCTGTATGTACACGCCCTGATATTACATATGCATGTAGTCAGTTAAGTCAATTCAGTACATGTTTTAACATGGATCATTGGCGTGCTGCTAAGCGTATTCTTAGATACTTGGCGGGCACTATAAATTATGGTATTTATTTTCATAAAGGGCATAATTTTAACTTATGTGCCTATGCTGACGCAGATTGGGCTAATGATCTATGTGACCGCAAATCTTACACAGGTTTTGTTGTAAAGATGGGTGGCAATGTTGTTAATTGGGAAGCAAGGAAACAGCGTTGCATTGCCCTGTCTAGTACCGAGGCTGAGTACCTTGCAATGGGAGATGTTTGTAAGGACATAAGTTTTGTGAGGAATTTTATGAGTGAAATCTTTAACAAAACTTTAGATGTCATAATATACAATGATAACCAGAGCACTCAGAAGTTGTTACTAGTTAAAGAATATTCACACAAGAGAACAAAACATATAGATTTGCGCTACCATTTTGTTAAAGATCTAGTTCAAAAGGGTTTGATAAATGTAAAATACTTGCAAACGGAGAAAATGGTAGCATATGTACTAACAAAGCCATTAAGCAGTATGAAGCATAATTTTTGTATTTCAGGGTTAAATATTAAAAATGTAAAGTAATAATTATAAATATAGGGCACTTTAAATTGACTGGTAGAATTCATCACGGGTATAATTATTGTAAGTCTGCTTATTGTAACTAGATAGGAGCGGTCTCCAGTATTATGTAAGTAGAGTAGTCATGACCTGTGTTTTATTAATATGAACTTATGCATGATAGTCCTTGTAATTGTAAAAATGCTCCAATATACAGCGTAAGGAACTCCTCCTTAAAAAAATTTTGATCGTGTACGCTGTACGTTGGAACTGTCAGGCATGACATGTGACATTTCGTTGACAGCTCTCTCTCGCTGTCTCGCTTCCTCTCGAATTCAGCTCCTCGTTCAGTGTGCACGTCCATTGTTTTGTCCCATATTAAAATCTTGTTAAATCTGTGTTATCTTTTATGTAATTGACGAGTAAATGTATAATGCTTGTTACTGGTGTAATAGACGAAAAATTTACAAAAGTATTTCGTTGTATTATTTCATCATCCCTCAGGCATACACGCGAGCCCACTACGCACATACTCGCCTACACATCCGTAATCGCGTTCCGAATTACTGTCAGCTGTCAAAACTCATACGTTTTTTTGCTTTTGTGATCGCTGGCGGCGCTGAAAGTCTGATTCGGAATACGCCCTAGGTCAGGTCTTTACCGACTAAAACCGTCACTTGGGCCCCGTTTCACGAAGCTACAATTTACTAGTGACAAGTTACAATTTGCTATGCATTGCGTAGCCAATTCGCCAAAATTGGAATCCCTTATCGTTTTACCTCGTTGTTTACGCAATGTACATCAAATTGTACTTGTAACTTGTAGCTTCGTAAAACGGCCCCCGGCCCTTAACGATTTTTATTCGGAGTTCGAGTTGAGTTGAGACGGTGTTAACGGGGGGGGGCTGGGTTGGCCAGTGTGCGACACCCCTATAATTAAAAAAAAATTAGTATCATCTATGGTCAAGTGTCAATGTCAACGCCGCTATCCCTGCGTTCCGAGACGCGCTGAAATCGATTAAAGCATCCATAATCGCGTTCAAAAAACTCAACTTTTTTGCTTTTGTGATCGCTGACAGCGCTGAAAATCTGATTCAGAATGCGCCGCGCCCTATGTTTTGAGGTTATTTTTTGAATTGAGAATTTTGTGATAGGTCTTATCTTCTTAACAAAATGCCGTTCATGAAAGGCAGAGCGCCAATTCGGCGTACTCTAAACTACCTTAATTCGGGCAAGTTAGTCTTAAAAGACAAAGTCAAGATATTCTCAGTGGCTTACAACACCATTGGGCAAAACAACACGGGCGCAAAAGAATTCGTATTTTGGTTCCTACCACAGATTCAATACAAAAATCCTGATGTGCAGGTGGCTACATTAAAGAACCTGACGCCTTCGCCTTTTATAAAGTGCTATTTTGACGATGGCAGGCAAATTTTAGTGGATATTGATAACAAGTCCAAAGAGGAGATAATGGAACACCTTTGTAATACTGTTGGAAAGTCAAAGGAAGTGTTGGAATCTGAGACGAGGGCTGCGGAGAAGAAAGACAACCCAGCAAATTTTGGTATTGGGTGTGACAGACCTTGCATGTGTGAAGTATATGGACAAATACCGTGCCCTGGTGTAGTGCCTTTACCAAAGTTCATGAGAGGAAAGTACAAAAATCCGGAAAAGTAGACCTGTATATGTATGTATAGCTGTAATTTGTAATTTAGTGATGAACCTATAGATAATCTCAATATAAAATTGTTAATTAACATGATATACTTATTATTTAATTTATAACTCTACACAGATTGCCCTAAAGTGGGAGCAACCATTACCGTAGCAACCTATTCTATGGATATTGAACCTTTTTGCAACTAATTCAACAGTTCCACACACTTAGTGCAATCAATCAATCCCTCTTAGTAATTGGATAATTTACAAAAAATGCCTATACTGCAAAACACAAACATGCATACCATGCCAGTGGTGTATCCAGGATTCATTTTTTGGGGGGCTTAGGGTGCATTTTAGACAGTCAGAATAATTTCCTGACTTTTTCAAAATTCTAAGCTGTTCTATTTCACTAAGAAATATTATGTTACGCCTCCTACTTACCTACCTAGCCCCCAGGAACCTTATAAATAAAATTAAAATCTTTAAAAAACAACACCTTTATTCACTCTCACATGGTAATTTCATACACATCTATTAAAGATCTTGAGGACGAGACTCCTTTCTGAATTGATGTCCAATCACAGCATTAGCCATTAACGAAGCAGCAATGTACTGCATGTTTTCAAACATGTTATATGTGCGTGCATAATCGTGATTGAATAGTTCATCTGGTACCTCTTCACCTCTAGGACAGACATGGATAAAAATCCATTTCTTCAATTTTGGAATATCCTGAAACAACTTGATAAGATTAAACACACATCACCAAGGCCATTTCTGTGATAAGTAGGGTGAATTACAAGCCCTATGCATGCAAATATGAATATTTATTTACATAAAATATGGTACTAAGGATGTTTTTGTCACACATATTACACCAGATGTGGCATGCAAAATCACAGTATATTAAATATATGTGTATATTTGTTCGCCCTTCATGCTTAAGTACTCAATGGATTTGGTTTAAATTTGGAATGGAGATAGTTTGTAACCTGGATTAACACAGGATACTATATACGGGAAAAAGTCTTATTCCCACGAGAAAATCTTACACAACGCGAGCATAGTCGCGGGCGGACCGCTAATTAAAAAATATTGAAGAGGTTCTAATCAATGTAATTAATAAGAAAAAAGAAATTGTACTTGAGTACTGAGAAAAACATTTTGTCCATCAAGTTTAAATAATTCACTTGATTTCAATGTGTTTTTCTTGTCTAGGGATCTGTGTAAAATCAAGGACAATTGTTTGGTGAATCAGACTCAGTAGTGTGATATCAAAATTACTGAAGCCTCACGAGGCCTCTTGGCATCGCTACTAATAACAGTTCAATGCTTGGCATCATCTTAACATTTTGGCAGCCCTGTAGCCTAGTTGGTAGTACGCCTGCCTTCGAAGCACAGGGTCACAGGTTCGAATCCCACCCAGGCCAAACATTCGTGTGATGAGCACTTGTGTTTGCCTTGTGTCTGGATGTTATTTATCTATATATGTATGTATGTATTTATTTATCTATTTAAGTAATGTATATCAGCTGTCTGATACCCATGTATGTCTTATGGGGGACGCCTACGACAGAGCGCAGACGGGTGACCTGCTCTGTTTGAAGAACTATTTCACCCTTCTGATACCCATAGTACAAGCTCTGCTTAGTTTGGGATCAGATGGCCGTGTGTGAGATGTCCCCACAATAGGCCTGTGTCGTAAATTTCAAAAATGGCTTATTTCGTTAGTTTAGTACCTGTATTACCCCAAAAAAATAATATTTCATGATAAAAATTATATTTAAAACACATATTTTAAGTTTTAAGAAAATATTTTTAATCTGGCGTAAAAACACAAAAAAGTGTCATGGCGTCGTGAATGACGTCACATAGTGGCAAACGATTGTGTTCACTTGTGCTGTTGTATGAAAAAGTTAACCAAGCGTCAAAACAACAATGGCGGCATACCACTATGTGACGTAATACGTTCTGATTGACGTTCACAGCGGAGGGGCCAGGGGGGGTATTTATTTGATTTTAATTTGTAAAAATAACAATAATCATTAATTTTTATGTGGAATTATTTCGGTTTTCCCTGTTTAAATATTACAATTTACGTCTAGAAACATTCATCCATTGATTTCATTGTTAGTTGACACAAGCCTATTTATTATTTATTATTATTAACATGTCAGCAAAGTGTAAGCGATTCAATTGTTCTATTAAAGTTTATAGTCCCGAAACATTCACTGGATAATAAACTATCGTAATTATACACTAAACACTTCAATAAACTAAAATAAAAATAAAATAACAATAACACGTCCTCAACTGTCAGATGCTGACAAAAGACCCCATTGAGCATGTTAATAAGTAAATCCATGCTCATTAGTAAGAATTATGAATCAATAAAGCACTTATTATTTTATTAGTATACCTACTAGCTGTCCGCCCACGGATACGCTTGTTTGTGTAAGAATTTTCTCATCCCACCATGTCACGGGGTCTCATTCCGTAGTACGGAAATTTTGTTCTAAATTATTGATGACATCTAGTGACAACATTGGCACTACGTAGAGTCTAAGCAATCGTTGTCATTTGCAGCGCTATCTATCGTCTAATAGTTATATTGTTTGTGACATATCACACATACAGCGACATCTATTATCTAATAGTTGCAATATAGCCCTTGACACAGCGATGTTTTGTTTTTGCATTAAAACATTTTTAATGTTTTTGGATAGTAGTAACACGAATTTGTGTAGAGTGTAGACCAAAACATTCGCAGCAGATACGCCTTTACACTGTTTATACTAAAATGACTGCATTTAGTGATGAAAAGCAAAACCGAAATACTCCAGAAAAATCGTCAACTTGGCACTAGATGGCGTATCTGCGTAATTTCGAAGGTCAGTGCGCACGTAGCACCATCTAGTGAGCTAATAGAGGAAACAAAATAGCCCGAAGAATAGCCCGAGTTTTGATGGTACAGTTTTTTTGTATGAGATGAGGCATCTGTACATAGTATTACGTAGTATCTTTGCCCATGTTAAGCCACACTACCAACTCCATTCCAAATTTCATCCAAATCCGTTCAGCCTGTAGTTTAGGCATGAAAGCAGAACAAACATCCAAACATACTCTCATATTATAATATTAGTGTGATGCAATGTGATCGACCAAGCGAGCGAAGCGTCTCCGTTTCAGCTTGGCCAAAATTGCTTTAGTAGGTATGTCCATCTGTCTGCTTGTTCTCCTCTACATTTCTCAACCGATTCTCGTGAAATTTTGTTAAATGTATAACAGAGTTTTTTTATCAAGTCAGTTAGGTTAGTATAGGATTTGAAGACTAAAAATATTCAGCCATTTTGAAAAAAAAAACTCGCGAGGTGTACAGCTCACAGAGCCACTAGTTTATTAGTAGGTATAAATAATAAAAAAGTGCATAATTTGAAGAGAGATGATTTATAACTTGAAAATGTTTTAATACCACCCTAGAGTAAAGCAAAGCACCCACTTTGAGTAAAATATCAGAGGAAAAAAGCTATTAGTCATAAATTCACAAAAAACAATGTTATATACTTATACGCTCATACTGTGAAGAAAAACATCGTGATGAAACCTGCACGCTGCCATTGCACACTGCACACTCCTGTGAAGAAATTCGTAGGCAGGTTATGTGTGAAGTCGATCAACCCGCACTGGGCAAGCGCGGTCGACTAAAGCCTAATCGCCCTAATTCAGGGTAGGCTCGAGCCCCACGATGGGGGCATATATATGAGCTGTTGATGATGATGATGAATGTTACCGATAGTTTGATCCTGAAATACTCCAACTTCTCCTTTTTAGAAGTGGTTGGGCCAGCTATGATCACATTTGCATCCGCAAAGACTTCTTCTTTGGACTCACAGGCCACCATCTTGGTTTGGTGACTTTCGCTTATCTCCTCACTAGCCTTGTATAGAAGAGGGCTTACGGGCGTTTCCTGAGAAATTTTTAGATGTAAAGTAACTTTAACGAGAAGTAACCGGTGTCTTCTGCGACTCCAGGATACCGGTGAAGCTAAAGGGCCTTGTGTACAAGAGCATCATCCGACCAGTACGGCAGCGAGACCTGACCTGTCCTCGGAAGTCATGTCCTGCAGCTACACGTCACGGAGATGAAGATGTTGCGTTACGCCATGAATCCGTGGCAGTCTCGGAGTCCGTGACGTAGCGGATAAGCTTTAGGAAAGTCGCCTCCGATGGTATGGCCATATAAGCCGCAGACACCTTCAGACTACGTAGGAAAAAGATGCCTCGACCTCACTGTCCAGGGCCCTAGATCACGTGGTAGATCTAAAGAGCGCTGGCTGGACGTCGTGAAAGCGGATATGGAGGAGAACAATCTCACACCGAAGACCGGGCAAAATGGAGAGGATTGAGTAGGAAAGCGGATCCCAGCACTAGGCCGGGAAAAGGTTAGGACGAAGAAGGAAGTAAATTTACATTACATAGCTATCAACGGCCCGTTACAGTCCACTGCTGGACTATGAGCCTCCTCCACTTAAGTGGAGAGTTTTGCTATAATATCCACGCTGGGCAGGCGGGTTGGAGATCGCAGATTAAAACGTTACTGTATCAGAGAGCGCTGCTGCCCGTTCCCTGTTCAATGTATAGTCCCTAAGTCGCCTCTTACGACACCCACGGGAAGAGTAGGAGTTGGTGACAATGTATTCTACTCTGCCGTCACCGCTATGTAACTAATACTTATATACCACCTACGACGTTACAGAGGCAAGCACTGCACTCAAATTGGTTTTGTTTGTCTAGCATTTTACCAGGAAGAATAAAATATAGGCTATTATTTTGAGAGTTTGGACTCCAAACCCCAAACTGGTCTGGTTTGGTTGGGCTCTAAGCTTTGGAAACAGTATTGCAAAGGCTGCGCAGAAAAGTGCAAATCTTTTTTTATTTACTGCAGTGTCTGCAGTCAATTTTACAAGGCAAACGGTGTTTTAACATGGCACAAAACTTACACAAGGACGGCAAGTCTAAGCATAACATAAGTGCGAAAAAGAGACAAAGCGACGCGTGACTAAGTTCAGGTTGGCTAATTAGCCAACTTTTGGTGTGCCGCTTTTTGAGCGCGTATGACTCATCCTAGTATATCAATGACTGCAGTCTATTTACACAAATGAAGGTATACCGTCTGGCCAATGTATTCCAACTATTTCCAATTTCATCGGTTTTAAACGGCCTGCATTGCAATCTCCTTTGCTCACTATAGGTAAGTACTTATAACTATTTAGTAAGTAAAAGTATACTTACATCACAACAACACTTGAATTTTATGTTAGCGTCCATCATAGGGCACAGGAGCAGGTATGAATTGAGCACCGGATGAGGAGGACCAAGGTATCCAATGGTGAGACCTTCCATTCCATCGAATTCCTCCTGTAACATGGCCATAGCCATAAATAAGTAACAGACATTCTCCGTGAAGTTGTTAGTGCAATTTAGCTCAGTTGGAATACGAGTAGCCGTCTGTAACTACCTTTGTGGTACTACCTGTGGTAACTACCTGTTGTAAATCAATGGGTAACTACAATGTGCGGACTTCCGTCGTCCGGTCGGCTTTTTATCCGGAATTACTAAATTTCCAAATGGTAACTCTAATGGGTCTAATGGGGGATTTTCTGGCAGCTCTTTAAAAAATAAAAATAATAGTTCTATATAAGACGATAGATGGCCGCTGGTGTCTTCGTGGATTCTTATTTTTTTTATCCTTTTATGGCCCTGGATGACTCGCCGGATTTCACGAATCGTCAACGCCATCTATTGAAGATTTTTATGAACTATGTCAGAAAATCCCCCATTACGGAGGTTCCAGGTTCGTGAAATACTATCAACAAGAGAGATTCAATTCTGTGGTTATGTTATGGTCATGTTTTACTAACGACTATTGTCATGATCGTAGCCAGGCCTTGAATGGTGGCATGAGTCCTGGACTGCATGCACATCACCGGAACGCTGCTCTGCTCTGCGAACCGCTCGACGCACTTGTGGGTCTTTGTGCTCACGAAAATAGCGTCCGCCATCTTGGAAAACACTCTGACAAAAATAATGTAAGTAGGTAATTCCCTTTTGAACTTGTCTTTTAAAAGTTAAGCACAAAACAGCCTTCAATATGTATGGAGGCTCTAGGTTCGAATCACTGTCGCCCAACAAAAACCATTTACAAAATTGTCCCCAGTTTGGCAACATAAATTCCTTGCTTCGGAAGGCACGTTTGGTCCCAGGCGTCTCAGCTACTATTAAATTCTACTAACTAACTACCTACAGTCGACAGTACAGTCCACGCATGAGAAGACGTGCCATCATCGTCGAAAAATTATTTGTAAATATCTTAATTCGAATAAAATATCTTTTTTATTTGACAAGAAGGAGATGATCACAAAAATTCATTATAAAAAAACAAAAGCATAATCGACCCCACCTTTGGGCTCGAGTATAGGTGTAAAAATATCGTTTAAAAGTATTAAAAACCAAAATCAGGGCCCCGTTTCACGAAGCAACAATTTACGAGTAACAAGCTACAATTTGATATACATTGAATTACGTAGGTGGAGGCGGTATTTCAAACTATTAGATTGATGTTTCAAGAGTTATATTTATTTTCTTTAGCAAGATATTTACACCAGCGCTGACAAACGAAGAATCCGCTCTTTTTTATCAAGTTAAACTTTTCTTCCAAATTCAAATAAATCCAAAGATACCAAAAATGTTTACGGCCAGCAACAGCCAACGAGGCAAAGAGGTATAGGTATGCACACATACCTAACAGGAGGGCATCTCTCCCGTGGGCCTTCTCTAGTCTTGCGATGAGGCTTTTGCGGTGTGACTGTTTGCGTGTGTGTTTTGTGCGGTGTAGTGTTGTGTTTAGGTGTGGTTAGGTTTTGTACTTAGGTTATAATGTTTTTATATTTAGATTTTTTGTTTTTATATTTAGATTTATATTTAGATGATTTATAGTAAGTCATGCTACCATTGTTATTTCGTGAATAGACTTTATACGTACAAGAGCTGCTATTTATTTATCCGGAACTGGCCACTTACATAAGCAATATTTAAAAAGAAATTATAACATTTAAAAATAGAACTCTTTGGCTGTAAAATAAAGTTTGTTTCATTCATCTGTCAATTGTTTTTACATTGTGGCGCCATTTTAAAAATTCATTGGTGTCGATTCGGCATACGCCCAACTAAACTAAACTAAGTCCTGTCACTTTCTATCATTTTTAATTGAAAAGGGATCGAAGATCATCGGTTTTGTTTTGTGTTTGACTTCACGACTAACTGTCAATTTTAGTGGCGTTTTAGTCGTCATGGTGTTAGGTAGGCACTAAAACAAGACTAAATTTGACAGTTAGTCGTGAAGTCATAGACAAAAACAAAACCGATGACCATCGGTCCCTTTTCAATTAAAAATGATAGAAAGTGACAGGGCTAATTTTTAGTTTAGTTTAGTTGGGCGTATGCCGAATCGACACCATTGTCTATCATCATGGATTTGACTCGTGAAAATTTTCGTGCTATGATTTATTACGACTTTCGGCGTGGATAACTCAAAAACAGTGCATGGATCAACTTTTGTCGACTTTTGGGGAGGAAGCCCCATCGAAAACCACTGTGTATCACTGGTTCAGTGAGTTTAATCGTGGTCATCTCGTATGCTTGCGGACGATTTTAAAGAAGGTCGCCCTAAATCGGCTGTTGTACCACAAAATATTGATGCTGTGCGTGAACTAATAATGCAAGACCGTCATGTTACATATCGCGAGATAGAGGCATTTCTGGGCATTAGTATGATGAGTATTTATAAAATATTACACGAACATTTGGCTGTAAAAAAAATTTGTTCTCGTTGGATCCCGCACAACTTAACAGTTGAACAAAAACAGGCTCGTGTTGATTGGTGCAAAAAAATGATAGAAAAAATCCAAATGTGGTACATCAAAAGCTGTTCATAATATCTACGCAGGAGACGAATCTTGGATATATGCGTATGATCCCGAAACTAAACAGCAGTCAACGGTTTGGGTGTTCCAAAATGAGCCAAACTCAACTAAAGTAGTTCGTGCAAAAAGCACTTTGAAGCAAATGGTTGCCTGCTTTTTTGGTATTAGTGGACATGTGGCTACAGTACCACTAGAGAATCGTAAAACGGTTAATTCTGAATGGTACACCACCATTTGCTTGCCAGAAGTCTTTGGAGAAATACGCAAGAACAATCGACAACGAAGAATAATCCTTCACCACGATAACGCCAGCTGTCACACCTCGGCCGCAACAACGGAGTATTTAAATAGTCAAATGATCGAATTGACGGGTCATCCGCCGTACAGTCCCGACTTGGCACCCAACGACTTTCATTTATTCCCAAGCGTGAAGAACAAATTACGTGGACACCGATTTTCGACCCGGGAAGAAGCCGTTGATGCTTTCAAAATGCGCGTTTTGGAGATACCCGATACAGAATGGAAAAAATGCTACGAAAGTTGGTTTCAACGTATGAAAAAATGCATCGATCATCACGGGGAATATTTTGAAAAGCAATAAAAGTATATTTGGTTATAGATGTTTGTTATTTTTTGTTATTCCGGTATATAAATAGCAGCCCTCGTTAAGAATAGGTAATGCACAGAAAATTATTATTAAATGTTGCCTGGAAGAAATTGCTATGTAGCAATAAGGCCGCCTAATAGGGGATTGGACTACATTTTTTTATTTTATAAATCCAAACTTCAGTAACTATCTTTAAAATTGACCGATAAATAAAGGTGTGAAATTCAAGATTAGACAGAGAGGCACATACCACTTGTGACGTCATTTGTTAGTAACGCCATAAATAATCTCCATACAGAAAATCGTTTTTGAAAGAGACAGACATATTGAAACTTTAAAAAATCACTGTAAATTCGTTTTTCATCCGATTCTGTTCTTCGCGAATCGTTTGCTACCTATAATTTAAAAATAATTCATAAAATATGGTAAATTTAGGAACAGTCCGATCCCCTGGGCTGTTGTATACTTTCCATTTCTTAAAAACATATTTTTTTTTCTTGAGTGTGGAATCAAGTATAGTAATTCTTTCTTATTATCAACTAATTATAAATAAAATATTTAGCTTTGTGACCAAAATGCACTAAAATAACAAGTCTTTTAAAAATATTAACACTTGTGATCTCATTGCACCAACTCGATCAGATATCCACTAGCAGCGGTCTGCCCGCGGCTACGCTCGCGCTGTGTAAGATTCTTCCCGTGGGAATAAAACTTTTTCCCGTAAAAAGTATCCTATGTGTTAATCCATGTTTCAATCTATCAGCATTCCAAATTTCATCCAAATCCGTTGAGTACTTTAAACGTGAAAGTGGAACAAACATCTAAACATCCAAATATATTTTCACATTTATAATATATCTGTGATTTAACTTAACTTGAGACGTTATTGCACACTCACCATTTTGCACTGTGACCTTATTACACTAACTCTACAGGTAGGTTAGGTAGGTAGGTCATCTTTATCTATTCAAAAAGGCTGATGGATTATGCTTACTTTCCCATGTAGTCGTGTTCCCAAACGACGTGGTCGATGATGTTAACGTCGTGAGCACCCAGCAACGTGGCAGCCTTCGACACTGCCATGTGCAGGATTGGCTGGTTCACCTCCTGAAGAATCATTATTTTGGCCCCGGCAAGCGTTGGCTAGAACATAAGATTGTTATTGGGACAACCTCCATGGACGAGCGGTGGAGCTTCTGAGTTTGTGTTTGAATCTCGGTGGCGACAACTGAGAGTATTCGACTACATTTTTTTATTTTATAAATAGTAGGTAGTTCCTGCTATCGAACACTAAAATATTTTTTGCCGTATCTTTAAAATTGACTGAGTGGTTTGAAATTTGAGATTAAACAGAGAGGTAAATACAGATCAGTGACGTCATAGCTCAGTAGCGCCAAACATTCTTTATACAGAAAAGTGTTTCAGAAAGAGACACGACGAATTGAAACTTTAAAAAATTGGCTGTTTATTTTTTTCTTCGCGAATCGTCTGCTGTAAAATATGGTAAATTTAGGAAAAGTCAAATACCCTATTTGGTTAGTACATTGCATTTAATTTTGAGGCTGAACCTGATTGTCCAAAAAGCAAGGTAATTCCGTGCTCCGGATCGGAAGGCACGTGAAACCGTCACAGCTATATTTTACCTCTGGCGTTTGTCATTGTACCATCCGATAATAGAGTGTATGACAAGGGGGCATGGTCAAGATACCAAAATAAATATCTTTAAAAAATATTTGGCCCCCTTGTCATTCAGTCTACTATTCAATAATCAGAGGGCAAAATAACTGTGAACGGACTGTAGCGCCGCCTTTCATTTCACAAATAAGTTGGTAGGTCTGTAGGCGGCTCTTACGTAACATAACATATCGTACTTTCGAAAAGTTTTTATCCGGTACTCTATAGATCGACAAACGGTTCATAGAGTTTTTAGTTTTAGGTAAAATCGTATTCGCAATTAAATTTTTTGAAAGTAAGATAGGTAACCAATTCCGACCCAAGGTTTGTAGGTCGTCGATCTTAAAAATTAAACCAGTTACTCACCCTCGGAGGAAATTCCTCCGAGTACTCACCAGCCGAATACCGCTCGTGTCGGGGATGCATCGCTTCAAATTTAACGCACTCGTAAGGATTTCACTGATTTGATCGGTCGTCCATTGTTTGAAACAGATTAGGTGGCGAACTTTCCTTTCCCTGAGACAAAGTATATAGGTAGGTTACCTCTTTATGGAACAGTGGTATTTATAACGTCGAATACGGTGCGATTAGGAAACTTAAGTTTTTATTTTTTAACAAAACTTGGTATTGTGCTTGTTTTTGGTCCAGAAAAATGGGAAAAGTAAAAAAAAACTAAACTAATGGTGTAAAATATAGAAATAATTATATAAAAATATTATATAAATAATTCTATTAAGTATTTACACTATTTCTAAACCATATCATTGTATTTTAAAATAAAAAGAAACACTAAACAATATCGAAAATGAAAGCATGATAAGTGAACCCAAACCGTACATGAGAGAGAAGTCCAGTTAGTATGACCAGACTAGTACCAGTTTTTTCGGCTGGGGTAACGCACTCATATTAGTCCCTTTGAAGCAATATAAAGGAACTAAACAGGCAAAATTCCCAAAGAAAAAAAAAAAGAAAAGAAAAGAATCCTCCAAAAGAATCTACTACACCAGGACTAAACGTTTGGATGTTCGAGTAGTTTGAGAAGACTACTATTCCCAGGATTGGCAAATAAGACTAAAAACCGGCCAAGCACGTGTCGGGTAACACGCAAAGTGTAGGATTCCGTAGTTGTCCAATACTACTTAGGTACCTGTTTAAGACTGTTAACATTCATCAAAATGTTTTTCTATGATATTTTTACCGAATTTCTACTTGTACAAGACTCTTTGACTCACTCGACTCTGCCAACGGACTGGGTGATGCTGTGGGAGGGGTTCTCTCCCTCCAGATATAAGGCCCGGTTTCCACCAAAGCGGAGAGGAGAGATGTGTTTGAATAACCAATCAGATTTCGTTATTTCCACATCTCTCCGCTTAGCTTCAATAACGAAATCTGATTGGTTGTCAAACACATCTCCCACAAGGTGACTGTTACCTACTATTTATTTACACAGGATATTAAGTAATAGCTATACTTACGGATATTTCAAATAAATACTGACGTTCCTTATTTGATTTTTTACAGCTGAAAACCTGTTCAATAATCTCAGCGAATTCATATTGAAATTCACATTCACGCACTAATTTTAAATTTAAATAAATTGTTAATCGTCTTTAAATAATCATTACTTCCTATTGATTAAAGTTATCTTAAATAATTTGAAATTTAGTACAGTATTTACCTAGATGCTACATCTATCTATAGTAAAACAAAATTATCTGTCTTGTCCTCAGATAAAAAGCTTCTTGTTGCGCTCGGATCGAAGGAGTTCTTATTTGGATTGTCGTCCAATATTTCTCATCTATTATTTAAAAAAAAAGAGTTTTTAAAAGAGGTCGCGCTCGCGATTAAAAATATATTTTATGAACCCGATTTGAAGTTGGATAACTTGACCAAAGAGGACAGATGTGTATAGAAAGTAGTCACATATACTTTGAGTATTTATTCATATTATCATCATCAACAGCTCATAATTACCTACCGAGGGGGTTCGAGCCTACCCTGACTCAGGGCGATTAGGCCAAAGTCGACCACGCTGGCCCAGTGCGGGTTAGTTTATTCATATACCTACATAATATCAAACTATTCTACGACTTCTATTCTACGTGGTTCTACTTATAGGCCAGTCATATGTTACATTCGAAATAGACATAATTGCGGTAAAGGAGAGTGGGCAAATTGGCCCAAAAATTAAAAACGTCCACCCCCAGAATAGACACATAGCACGTTTGAAAGAGTGTTAAAAATGGAACATTTCATTGTATGAAACCGAAAAAATCGCACCCTATAAAAATGAGATATTAAGGTTTGTATAACTTTTAGTAAAATTCCGCTTAAATAAGGCCGCCCCCACAATAGCCACCTAGCACATTTGGAAAAGTGTAACATGCGTAACATTTCATTATATTGGATCGAAAAAATCGCACCCTATAAAAATGAGATATTCAGGTTTAAAAAACTTTTTGCCAATTTCCGCGTAAATAAGGCCGCCCCCACAATAGCCACCTAGCACATTTGGAAGAGTGTAACATGCGTAACATTTCATTATATGGGATCGAAAAAATCGCACCCTATAAAAATGAGATATTCAGGTTTAAAAAACTTTTTGCCAATTTCCGCGTAAATAAGGCCGCCCCCGCAATAGCCACATAGCACATGTGAAAGAGTGTAACATGCGTAACATTTCATTATATGGGCAATCTGAAATTCTCGCGCGCTGAGTGAACCCGACTGCGTGAATAAATGAACTGAAAAGATGCAAATAAGTTTTTTTTTTGTTTCTTTTTAATGATCTTGGTTGATAGTGTTCACAAAATAGCAGTCGGAGGCATCAGGCATCTCATCTCACCACGGAATATAACCATCTCACCTCTACGGTGCGGTTTCAAGTTTCGTCGTGCGGGAATGATCTGCCAAGCAAGTCGACTTAGGACTTTGGTTGTTTGTTTTGCGTTATTTTTGAATTTCTAGGGGGGCCCTGCCCCACCTTAGCGACGCCCTTGAGCACTAAACAGTCCCAAGTGCGACCTAATAAGATAGTTCTGTGATTTAGTCAAGTCTAAAATACCAGTGTTACTCAAAATGTTGTATAGGACAACATGACAGGGGGCAGCAAGCAAATTAGTACCTACGTGCTTGTATGTAATAAAAATATGCCGGGGATAAAATACACTCACCGGCACATCTAATCGCCCACCCTTGTATTTCGGGTTAATTTTTAACTACGCTTATTGTTATACATTACAATTGATTTGTTGATAATTTTACGATAAATTAAACACACTTAAATAAACGTTAAATTAACAACTTTTTAACTGACATCAGCTGTAACTAATAGAATTATAAAGAATCACGAGTATTCCCTGAAATGAAGAGTGGGCGGTTAGATGTGCCGGTGAGTATATATTTTTTAACTAATTAATATATTATCCCTACTAGGGATAGGTACTTTGAACGGGGGATTATTTTTCGCATCTCGGCATTGTTAAAGAGTGCGGATTGTTTATTTAAACTAAGATAGAATATAGATCAATATAATGTACACAACGACAACTCAATACAGTGGCACAGACAGTCAAAAAAGTAAAAGGTTTTAATACAACTGACTATGAAACCTCCTTCAACATCCTCCCTTTTTGATATTTCTGTTACTGATCATCAGACCAATCTTGAGAATCCTCTAGCCACTGGCCTACTAGTTTTGAATTTGTCGAGGCTTCCATCCGAATTTGTCTTAACTTTATAAATCTATTTACACGATATTGGTTTTCGACCTTTGGGTAAGTCCACCAATATCCAGGTTTTAGTCTCAGACAGCGATTTCATCTCGCTTTCCATAGCTTTCAGCCATTTATCCATCTGCGGGCTTGTCAATGCTTCTTTGTATGTCTTGGGTTCGTCGAATGAACTGAAGTTCAAGACAAAGTAACCGTACCTCGCAGGTGGTCGTAGCTGGCTTCTATCTCGAAGGACCCTTTCTGCAGTTTCTTCTTCAGTTGCTTCTTCCTCAGAATCATATGGAGTATTGTAACTTTCCTGTTCTTGATTATCAATCTGAGGCACTTCATCCGTTGAGTCAGGAAAATTTTGGCTTGTCTGGGACATACAGATAGATGGCCGATTGGCTTCATCTTGCTCATTCTCCCTTGCACCTGACATGTCAATAGGCGGCTGGATGATTTCGCTAGGCTCATCCTCCCTTGCTCTTGACACTTGACCCTTTTCTCTGATCGAGGGAAGTTTGTACTCGATTTCATTGTCAGGTTCTGATTCAATCTCATCATTTAATCCAATCGATTCTATGATGGATTCATTAAATGTTACGTCTCTTGATCTGATTATCGTGGGCTTTCCACATTTGTCGAAGCTCACTAGACGATACTCTTCATCACCTTCGTAACCGATTAGGATACATTTTTGAGCTTTCTTCGCAAGTTTCTTACGCTTCTGTTTGGGTACATGAGCGTAGCATTCACTGCCAATGACTCTGAGATGCTTTATTCCTGGTTTTCGACGATACCCAAGTTCGTATGGCGATTTGCCATCTATGCATATGGGCCCTGTCCTATTCAGGACATATGCGGCTGTACTTATCAGCTCGCACCACAAGGCAATCGGAAGTTCTTCATGAGAGTGCATCATACTGCGTGCGGCTTCTATAAGCGTCCTATTTTCCCGTTCACTTGTCCCATTTTGTTCTGTGGTGTAGGGCATAGTCAGCCTTTGGATAATACCAACATTTTGCAATATTTGCTTGACTCTAGCATTGTCAAACTCTCCGCCATTGTCACTATAAATTTATTTTACAATGTAACCCCTTGTTTTAATCTCTTTCAGAACTTGAACAAGTTTATCTGCTACTTCCGATTTATTTCTCATGAAATAGACGTAGTGATATTTGCTATAGTCATCTTTAAATAGAACAAAGTATCTGTTCTTGCCGAAGGAAGGTGGGAATGGACCACAAACGTTGCTTGAGCAAAGCTGGTTGAGCCTGATGATGACATTTTCGACAAAAAATTGGAACAGAATTTTTACGTAAATATTTTTCGGAAATCTTCTTACAACTTTATATTTTAGATCATTTCTATGATTTTAACGCTCTGCTACCATGTTAAAGAGTGCGGATTGTTTATTTAAACTAAGATAGAAGATCAATATAATGTACACAACGACAACTCAAGACAGTGACACACAGACAGTCAAAGCAACAGATATCAAAAAAGTAAAAGGTTTTAATACAACTGACTATGAAACCTCCTTCAACAGGCATTGCGTCACGTCTCTTTAGCTAAGGATAATATAATAGGTTTTTTTATTGACTGATTATTATATTATGATAATTATTTGATAAGATTTAGATTTCTTACTTTATGGAATAAGTGAATGCTTATTTAATTGATTGGATAATACCTAATAAGTGATGGTGGTTTAGAAGTGTTTATATTATTGACCAATGAGGCATAAAAACTAGGATAGAGAACAGGGTATTAAAAGATGTGAAGCCGGCATCGGAAAAACAAGTACCTACCCACTAACAAATTAATTGGTTACACAATCTATCGTTTATTTACTAAGTACCTACAATTTTCTTGTAAGTACTTCCAAACATTGAAAAATAAAACACTGTATACTTACTTAGATGTTGAATAGCTGTAGCAGCGTATACTACATTGATTACTTAATGAAAATTATTTATCTATATTCAGGGACAAAAACATAATTCAAAACAAAAGGCGGAGAACTTAACTTATACGCAATTTTCTCTTTCAGCGAACCAGGCGAAAGGATTACTTTATCTTCTTATTTTAGTTTAACAGACATTAAAATACTTGTCACCTTAGCTCATACTTTGTTATTCAACTCGTTATTACCCTTAACTGTTTTTAACCCTATTTTAGGATCGAATTGCGCACCCAAAGCAACTTGAATTTCCGAAAAAGTTTTCCCTTTAGTTTCAGGTAAACAAAATAATATAAATAAAGTTAGCAGTACACAATTCACACCGAATATCCAGTATATAGCTGCTGCTCCAATAGAGGAAGTTAAAATTGGAAAATATTTAGTTGTTATGAATACAGATAATGAGGTGGTTAAAAAACAGCATGAAACGCCAGTAGCTCGCGCAGGTCCTTCGAATAGTTCCGTAAATAGTATCCAAAATAAGGAACCGGGACCTGTGAACGAGAAAGAACGATGTTAAAACTTCAGACATTCTGTAGCTATTTTGAATAAAATTTATGAAATCCCTCGCCAGGCATGAAAGAAAAATCTAACTTTAATAGAATAAATTTTCTTAGTTACCAGCACTGAATCCAAAAACCACAAGTATTAAAGAAGCCAGAGGTACAAAATTCATTATGCCGCTGATATTGCTGTTCATTTCGCGGATCTTGAAGAATGTCCCCAAACCAATCTGCAACAAAGTTTTAACAATGAAAAATTAAGTTAAGTATGTATTAACTTCAGTGGCTTCAGATTCAGATATCTAGACACTAGGTTTTGTTATAATTCATACCACTTTATTAAACAGAAGCACCGACTAAGGACTAGATAATAAATAATATACATAATTTTACTAAAGTTTCTACTTTTCCGAATCTCAAGAACAAAGTGGAAACTTAAGCTTTTAAATAAACTGTAAGTAAGTTGTAAGGTGGGGCTGCTGGATCAAGCATCGTCATCTCAGACTGAAGGTTAAAATTGTTCCTGTTAGATCGCCGACTTACCATTCCTATTGACATTCCAATCAGCGTCACTGTGAGTATAGGTTTTCTGCCAAACCGATCAGTTATAGAAGCCGTGCAGAAACTTGCCAACAACTGAATGACACCGATTATTACTGAAGCCACTTCTGGTTTTATGCTCGTATGAGTCGACTCCAATATTGTCTGGAGGTAAAAAGCCACTGCATTGAAGCCTATAAATTGCCCGCCAACTCCTGAAAATAGAACGAGTAAAAAAAAGTTAAATAAAAGGTTACTTAAAAGAAATTAACAGAAAAACATTGCAATATAATAAAACTTACCTAAAACAACGGCTATACCGACGGTTTTTAAGAAAATTCTGTTGGAGAACAATTCTCTTTTGCTTACTTTAACTTCAGTAGTACCAGAGGCATATTCTTTTAATTCTTCGTTAGCTTGTTCTTCTGAACCTCGCAGGTAGATTAATACTTTTAATGATTCTGATGTGCGTCCTGTTTATATAAAAATAAATGGAGAGTCAATTTTAACAGAACAATTAATCTAATAAAAGAAAATTATATACCATACGTAAGAAAAACATTTTACCTTTAGAATACAAAAAGTAAGGGCTGTCAGGCAGAAATAATATTGGTATAGTTGCAATAACAGTGATACAGGTGTATATAATGTTCAATAATACATAGGAAATGAACGGTCCCATAGCCAACATTATCAAAATACCAAGCGATGATATTATCTGCAATATGGTGCCTAGGGAACCTCGAACTTCTTTCTAAAAAATAATAAAGATTAATTGGAATAGTTAGACGTTTAGTTTCGTTTTTTTACACGTTTTTTAACATCTTCTTCATTTCGAGTCGATGGTTTTATATACTCACCGGCACATCTAACCGCCCACCCTTGTATTTCGAGTTAATTTTAAACTACGCTTATTGTTATACATTACAACAACAGATTTATTGATTTACACACTTAAATAAACGTTAAATTAACTACTTTTTAACTAACATCAGCTGTAACTAATAGAGTTATAAAGAATCACGAGTATTCCCTGAAATGAAGGGTGGGCGGTTAGATGTGCCGGTGAGTATATTTTGGTGGACCAGTAGGCAGGCACCCGGCGAGCATTGTCGGTCGCCTCCCACAGGTCCCGTAGCGTGCAGGTGTCAGGGCACGAGGGGCATGTCAATAAATGAGCCATTGTTTGTGGGGTGGCATCACACTGGCATTGACTGCTATTAGTGTAACCCCATCGGCAGAGGTTGTCCTTGCAGAGGCCAACTTGGGACCGTAGCCGGTTCAGAGATTTTTTATCATTTTTTGACATTAGGATTAGGACCGGTTTTTTAACATTAGGATGTACAACATAAATGCTGTAAGTGACATTCTGTGACCAGGCCGAAAAGATATTTTTAATAAACTATTATTATGCACAATTTTGTCAATCTTTCACAGTCACAGTGCTCGGATAGCGGAGAGAATACTGGTGCAATTCAAGCCTTGTTCAATACCAACAGTGTATTGTTATAAGCTTCAATGTAAAAATAATAAAATGTTAACAATCAATCTATCTACTCACACTGGCAATCTCGGATGCGTACATAGGTACAACAGTGAATGTTAGTGAATCTATTACGCCGCTGATGCATCTGCCCAGTAAAAGCATCCATACTTCGGTGGCAAATGTGAATAGCAGACACACGGCTAGACGAGGCACACACGCTAGGAGCACGGAATATTTACGGCCAATGCGATCGATAACGAACGCTGGGATGAAGAGGGCTGAAATTCAAAGGAAATAAAAATTGTAGACCTGATAATAATTATAAATCAATTATACTTGAAAATGCAAAATCATTAAAACATCATCATCATAACAGTACCGATGGGCTTAATAGGCCAGTCATATGTTACATTTGAAATAGACATAATTGCGGTAAATTTGCCCTTTTGGTATGTTGTTTGGGTCCACCTAGATAGTATTTATCCAGATTTGCATCAGTCTGAAATTCTCGCGCGCTGAGTAGTTGCTGAAAAACCACCAAAAATGACATTGGAAGGCTCTGACGATAAAGGTCACTACTAATTTTTTAAAGTGTACAAAATTCCTGACAGTTTGAGCCCTAATTCAATTGTGTAGGTCTAAATAGGTCACACGATACAGGGTTCCCAATATTCACTATTTTCCCCAAAATGTTGAAAATTTGTGAAATTTGTCTAGGTGGACCCAAACAATATACCAAAAAAGCAAGTTTACCGCAATTATGTCTATTTCAGCCTTTTTATTTGTACGATATGACTGGCCTATAAGGCGAGGCCCTATTTGAAAAATCGTTCTTGGGCCCCTTTTTTAACTCGCGTATCTCACGTCTCGGAATATGTACCAAATTAAGAAAATTACAACCAACAGAAGAGTTTATCATTTAGCGACGTAACCAAGTAGATTTTACATATAATCAAGGAATAAAGCAAAAATAAACAATTAAAATCACCGAAAATCACCCCACATTCATAATTTGAAAATCTGTTTTTTCAATATTTCCAGCGACAACAACATATATTTTTGTATTTTTTGGGTGGCTATATTAATACCTAAACGGCGAAACCAGCTAGTTTTTTAATTCGTTCTATATTTTCACAAAAAAGAAAAAAGAGTTTAAGAAAAACGAGTTTTTCGCACGAATTCTACGCAGTGTTGGACGTAACCTCCGTGAAGCATCGCACGCTAATATGAACGTTATTTCAGTAGTGCGTCAGTTGAACTTTCAACTAAAGCGCGTTGAGTTGCTAATTTAGGATAGGGCCTCGCCTTAAGCTTACCCTGAATTAAGGCGAAAACATATGAATTATTGAAAAAATATAATATATATAGTGAAAGTGAGTGAAGTGAAGTGAAAACCTGTAATTTTGCTAGTTTTTTTTTTAATAATAATAATAAAATAATTTATTGTGTCCGAAAACTTAGACTAGGTACAAGGAGATCGTTTATAAATCTAAATTATACGTCTAAGATATTTAAATTAGCAGGACAGGGGTCCCCAAACTAGGCGTTGCCTGTATCTTGGGGAACCAATAAACAAAGTAGGTCTCATAGGTATACATACAATATAATAAATTATTGCATAAAAATAGTGTACCTAGTGAACTGCACTGTTCAAAACTTGAAAAGAGTCGTATGTTCATAGCAACTATAATGTAATTTTAAGACTCAAACGAATAGCAAAAACATTAGTTACAAAAAGCGTCTTCAGTCAATATTTTATCACATGAATCATCACCAGTCACGGTATGTGGATTTTACAAAATTATCTCAACCAACAGAAAAAGCCTAAATTATACCTACACAATATAAATTCATATTGATTGAACACTTACTCGTAGAGTGAACATTAAATAATTATCACATTTGTAGGTAGGTTAGGTACACATCAAGGCTATGTACGTACAGCATAAGGTATCATGGTTTCCTTGTGTGTGACAACTAAGTGATCGCTGCGATATGACCATGAAAACACCATGAATTTATGTTCAATAGTTTCTACTTCATGGAATGGAACAGAATTTGCTTAGTATTATCATCATTGTAATCGTGATGGTTGTACGTAAAGTCAAAGACCGACTTCACACACTATCATCAACGACCCGTTGCAGTCCACTGCTGGACTATGAGCCTCTTTTGCCATAATCTCCACGCTTGGCAGGCGGGTTGGAGATCGCAGATTAAAAGGTTACTGTATCGGAGAGCGCTGCTGCCCGTTCCCTGTTCAATGTGTAGTCCCTAAGTTGCTTCTTACCCACGGGAAGAGTAAGGGTTGGTGACATGTATTCTACTCTGCCGTCACCACACTATAGCACAGAATAAATAATAGTAGCTACTAGAGTGCCAGTGTCAGGTATTATTTTTTATAGCAATGTGAATAGGAATTATGTTAGCAGTTAAAAAATATTGTTGATACCTCTTGATTTTAATACTTTAAAATGTTACCTTTATATTTTTTTTATTTTTTATTCAATTCAATTCATTTATTGCTTTCATGTACATAAAATAATAATTTGTAGGTGTTACATTGTCATTGGTTGTAAGTGGATACATGAAACCCTTCAATGGGCATTGCGATACAAGTGACATGGCATGAAATTATATTATAGTAATGTTAGTCAAATACAAAATTAAATTATCAATAAATCAATATCAAGACTAATTTTTAATAATGGTAAGTAATATATAATTATGTCATTCTTAAAATCGTCAAAAGGTTAGATTAACTATACCTATGTATTTATTAGACTGTATATTTGGGTATTCGTAACTTAAACACTTTATGTATAGTCTGCCTGCCATTTCCATGTTTCTCTGGATGCTCAAAGGTTGACTAGAAGAGATTGCACATGGGATAATCATAATCATAATCATTTATTTGCTAGAAAATGGTACAGTTTTGCAGATGAACAGCATCATAAAAATTAAAAGCTCATTTTCAGTCACATCAGGTAGTAACATGCAAATTAAAGTTTACAATATTTACTAAATGGGTAGCAATTAAATATCTTGTCACTCACTAAAATTGTTACACAATTATATCATTAACAAAATTTTTACTCAAACATTCTTGGACCGAATAACAATTTTGCGATTGAAGCCATTTCAACAGTTTAGTTTTAAAATATGTTAGATGCTCTTCTTGCAAACCTTGAGGTAAGTTATTAAAAATTGACACACACATGTAACAACAATTCTTTTTATAATTTACTGTTTTCGGAATAACTGTCGTTATTAATTTATTAGGGTTCCTCATATTTCTCACACGTATATCTTTGGCTTTTTTGAAAAGATGCATATTTGAAGTGGCCAAATTCGTTAAAGAATACCCATTCTTTAACGAATTTGGCCACTTCAAATATGTAAAGACAAGGCAACGGAAGAATCTTTAGTTTTTTGAATAGTGGATGACATGAGTCCCTAGGGCCAGCTCCACAGATTGCGCGAACACATTTTTTCTGGGCCACGAATGCTCTTTTAATGTCTGGGCTGTTTCCCCAAAGTCTACCTTTGCACTTATGATGTGCAATAAAGTGTTTACTTACATACATAATACGCATGCTGATGTTGAAATCGAATCAAAACCCTTGATTAATAAAAATATTGCATGTAAGATTAATACTCGATGTAAATAATGGAGCATTTAAATGATATAAATGTTGGCTCATAACTAGTTATTTCAATTAGTAGGTTAAGCTTAGATTAAAACTGATATTCTATTTGGGTACCTACCCACTGTAAACAGTAACACTTCACAACGTTGCCATCTTTATTATAATAATAATAATAATAATAGTTTATTTTCAAGAAACATGTCTCATAAAAGTGTTAGTAAATAAAAGAAACTTAGCCTATTGTTAGTAATAACTTAAAAATACAGAGCATAAAAGAAACGGTACTGTCAAACATACGGCACTGGTGTGACATGCCGGTCACAACAGGCCGTACATATGGACAGTCCAGTCTCTCGGCAATCATGGCCAGGACGGTGTTGGCGCTGGCCCGCACCCTTCTCACTAGAGACACGCACCGCTTGCGCATTGTAGCAAAGAAGCAATCGGTGCGCGCCTCTGCGAACATGCCTGAGGCGCTGCAGTAGCGAGGCAGCCCCACCACCGCCCTGAACGCGTTATTGAACTGGACGCGGAGAGCATTTTAAGTGTATAATCTGCCCACAGGCTGCACGTGTACAGGGAAGTACAGTACGTTCTAAAGAGCGTGACTATTACCTCCCCGGAGCAACGCGCAAACCTGCGGGCTATCATATTAGCTCTCACCGATAAGGCCCTCCGCTCCCGCTCAATGTCAACATTGTCTTTGAGGTCGGCAGTGACTAGATGGCCCAGATATTTAAATTGAGTCACCCTGACTAGGGGGACGCCGTATAGCCTAATGGGTGGCACAGTAGCAGGACTTAAATTGCCGGCCTCAAAGACCATGAATTGACTTTTGGTCACATTATAAGTTGATAGGATAATTAAAGTTGACCCCCTTCAATCACTATAGATAGATAGAATAGGTCGCACGCAACCGCAAGTTTGAGAAGCTTAGACGCAAACTCAAATTCTTAATAAACTGGAACTGGACGTATTTCTGCTGATGACAAAAGTATCTAATCTATCGAAAATCTATCTATATCCTATTTCAACTATTATAATGATATGCAAGACAGCTGTCAGATTCATAGAAAATCTTCGTCTGTCCTTTTCGCACGTATTCAATACGTATCCTTCTTGTCTGCTGTCACCTGTATCTTGTTACGTTGAATAAAGGATCCCTTTCGTTGACATAATGTTTTTTTACTTATATATTTTGGCATATCATGTTTCGCATAATTTTTTTTCCCTATTATTTCTTTGCTATAATTTTTTTCATAATATTTTTTGTGGCTTTGCTATTTTTGTCAATTTTATTTGTGTACTTTTTTTTGCATAATGGTTTTTGGAATATTGTTTTGTCGATTAATAGTAAAAAAAAACATGCCATTTAACCTTTATGACATTTTTGTCATAAAGGTTAAATGGCATGGTTTTTTTTACTATTAATCGAAATGCAGCAAATGAAACTCAGTTTAGTTTTAGGCTCAAAATCCCCTAAGCCGCCTCTTTGTTTTGTTGCTACATACTTAGTATAACATATAAAATTCGTTAGATATTTAATGCCTATTTTGATTATGGCTTGATATTATTATGCTTTTTTTATTTATTAAAACATAATAATATATTTATAGTATTGTATATTATTATGTTTTTTTTTATTATGGTAATAGGTTGTTATGCGTTAATATATTATGCTTTATGTGTTCTGCTTACATTATATTCTGCGTAAGTATTATTAGTTTAAATTACACTATGCAATTCAATGTTATGACTTAATTTTTTATGCAAATAGATAGGGAACCGGAATAAAGTACCAACTTACAAAAAGTGCCAGTAAGAAATCCGATGGACACTATCCATGACCCCTCTTCTTCAGTGATGGGTCGTGGGAGGATGGTCTCCGTCTCATTGCGGAGTTTCACCAGGACCGGTGAAGGCCACGCGACTCCTAGCCCCAGTAGAAGCACGCTAAGGTTCACTGAAACAAAATGTTTGGTAGAGTCAAGCAAAAAATGGTTTACAACGGTCAAATGGCATTTTATAAACAGCTCGTATACGTCCCCACCGAGAGGTTCGAGCCTACCCTGAATTAGGGCGATCAGGCCTTAATCGACCACGCTGGCCCAGTGCGGGTTGGTCGACTTCACACACAACCTTTGAATTTCTTCGCAGGAGTGTGCAGGTTTCATCAGGTGTATAATCTATACTATTTAAACTATTATTATAAAGAGAGAAGTCCGTACTGACTGACTGACTCATCAACGCACAGCCGAAACTACTGAAGCTAGAAATACCAAATTTACACAGTAGGTTACATTTATGGCGTAGGCAAGCAATAAGAAGGGATTTTGGAAAATTCCCCCTCTAACGGGGAAAAAGGGGGATTCAAGTTTGTATGAAAGTCCATCATTTTAAAAGTTTGGTCGGGTTACCGCGCATACATAATTTCTTTCGATTATCTCGTTAATTAATTAGTGTACAGGTCTGAAATTTCACAGGTACAAAATTGAACTGTATATCTAATTATTGATATAAGATTCAGTTACTATTAATGCAGGAAACACGGTTAATCGGTCGTCAAATAACTCCGCTGGGCGCCGTGGCCGGAACAAATTGGAGTTTCATCATAACTTTTTAATTACGTATTGGATACTAATAAAACTTCAGTACCATTTATAGGCAGTAATTACCTATATAATAACGTTTCAAGTTAGTCTTTGGAGCGATTATTGGAAGTGCTAGGACCTTGCTAAGACCTATTGAAGCATATTTCTACTTCCTAAAATAACTTCAAAACGGTGCATTATCGTGGATTCTTTTATTGCTTACCAAATTATAACTAATTAGCCAGATGTCCTGTACAAAAATCATAATCATCCGTTCAGCCAATTCCGAGATACAGCAATCGTGCAAACGTTACCCCAGCCGGATTTGAAATATCTTCGCAACCATAGCAAATACAAGTACAAATTAAGTTTTACCATTTATACCAAATAGATACCTAATTATTTAGATAACAATTATTTCAACATACCCGTTAGAAAAAAAAAGATCTGGCTGCGGTAACGTTACTCCAGCCGAAACTGTTTTTATCAAATAATTAAAAAACTATCAGCTTACCAAATTTAAAAATCAGCTTACCATTTACAGAAGCTGTATACCTAATTATCTATTGCACTTGGATGACGATTTTCGACATTTTCTGGCTGGGGTAACGCACTCCTTGTTGCTTTGTGAAACGGAGCCCTGGAAGTGATTGGTAGCCAAAAACAAGAAGTTGCAATGATTAGCTGAAAAATCATCGGTGTTGCCGATTTACTCCATACAGCGCCCTCTTTTTACGTCTACTCTTTTGTGTCGTACTTATGTTTTATTATGCGATGCGATATGCGAACTCGCGTACTGAACTGAGGTAGGTTAGGTATCTACCACCTACCGAATCAATAATATCTAAAACCTATAATATAAACTTAATTAGTTATCTACCTAAGTTATGCCCTAAAATAGAAATCTTATTTGAATAAAATTATAGAACATAAATAATTTACTGCACACTAATAGAAAAATACAGTAAAAATAATAGTGTACGGATAGGCGGCTTTATTGCTAAGGTAGCAATTTCTTTCAGGTAACCTTGGGGTAACGACGAATACTGTGGGATAGTGCGTTATGTAATTTACGTTATACATTTATCACACTAAAATGTGAAAATATATTTGGATGTTTAGTTTAGATGTTTGTTTTGCCTTCACGCTTAAAGTACTCGATGGATTTGGATGAAATTTGGAATGGATATAGTTTGAAACCTGGACTAACACATAGGATACTTTTAACGGGAAAAAAAATCTTATTCCTACGGGAAAATCCTACACAACGCGAGTGTAGCCGCGGGCGGACGCTAGTCCTACATAAAATTATAACAATACTTACCAGTTGCTCTGATTGAATTATTTTTTCTTTGGTAATGTTAGTTATGTAGTTAAGTTAGTAGGTACCCACCTGTGATCACAACTGCATATTGGCGCAGTAAAGGGCTTAGACTTATTTTCATCATTTTTGAACGTAAATCACTTAAACACCATCATTCATAATTTAATTTAAATTTGGCCTATGTAAAAAAAACCTCATGCATGTATTAACACACACACACACACACACACAAAAAAAAAACACTAATTACCTAAGTTTCTTTCAAAACAGTAAAAAATACTATCGAGCGTGCTAAAAATAACAAAAAGTTCGGACAAAAACAACAAACAACTAGCACATAAACCAAAAACAAAACGTTAATTTTGTTTTATATCAATAATCTAATCGATTAATTATTTAAAAAAACACTGAGTTACTATGCAGCCAGCAACATCAAGATGTGAAGTGAACTCCACTGAATGATTGCTCTCTGGCACCGACACGCGACGGCCGACGGTCGACTCTTGCGCACGCATGCACGACATCATGATTTCATTACCGAAATCCTTTGGGTCTCATAAGAGGAAGGGATAGTAATCATAAATGTATTTATTTGGATAATGATTGTTGACGCCTGTGCCTAGTCAAGGTAAGTAAGCAACAACAATGGCTGGCAATGAATGGTATATATACAAGTACATTCAGCACCTACCTTTAAAATGAGCCTTCTAAATTCTTTATACAAGTAGTATAGATAGATACTTACATTAGATACTAGTCTACATAGTACAGTACCCGCACACGGTGTGGGTCTTACTTAACGGTTGTCCATAGCTAGTTTTGTGTAGTACTTACATTTTGTTGTTTGATTGAAATAAAATATTTTTAAAAGTGTTGTCCCTATTTTGTAATAAAATTAAGTCGTCACTGGAAAAGCAAAATCACTTACTTATCCGCCAAATAGGCGATATTGAGTTATATATAATTATCGTATATAACTCAATATCAATGTCGCCTATTTGGCGGATAAGTAAGTGATTTTGCTTTTCCAGTGACGAAGTGTTTAGTTAGAGATGAAAATGCCTAAATCATTGGAAACTCTATAGGTACGTTCGTGCCGTCTTATCTTCACTTCACCAGTTTATTTGTACCTACTACCGTTTTACTTTATACCACGTATTGCATGGTGTAGCCGTGTAGAGTAGAGTAGAGTAGGTAGGTAGGTAGGTACTACGTTTTGAAAGCGAAAACTAACTTTCACCACAATTCGCAATGCAGGAACTCCATTTCTGCTTTTGGTTTAAAACTTATTTAAGCATGTCTTTTTAATATGCAACCTATACCATCTTTAGCAATATGATTGAAATAAGCACAATTTGAATGATTACCGGTTTATCGAATGTTTTGTTGCGGTGACGAAATCATCATCTCTCACTCACTGTTGGTGCCTGGAAGCGTTGAAGTCAGGGACCCCGTAGCCTTGACACAGGAAAAGGAATATTATTATCGGTACTTAAGGTGCAATAGGCTGATTGATTGATTGAAGGTACTCAAGTATTTTTATTTACTGGCTTCCAAATGAATTAAATTGCATGAATACCTACTGCAATACCCGAGATTTATCGATATGTAGGTAGGTATAGTAGGTGTCGGGGATGGATTTATTATCAAATAAAAATAAAATTGATTTAGTTCCAAGTGCTATAATTTCGAAAGCTAACATGACAAGCCACCAAAGAGCAACAAAATATATCTACTAACCAAAGAGCAACAAAATATATCAACTCTGTGGTCAGGTCCACGACATAGCCCCCCCTGCAAGCCAACTCGGCTTGCAGAAGACTCCGTGAACCTGATCACTTAAACAAACAAACTTATAAAAACAAAATATATCACAAAAATTAATCTTCGAGCGGAACCCTTACTAACTTTCTAATGGGCCTTCTCAAGGTTCCGCCCAAAGTGGCCACATCCGCTACCCGCACAACTCCATCCCTTCCTGGGTAGGTTGCTGCAATCCGTCCGCGAGGCCAAATTCCTCGCGGAAGGGTACCGTCAGCGACGAAAACTAAATCACCTACTGACAGGCTGGGATGAAGTTCATTAGACCCATGGCGGGGCGTCAGACCAGGGAGATATTCCTTGATCTAACGCGCCCAAAAATGGTCCGCCAATCTTAAGGCCTTACGCCAATCCTTCCTACCAAGTAAGTCTCTGTCTGATAGAGTTTGGGAATCCTTAGGCAAATTTGAAGCAATCCCAATCAAAAAATGGTTTGGCGTCAACGCGGGTTCATCGTCGGCTGTGACAGGTACGTGAGTGAGAGGACGGGCATTCACAACATGCTCAGCTTCTGTTAAAAGGGTTATCAAAACCTCTTCTTTGGGAGCTCTCGTTTTCAACGTAGCATTCAAAGCTATCTTCACAGACTTAACAAGCCGCTCCCAACAACCTCCCATGAATGGAGACGAAGGGGGAATAAAAATCCATTCTATCTGTCTATTTCCAGCGTACTCGGCTATGTCCCCCACTGTATCCCGCCAATGTTGCCGTATCTCTCGGCTGGCACCAACAAATGACGTTCCATTGTCCGAGTAAATCTTCTCGGGACATCCACGTCTTGCTATGAATCTCCTCAAAGCCATAATCGCAGCATCTGCAGAGAGACTTCCCACGACCTCAAGATGAACGGCTCTGCAGGTGAGACAGGTGAAAAGAGCAACCCAACGTTTCTCTCTCTTTCTTCCTACGGTAACTTCTAACGGCCCGAAGTAGTCAACCCCGCAGTACGTAAATGGCCTCCGATGACTCGCCAACCTCTCATCAGGAAGCAAGCCCGTAGAAGGACTGAAAGGGGTCGCTTTTCTTATTCGGCACACTCTGCAGGAGGCAGCCACTGATCGCTCCGTAGGTCTAAGGTGCAGAATCCAAAACCGTTGTCTCAGTTGATTTACTACGGTCTCTCTATTCGCATGACCTGCCCAAATGTGGTACCAGCTAACGAGCAACTTGACGATATGGTGTCGCCCATCCAAGATAATTGGCCGCCTAATATTTTCGTCTACTGACTGGGATTGGGAGAGCCTTCCTTCCACTCGAAGTATTCCAGCAGAATCAATTGACGCCGGCAAATTCTTCAAACGGCTGCTTTTCGAAAAAGGAAATCCCTGTCGAGCACGCATCAACTCTTCCGCAAAGCTATCCTCCTGACATCTTTTATACAAAATAATTTCAGCTAGCTTAATATCTTTTGCCAGAAGCGGATGTAGCCTACCGACTCTCGAACGTGCCTGAAAGGCTCTCTCTCTCAGTAAACGGAGAAATTGATAAGCTCTGGCAGTAGCACGTAACAGCCTCTGCCAGGAACAAAAAAACTGAAAATTTGGAACCGGTAAAGAATCCGAAATGGGTTGCAAAATTATTTCATTGCATGATTCTAGATTTTCTACTTGTAAAGCAGATTTTGGCTCCTCGGGCCATTGCGAATTTGGAAAAAGCAAAAAAGAAGGCCCCTGAATCCAATTCTCGACACAGACTAAACCCTTGACATTGGCCCGAGTTGCTGCATCTGCAGCATTTTGAGCCGTAGGAATCCAACGCCATTCACTAGGCGAAGTAAGCTCATTAATTTCGCCAACACGATTCCGCACGAAAGTCTTAAAATTCCATGCATTGCTGCGCAACCATGCAAGAACGGTCTGTGAATCGGACCAAAAACAACGTTTCCCCACAAATTTCTCCCGCGAGGAATCACAGACCGTCTTAGCGAGGCGAGCCCCTAAAAGCGCAGCTTGGAGTTCCAGACGTGGTATTGTGACCGGTTTCAAAGATGCAACACGCGATTTACTCAGAATATAAGCAATTTTAAAGGATCCGTCAGGGAAAACATATCGCCAATACGCGACACAAGAATACGCCTCAGCACTAGCATCTACAAAAACATGCAACTCACAAGAAACTGCTCCCTGACGAACGACGTAACAACGTGGAACACGAATTGAGCTCAAATCACCAATGTCACGATACCACTCTTCCCAAACCTTAATTTCAGACTGGGGCAGCATGTCATCCCAGTTAGAAACCATCCGCCAAGTTCTTTGAAACAAAATCTTGCCCTTAGTTATTAAAGGACAAAGAAATCCTAATGGATCATAAACGCGCATCAGGTCTCTCAGAACTTGACGCTTAGTATACTGGACTGGGTAAGAAATTTTTGATTTGAAATAAATGGAATCATCTTTTGGATTCCAAAAAACTCCTAAAACACGCAAACCGCATTTTTCAAAATCAAGATTTACAGCCGAAGCTTCATCCTTTCGCAAATTTTGTGGGATGAGCTTGAGAGCCTCAGCCTCATTAGAGACCCAGGATCGCATCTCAAAACCACATTTTGCGTGAACCTCAACAACTTCAGCAGCCAGACGAGCAGCCTGTTCCACAGAATCTACACTTCCTAAGTAATCGTCCATATAGTGGTTCTCAATAATTGCCGAAGCAGCATCAGGAAAAATATCGGCAAATTCGAGAGCGTTTCTGTTCTTAATATAAAACGCTGTAAACGGCGACGATGCTGCTCCGAAAATTAATGAAGACATTCGGAACTCTCTGATAGGACCAGTTGGCCCATCAGGCTGCCACAGATACCGCTGACAATCGCGATCTTCGTCTCTGACCTTGATTTGAGGAAACATCTCCCTAATATCGCCGTTAAGAGCGACACGACCCTCTCGAAAACGAAGTAATATACCGAGGGAAGATTGTAGAAGGTCAGGACCAGTTAAAAGAAGAGAATTTAGACTTACTCCGCTGGATTTAGCAGCGGCGTCGTGGACTATGCGGAGCTTCCCGGGTTTATTTACATTCGTCACGCCAAAATGTGGAAGATACCACCGTCGGCTAGCTGAAGTGGGATTGTCGTGAGTATCTGAACACTCTTCAGCATAACCTTTTGCTGTATAAGCTTCAACGTTGTCTTTGTATAATTGTGCAAAGTTAGAATCTTTCGAAAAACGCTTATTTAAGCCTAATAACCTCGACTTGGCGTGATTATAACTATCAGGAACCCTAGGGGCGTCCTCCCGCCATGGCAAACCCACTTCAAAGCGCCCATTAGGAAGCCGTCGCGATGTAGTATCCAAAATATTGACGGCTCTAAGCTCCTCAGGCAAGAGTGGCTCAAACTGTTTAATTCCTATAGAATCCAGACGGAAAAAGTCTCTAATTAAGGAATCTAATGCATCATTCTCATATGTTACTGCACAATGGTTTACAAATTGAACTGGGTTCAAGCTCCCAGAAACTGGGCCGAACATAACCCATCCTAAAGCGGTCCGCGACGCAGCGGGTTGAGCCGGGGTTCCTAGACGATTCTCCTTACTAATCAGCAAATGCCAGTGACTGGCTCCCACCAACACCTTCGGAGTGCCGGCCGGGTAAGTAAGGAATCCTGCAATATCCTCTAGGTACCTGCAGGAAGCTAAATCCCCGACATCGATCGACTGAGGCGTCAAAGATAAATTAGCAAACGTTCGTGCGCCGCTAATTTGAAAAGATTCTTCGTTATACTTTCCGCGAATACTGAAATCTACGGACATGGTTGAAATTTCTTGCTGACCAGCAATTCCCTCCAAACGGATTTGCTGCTCTGGTCCCTCAATACCTAATTCTTCAGCAAGAGAAGCATCAATTAAAGTTACTGTCGACCCATCATCCAGCATGGCCAAAGTCTGACATTCACCACGCGGGCCCGAAATAATTACCGGCAAAATTTTTAACAAAACTCGGCCAATGCAATCTTTTTGCGAAACCGCGTGCACAGACTCATTGGTTTGCAGAGGCACGGACCTATTTTCAAAAATTGTCTCTGCCGTCATTGGTGACTGTGACAATTGTAATGACTGTGACGTTGATGGTTGACAAGTCGGCATATTATTGATCGTACACACAACATTTTGCTCAACACCTGAATGAAGCAAACTATGATGACTGCCTCCGCAGACCCCGCATGCCGCGGCCTTGCAGGACTTCCAGTCGTGCTTTCCTTTTTTGAGACACTTCGGGCAAAGTTTAGTCGTGCGGACCCACGAACGCCTCTCAAATACCGAAAGAGCCCCAAACTTCAAACACGACTTTATACTGTGTTCTCCAAGGCAATACGCACACGAGATCTGCGGGGGCTGCTCAGGACGAGACAACTGTGCAGGCTGAACAGGCCGGGCAGACCACGAAGGCGCGACTGTAGGTTTTGCCCCCCCCACGTGCGGGATCGATGCTCCAGAACCGACTACCATCTCCGGTAGAAATAGCGCTTTCCTGGACTCGATGTCCAAGAAATCTGCTAACACTCGAACGTCTGCGGATAGAGAACAATGCTGAATTGCATAATCACACCACTTATTAAGCAACAGAGGGGACAATTTGGAAAGAATAGAATGTAAAAGGTCTGGGGACGAGAGATAGGCATCGTAGTGGAGCAGCTTAACTACACTAACACAATTTCTAACCTTTGAACCTAAAAGCAAAAGATCAGATGCATTTCTAAGCTTAGGAAATGCCTTTAATTGGTTCACCTCATTAACAACAATGAGTTCGGGGCGTGCAAAGCGAATCTCTAAAGCATTTAGAACCTCGTCAGGCTCTGACGAGGTTACCAAAAGAGATGTTACCGCCTCCCGCGCCTCACCTCTAAGAGCGGTTCTCAACCTGCTCATGTTCTCAGAGCTCGAGAAAGAAGCCCTGGTATCTGTAAAAGCTCTTTTAAAAAGAAGCCACTCGCGAATATCTCCATCGAAGGAAGGAAGGTTGATAATCTTCGCGGGGGCAACTAACTTGCTTGCAGAAGCAAGTACAGTAACGGCGTTGCTGAGAGCATTTATGGTACTCACCAGCTGTTCACTCGCAGGCGTACCACTTACAGGCTCCGCAGTTCGGGTAGAAGGCTCCGGTCTCGCTTGGCGAGCCGGTAAGGCCTCTCGGCGAATATTATGATCCACTGACACATCAGCGGCTCCGAAAGGCTGCACTTCTCCGGATGACTGCGGGAAAGCGGACTGCTCCTGTAAAGTAGACGTGGCAGCCGCGACGGCTTGCCTAGAGGTAACGTCGCCCACCCAAGCCGCTGTGTAAGCAGAAGAACCACCGTGGCTGCGAGTCTCAGCCAGGGCGGAATCCCCCACCTCGTCAGCGTCCTGTTGAGCGACATCAGCCTCAAATTCCGCCAGAATAACTCTCTTCCTGGCGGCTATCGATTCTAGCTCGAGGTCGGCAAGACTGCGGGCTAACTCAGCTTGCCGCGCCTTACGGCGGGCTACAGAGCTTGCCGACGAGCACTCGGAACGACCATCCCCTTTTTGAGACTCGGCCACCATCTTGTTAGACTGTGACTGTGACCGAGTAAGCATTTTTCAAATTTTGAATTTAGCCTAACAAATTTACAAGGGTGTAAAAAATCGAAATATATTTACGCTTATAAAGCCGGAACAAAGGACCACAAATGTCGGGGATGGATTTATTATCAAATAAAAATAAAATTGATTTAGTTCCAAGTGCTATAATTTCGAAAGCTAGCACGACAAGCCACCAAAGAGCAACAAAATATATCTACTAACCAAAGAGCAACAAAATATATCAACTCTGTGGTCAGGTCCACGACAGTAGGAATGGCTGCCTTTTTGAATTTATAAACTTGTGCAGCTTATTTCTAAAGGGGTTCGAAGATTTTGGCTTAGTCAAGTTGTTGTTGTTGTTGTTATTTTATCAAAATGGCGGCGCACGATAAATCCTACATATATCGATTGGGGATACTTATACAAACAAAAAATCATAAGGGTCAATATATCCTAAAGTGTCACATTACAGAGTTATTTGCAAAAAAAGGTCGATGAATTATCTTGAAATAACTAACTTATTTAAATGCTTGTACGCACAATATTGTATTCAAATACACATTTTTAGCAAGTGGACTTTTAAGATTAGGTACTTTGACTCTATTGTATGAAGTATACAGTACTTAATATGTTTAAAAAGTTTGCATGTAATTCAATATAATGTCGCTTTTTCCAGTTTTAACAAACAAGATGAAAATACGAATCAATAAAACAAGTATTTTACAGCCAACAATTTATAGATTAAAAAAATGATTTTGTAAGTATAAGATCAAACTTATACATTAGTTTTTTTATCTTTATGATCCATCTCTCTTATCATACTAAAAGTTTGTATGTAGACAATTATTGAAGACATCAATTTATAATAATTATACAAAGTTATGTATGTGATCAAAGGTAACATGCATAATTTGTATAAAAGTAAAATATTTTTTACATGTTAGCAGAAGACAAATGATGAAATCTACCACTACTAAAAATGTTTTATATACAAATATAATATATTAGTATATTATACAGCCTGACTATTGAAAAGCAAAAATTAACTACAGAAGTAATTAGATAATATTCACTGCAAGATTCATTAATTAAGAAAATATAAACGAACATAGTTCTGTGCGTAATCAATCTTCACAGTTGTCATATATATATTTTAATAACAAAATATGATGGTGATGTCAATAGAGTAGTAATACTTACGATTTTTAAACAATTCTCGTTAGTCAGTTGTGTACCTAGATATAACAAACACTAAGTATAGTTATATGTGGAAATATTTATGAAACGTTCCGGATATTATTAACTGAACATATCTGAATTATAAAATAACAAACAGTAGGTAAAAATGTAGTCCTTTATAAAAACTATAACAATTTACAAAATAGCACACATGTCCGGGTTATTACCACGATTACAAAATCAAAACTAAAAAATCAAAATAATTTTTGCACACTTTTATACTGCTGTAGTTAATTTTTGTTATTCAATAGTCAGGCTGTATAATATACTAATATATTATATTTGTATATAAAAATAAGCCACATTTTTAGTAGTGGTAGATTTCATAATTTGTCTTCTCCTTTAAAGCATGTAAAAAATATTTTACTTTTATACAAATTATTCATGTTACCTTTGATCACATACATAACTTTGTATAATTATTATAAATTGATAAGTCTTCAATTATTGTCTACATACAAACTTTTAGTATGATAAGAGATCGAACATAAAGATAAAAAAAACTGATGTATACGTTTGATCCTATACTTACTAAATCATCTTTCTTGGATCAATAAATCGTTGGCTATAAAATACTTGTTTCATTGATTCGTATTTTCATCTTGTTTGTAAAAACTGGAAAAACTTATGCGATTTTATATTGCATTACAATCAAACTTTTTAAACATATAGTAAGTACTGTATACTTCATACAATAGGGTCATAGTAATAAAAAATGTTTATTTGAACACAATATTGTGCGTAAAAGCATTTAATAAGTTAGTTTTTTCAAAATAATTCGTCGATCTTTTTTTGCAAATAACTTTGTAACGTGACACTTTAGGATATATTAACCCTTATGATTTTTTGTTTGTATAAGTATCCCCAATCGATATATGAAGGATTCATCGTGCGCCGCCATTTTGATAAAATAACAACAATAACAACAGCGAAGGCGAGCACTAAGCCAGGCTCCATACAAAAATCTTCAAACCCCTTTATCATACCTAATGTATTTTAAAATACTAATTGCATTATAAATTTAATTAGGGATATATTTTGTTATGCATGTAGGTAAGTAAATAGCATTACATGCAGTAGACCTACCACAGAATCTGTGAAATGCCCAAAATTTTAATAACGACGTCTACGACCATTAGTTACTATGGAAAACTTTGAGAAGAGTCGTCCTGAACTTGGGAATATCATTTTATTTAAAAAAAAGAATTGTGATTGTTTGAAATGCAATTTTGTATTACTTCTAGAGCCGCCGTTCATTTCACAGATAAGTTGGTAGGTATGTAGGTAGTAGAAGTGCTGAAGTATTTGATCATCAAAGTAGCGACTGTGTGCAGTATTTCTGCATAACCCCCGCCTTAACAACGATCTTTACTATTTATCAAAGGCATCTTAAAAATTTATCCACAATTTACGGATTGGATTTAATAATGCTCACTTTTTGTGAAAAGTTGTTCAGTTTGACGGGTACTATCACTACACGGCGGGAACAAAACGATGTAAATTTCACGGTGGGTACCTATGTGTTTTATTTCACAGAATTCAGTCAGTATACATTTTCTTTCACATTAGGTAAGAAGTAAGTACCTACCGTGCCTAACTACACTATTAAATTGTTGTGGGAGGGTTTATTTTATTTTAGTTTGAGAACCAGTGGCTGCTGTCCGGAGATCCGTTCAGTTCCGTTTTTATTTTGTGATCCCCGTATGGGAGTCTGGCATACCCTGCGTTCCGAAACGCGCTGAAATCGATTAAAGCACCCGTAATCGATTAAAGCACCGGGAATGTAGGATTTTTATTGAAAAAACGGCGCATGATAAAACCTGTCTGTATATATCGATAGAGGATCTATAGACGAACAAAATGATATATGACTCGATGTTCTACCGCGCAAGATTTTTGAGATAATCTATGTTAAAGACCCTGTATGTTTAAAAATCCTAATTCATTCCCTCTGCGATTAAATACTTATAGTACAACAATTTTTGCACATGATGTTTGCACTTTCTGCGCCTCATACTATATCTTACATCTAGATCCGGAGGTCGTGGGTTCGATTCCTACCTAGTGAAAAAAACACTTGTGCGTTCATCTCCAATTGGTTAAGGTTATGACCTTCTGCTGCTTTTAGACAATATTTTGAAGTCTTCTAATCAGAACGAAGGCAGTGGATCAATATCAATCAATCAGCCTATTGCAGTCCACTGCTGGATAAATATAACTAAAGTAAACTATATTATTTGTTTCATCTTGAGCTAATTACCAATTGTCATCGACATAGCTCTCAGGATAAGCAAGTTGAAGTGGCAATAGGCAGGCCATATAGCTCGTCGCACCGATAACCGATGGGGAAGAAAGGTTCTCGGATGGTGACCACGGACCAGAAGGCTTAGTCTTAGACGGCCTCCCACAATGTGGACATATGACTTGGTGGAAGTTGCTGGGCGCCAGTGGATGCAAGTAGCGCAGGACCCTTCACAGTGGAAACATATGGCAAAGGCCTATGTTCATCAGTGGACGTCTTCCGGCTGAGATGATAATGATGATGAACTAATTACATGATGGTTTGATAAGTCTTCACCCGCAGTTTATTATTATGTTTCTACATTGTACATTTGCAGTTTATTCAACACACTTGATTCAGCGTTGTTAAGCTGTATAATATATAGGTATAGGTACAGCAAAAAGCTTATCAAACAACCCTATATTATTAGTTTTATAATTATTGATGTTCTTCTGTATTTCGTTTGCTGTAGTTACAGAAATACGAACTGTAATAAATTATCGTAATAACACTACCTCTGTATTTTTTTCTTATAATTATGTACTAAGTGTAACAGAAAGGATTGTTGTGACAGAAAATGTTCTTCTTATTTTTATCACGTGAGCAGCAGTCCCCGACCCCGAGGTCATAATTTTAAAACAGCCTTACGGCATCTGCCATACGTTGCTACCACGACTACCAGATATTATGCTCGGGAGTTTCCTTGCGAGATCGAATCGAAAATTATGAGAACCGCAGGAGAACTAAGGTAACCGACATAGCCTTCAGAATTGCCAAAATTATGTGGCAGTGGGTTGCTAGAAGAAAAAAGAAGAAAAAATATTGCTTGATCGTCTAGAGCTTATTCTTTCTTTGTCTGCCCTTTTGTAAAAATATCTCTCATGATAAAAAATAAATAATATTCGTAGCATCTAAAATCATACTTTAATTATACCGCCTCCACCACCGCAACAAGTTGTATGTAAACATCATCAAACTGAATTGCAGTATGTAGGCGTAGCGTTTATTCTCACAATTTCTTTTTCCTTTTAGGCTTAGGTAAGTAATAATTTCATTAAGGGGTATACAATGGCTAGATTAGCAACTCAACGCGCTTTAGTTCAAAGTTCAACCGACGCACTACAGAAATAGCGTTTATATTAGCGTGCGATGCTTCACGGTAGTTACGTCCGACACTGCGCAGGAATCGTGCGAAAAACGTGTTTTTTTTTTTTTTCTTGAACTACCTATGATTTTTTTTTTTGCACGGATGAAAGAGATAAATTGCCAATAATCCGTAGGAACCGTGTCCGCGTCTGTTGTAGTTTAGAAGCAGTAGTGAATTTAACAATAGGAACAGCTCGACTTCATTGGCGTTTTTGGTATACTTAGTATTTAATGTTTTCAATAAAAATCAGTCTGCGCCAAATAAAGGTTATATATCCAAGTTTAATATATATGTTTACTGGAATTTTCTACTTGCTCGTGTACGAGCCTTAGGCCTTCACAAACTGCGAGTTGGCATGGGTAGGACCCTTGACTGACGGCCGCTGGGGCAGAAATGTTCTCGAGTGGCGACAGCGTACCGTAAGACGCAGCGTGGGCAGGTCTCCCACAAGGTGGACCGACGATTTGGTGATGGCCGCCGGAAATCGTTGGATGCCCAGAACCGGACGTTGTGGAGATCCTTGGGGGAGGCCTTCGTCCAGTAGTGGACGTCTTTTGACTGACTGAGCTGAACCAATTGAGATAAAACGCACAAGTGACTTTTTCACTAGGGAAACCGTAAGAATCGAACCCATGACCTCCAGATCAAGAGCCCAATGCTCTTAAACAAAAGGACACGGAAGGAGACAGTAGTAGAAAATATTGTACTATGAACATTACATGTAGGTAAGATGAAATATCGTACAATATTGACCAAAGTCCAAACATTTTGACGGCAAAATGTGTGCTTCCCGTGTGCCATTTAAGGCTCTGCTCACCCCTTTAGAGATATGTTCGACGTGACATGTATTTATGTATGTAAGATATTGTATGAGGTGCAGAAAGAGCAAACATCACGTGCAAAAATTGTACTACGTATAGGTATTTAATCGCAGAGAGAATAAATTAGGATTTTTATCCATACTGGGTCTTTAACATAGATTATCTCGAAAACCTTGCGTGGTAGGACATTGAGTCATATATCATTTTGTTCGTCTATAGATCCTTCTTCTTCTTCTTCCAGTGCCATACCCTAACGGGTGTCGGCGACCATCTCTCTAAACTCCTCTCTATGTTCTGTCATCCTTCTTAAGTCTATAGCTCTGTCTATGCCGGTCCAACTTTTCAGATTGTCGTACCAGGACGTTCTTCTCCTTCCTCTCCCCCTCTTGCCCTCAATTTTTCCCTCAATTATCTCTTGCAATATGCTGTATTTGTTATTCCGGTAAATATGACCGTAGTATGCAATCTTTCTCCTTTTGAGCGTTGTTACTACTTCCAGGTTCTTTTTCATCCTATTAAGTACCTCCAAGTTGGTTATCTTATCACGCCATGATATTTTTAGCATTCTTCTATACAGCCACATCTCGAACGCATCCAACTTGTTACTCATCTTCTTGTTAACCGTCCAAGCCTCCGCTCCATAGTAAAGGATTGACAGCACATAACACTGAACCATGCGCCAACGAAGTTTTAAATTTATATCTCTGTTTGTAAATAAGGATTGCATTTTTATAAAAGATCTACGGGCTATCTCTATTCTGATACGAATTTCCTTCTCTGGTTCCCAGCTGGAGTTCAACATACATCCCAAATACTTATAGTTTTTGACAGTTTCTATTGGTTGACCACTTACTTTAAGAATTACTGGTTCCCTGCTCTGGTTGCCAATTTTCATGAATTTAGTTTTTGATATGTTCATTTTCAAACCGTAATTTTCTACCACCAAATTAAGTTTATCTAAAATAGACCGTAAATCTTCTATAGAGTTTGCCAGTAGAGCCGTATCATCAGCATATCTTAAGTTGTTTATATACTTACCGTTAACTTTGATTCCAATATCCAAATTATCAAATGCTTCTCTAAATATAAATTCCGAATAGATGTTAAATAATAATGGTGATAAAATACATCCTTGCCTCACACCTTTTTGAATTTTCATGTCTTTAGATGTGTGATGATTGTCAATTTTAATGTGGGCAGTTTGGTTCCAATATAAATTTCTTATTATTTGTTTATAACATAATAGATCCTCTATCGATATATACAGGTTTTAACATGCGCCGTTTTTTTCAGTAAAAGTCCTAAATTCCCGCAAAATTGTGGTTATCACTATGCCAAAATCTTCAAACCCTTTTCTGTTGCGCCGCCGCCGCGCCGTCAGAAGTGATACGTGCTTTGTTTGAGTGCGCTGAAATCGATTAAAGTACACATAATCGCGTACTGAATCGCTGTCAGCCATACATTTTTTTGCTTTTCTGATCGCTGACAGCGCTGAAAGTCTGATTCGTTCGGAACAAGGGTTCGGAATGCGCCCAAAGATGACAGGATACAAAATGTCAAAATCACTTCACGTGTTTACTATTTTGATGTGTTGGTTGGTTGATTTGTTTCTCGAATTTTAGGCCTTAAATTGTCTGAAAATGGTTAAATTCGGGAAAAGTAAGCTTAAGGCCTTGAACAAACTCGCTAAGAAACAGAAAACTGAAACAACTGCCACTACAAACAAAGTTTTAAAGAAGAAATTGAACGTAGATAAAAAGGTATCTTTTCAGAAGGAAGTTTTATTAAATGAAGTCGCAACCAGTGGCAGCCCGTTGGTGACCAATGTTACTAGGAGGAAAGTGCTACTTAACAAATTATCTAAAAAACCAGTGATTAAAAAAGAAATGCCTCAAGAGCAGATCCAAAAGCCGAAAGTGAAACCATTAGAAAAGAACAAGAAACGACAGAAAACTCAAATAAACGACACTAAAATGTTATTAAAGTTAATAAATAAGAAGTAAGACAAATTTAGCTTTTCGTCGAATTTTGTAATGCAGTTTTTTTTCATTATAAGTACCTACTACCTACCTAGAATAAAAATTATTTAACATATTTTGGTTGGTTTACTTCAATATCTATAACGACCTAACAATTATTATCCTTTATCCACTTAGATCATATATTTATCCACAAGTATATGTACACAGCACAGGCATGGGTCTCTAATTTTATTTTTATCCAGAGAAAATTTACCCACAGCAAAGGTGTTTCTTATCAACTTTGATTTAATAATTCCTGCAAAATGTTTGCATTTTATATTTTGTGTACTTTAGCCAAAAGAAAATGCAATGAAATAGGTAGGTAATGTCAAACCGGACAAGGGATGGCATGTTATATCACAAATAACTTTGCTAACTACAGCATGTTTTTTTCAATATAAAGATGAATGGAGTTAATGCAAAACGTCTCAGATGGTAGTTCTATCACATTCTATAAAACTGACCAGCTTAAAATAATAATAATTTGAAGTTTCATTCATACAAACTCAACAAATACCTCACATAATCCTTATTTTTTTTTCTTCCTAACTAATGGCGACACATCTTATGTAGACGTATTTTGCCAGTGTCGAGTGATATTTGTAGCTTAGCTCGTTTATATATATATATACTCGTACGCATTTCGATAAACTCTACTTACTTCATACGTTCAGAAGAAAGTACACGCGGCTAGACATAGTAGCACCACTCTTATACTTTAAACGAGCAAGATAAGAATAATAAGGATCTCGGAAACGTACGGCTGCAACAATTTCGCAATTTAGTTTCGGGGGCAATAAATCGATCTAGCTTATAAAATAGATTTCCCCGTATTTTCAGGCTTAAAAGAATTGATACGCGATATCATTGAAATAGAAAGGTAATTTTGGCGCAGTCGGGACTCAGTTTGCAGTTTTAATCTCGACAAATATATTTTTTTTATTTCTTTGTTTCTTTTTCGTTTGTTTCTTTTTTTTTTTTTTTTTTTATTCTTTCATTTAGTTATTTAAATACAAAAATGAAAGAAAATGTCTGATAAATTTTTTTTGTGGTCTGAAAGTTTTCCATCAGATGGCCCAGGTAAAACGAGGAAAAGAATATATTGTGTATTATAAAATAATAGGATGGGACTTTTGATAGGATTCAGAAAGGATTATTATAGGAAAATAAATTATTCCCATACCAACTAACCTACCAACTTATTAGCAGTAGTTCCAATATTGGCCACTTCACAGATACAGTGGTAAAGGCGGCGCTAGTAGTAATATAAATTTGCATTTATTGAGGTTGCGTGGATAATTTCGATGAAATTTAGCATTATATGGGGTTTCGGGAGCGATAAATCGATCTAGCTAGGTTTTATTTTTAGTAAAAATACATTTCCATGCATTGACAATAAATTAGGATCGGAATTTGGATAGAATTCAGAAAGGAAAAAAAAAATATTATTCCCATGCCTAACAGTGGTAAAGGCAGCGCTAGTAGTAATATAAAATTGAATTTGTTGAGGTTGCGTGGATTAAATAACGTCTCCGTGGATAAAATTGCATTTTCCATTTCTGTGTTACATATCTGAAAAATAACTGAAAATACTTTTAAATTTTAGAAGAAAATTTCGCCACTATGTGAGTTGTAGTGCCATCTGTTGCAGAACTTTCGGTGTAAGAAAAACGAAGTGATTTTCTGTAAAGGTATTTTAATTGAACTAAGTAAATGAAAAAATAAGTAATAACAACGACGACGACGGTAAGTAATAAATAAAAAACATACCTATAAAAATTGCTCTATCTGTTGGAAAAAAATTAGACCACGAAAAAATAAGGTACTAAATAAGAAATTTTTATTTCTGTCATTTTTGTATTTAAATAACTAAATGAAAGAATTAAAAAAAAAAAAAAAAAGTACTTTCATGTGGATTCGATCGTCTGACCTTCGGTTTCATTGCCTCCCGGTTCCCCAACAGAGCCACCGCGTCGTTATGAATAGTGGCGAAATTAACCTTCTCTTTTATTGATATGGCGTACAAATTCTTCCCGAAAACATTGGGAAATCCTGTTTTACCAAAAACAAAAGCTAGCTAGATCGATTTATCGCCCTCGAGAACCCCTATATATCAAATTTCATCGAAATCCTAGCAGCCGTTTCCGAGATTCTCATTAGGTATATACAAGAATTGCTCGTTTAAATTATTAGATATCCTTGGATGATTGTTCCGTGAATTGGGCTCAGTAATGTGATAGTACAATTACTGATGCCACCACAAGGCCTCTTGGCATCATCTAAAAATGTCAGCGAAGTGTAAGCGATTCAATTGTTCTATTAAAATTTATTGTCCCGAAACATTCACTGGATAATATACTATCGAAATTATATACTAAACACTTCAATAAACTAAAATTAAAACGAAGACACGTTCGCCATTGTCAGATGCTGACAAAAGACCCACCAATCCTTATTATTCCCTTTTTTTTTTAATTAGTGAACGATACGTGATTTTTATACATTATTATTTATTTATTTAAAACGGAAACACATAAAAATGTGTTCTGAACTGAGAGATGTTTATTTAGTTGTTGCACTCAAAATTACTTTGCTGGTATAGTGAACGTTTTTTAAAGTTTGATGCACTAGACGATGAACAAAAAACAAAATCTTAATTGACAGAAATCTTTTATTTGATTAATTAGATAATAATTATAATTAATACTAATTCCAGTATTTTATAATACCAATAGGGTAATTGCCTGAACAGTTACATGTAGCTTCTTTTTAAATGATAAAATTGAAGTAACATTATGGGAAGCACACAAGTAAAAGTATGACATTGTACAATCCTATAGTCAATTCAGATCTGTGGACTTTGATTTTCTTGTAAGTCTATTTTGAAGATAGTTTGGACAAATACCCTATTTCTTACAATGCTACTTTTGTATGTTATTTATTTAATGTAAAAAAAAAACAAATGATAGTTTGTGCTGGTCAAAACATAGTAGTTGAAACAGCTCTGTTTTAAATTCAACATGAACAATGCTAATCAGTATGTGTAAAACAATTATATGAACTTCACTTAACCACAAAAAAGATTTATACTTTACCTAAGCGTAGGTATATGGTAGAAATTCCCAAAACAATGTAATTGTTATCTTAAAATTAATTACCAGAAGAAACATGCGAGAAACTAAATCTATAATAATTAATCTAAAACTTAGATTTAAAACAACAAACCTAGATGATAAGTGTATTTTAAAATTCAACATTGTGATTGTGTATGTACCGAAAGTTGTTTGTTATAATAACAAACAAGTTTCAACCAGGTATAAGTAAATATTTGAAATTAATAATGATATAATTAGTAAGTAACGTAAATTGGGGACCTAAACTACTAATATAGTGCTAAGGCATAGAAGTATTCTAAACCCCTTCTAAACTAAATTATGTTAAGAACGACGTAAAGATCTTACTGTACAATCCAATCGAACAGTATCGATCTTTTCCGATCGCTCGAGAGCTCCCAACTTATTGCATATAGCAAATTTTGCACATTTGAATGTGCCATTCATAGTTTTACACGCTTATAAAGTGAGATAGGATTAATATAACTGGAGCTTTAATATTCTATCCTATTCTGAGTTTGGCCGATGTAAGTGGCACAAAAAAAGAAGAGACCAAATAGTAAGACGCCCGCCATTGTTATTTTAGTGAGAAGGAACAGAAAAACTGAAATGCCGCGAGAAAAGTGAGTCGAAAAGGGACGTATTGTATATTTAATAAAGGTCACTTTTACTAGTTCCATTTATATCATATTCGCCCGACCGGTTTCGATCAACAGATCTTCTTCCCAGGGTTATTAATTACTTAATCTAGATCACATAGTTTGTCAATAATGATCGTCCAACCAAACCGACATAAACAACAGTATAAATGTTTTCTTATTCTTATTTATAATTCAAAATATTTAAGTATTTTGAATTTTTTTTTTTTTAATATTTTGAATTATACTGTTGTGTTGGTTTGGGACGGTCGTTATTGACATACTATGTGATCTAGATTAAGTAATTAATAACTCTGTGAAGAAGATCTGTTGATCGAAACCGGTCGGATCAATATAATATAAGTGGAACTAGTAAAAGTGACCTTTATTAAATATGTGTACCAAGTTCCACCAAGTGCCCGACAATCGCAAGTATCAATTGGATAACAACAACATCAATGAACATCTTTTGAGGCATCAAAATTTAGTTTTTTTTTCCTCATCATATCTAAAAAGTTTTCTCTGTGTGGCCCTCAGATATTAGGAAGTGGCGTGGGTAATATTTTTATTTGTTAGTTAGAAAAAAAAAGGGTTAGAACAAGCTATCAAACACCAAATTTGGACCTTACTAACGAGTTAGTTGCAAGTTTGGACGAAAGGACATTTTCCTACATCAACAACTATGCCTTTTAGGTTCAAATTCGATGTACAATAGCTCTAAAATTAATGTCTACTCGTATTTCCTATATACTGTTTTATATCTCTAAATCGCGAAAGGGTTGGATGAACATTTTAGTTTGAAGCGCGACTCCTTGACCTCGTGTGAGGATCGTGTGGCCTAGTACCGGCGCCCGCGGCCGCGGCCCCGACCGCGCGGGGAGGGCTTGGGCTTCTCGACGGGGGGCGGGGCGACCTCCTCGACTTCCGGTTCCGCTTCCGGCTCGGGCTCGGGCTCGGCCTCAGGCTCGGCCTCAGGTTCCGGCTCCTGGTTTTGCTCTTGGTCGTCTCCTGAATAAAATGCTATTTTTAGAATGAGTTGATCAAATATTCATTAGAAACAGCCTCCGTGACCAAGGTAGTGTTCGGTTCTCATTACGGAGGTTCCGGGTTGGAAACTCGGTGGGGACACCGTGGTCAAACAAAAATGGATCTGACCAGAATATCCAATTCGCATAATGTCATCTGTGTAAAATTGGGCTGATTTACACGTCAGAATCGCTTGTAATAAGTTAAGCATTGGGGAATCGGACAATTTTTTGCGCGATAACATTAAATGCTGTCAGATCCAGATCATCACGGAGGTTCCGGGTTCGATTCCCGGTGGGGACACTATCAAGCAAAAATATCTTTGTGAGACTTTCCCTAGTTTAGTTGGACTTTGCTGGCTGAATCACCTGATTGTCCGAAAAGAAGAAAGATGATTCCGTGCTTCTGAAGGCACGTTAAGCCGTTGGTCCCGGCTACCAACACTAGTCATAGACATAGACACGAGCCATGTCAGTGGCCTTTGGCGGCTCTATAACGCTGACACTTAGGTTTGTGAGGTCGGTTGTCGACCTTACAACAACCCACACAATGATGATGATGATTGGGGAATCGTATTGTTTTTGCGCGATGACATTATGCGGTTCGGACATACTGCGTCAGATCCAGATCCACAAAAATCACATCGTAAGGCTCTTTTTTTGTTTTTGATTATTGTTGTGTTGTTTGTTATATTATTGTTGTGTTGTTTATCCGCGTCTATTGTTATCTTCCTTTTCTCTTCCGTAGGTCTGCTGGAAGTAAGTAGGACTGTTGTGTCGTTTTTCTTTGTGATATTGTAATTTTCTTGTTTAATGTGTACAATAAATGGTTAAATAAATTGTTGTTGTTGTTACATATATTATTGTTGTTTTTTTTCTTCTTCCTAACTAATGGCGACACATCTTATGTAGATGTATTTCGCCAGTGTCGAGTGATATTTGTAGATTTAAGATATATATATATATATCCTTGGATGATTGTTTGGTGAATTGGGCTCAGTAATGTGATAGTACAATTACTGAAGCCACCACGAGGCCTCTTGGCATCATCTAAAAATGACAGCAAAGTGTAAGCGATTAAATTGTTCTATTAAAGTTTATTGTCCCGAAACATTCACTGGATAATACACTATCGAAATTATACACTTAACACTTCAATAAACTAAAATAAAAAAATTTAAACAAAGACACGTCCGCCATTGTCAGATGCTGACAAAAGACCATTGTTGTTGTTGTTATTTTAATTTATGTAAGGTATGCTGCTGACCGTGGCCCTGTTCGTCCTGCAGGATCTCGTCGACGCCTTGCTCCCAGTCCTCGAGCTCGTCGGCGGGCGGCATGGCGCTGTCCGCGTCCTCTGCTGGGTGATCGTCACCAGCTGAAGCCGGCTCCTCTGCAAACAGAACCAACGTTACATATCACCAACAGCTCATATACGTCCCCACCGAGGGGCTCGAGCCTACCCTAAATTAGGGCGATTAGACCTTAGTCAACCACGCTGGCCCAGTGCGGGTTGGTCGACTACACACATAACCTTTGAATTTCTTCGCAGGAGTTTGCAGATTTCATCACGATGTCTTCCTTCTAAGAGCGTCGAATAAACGTACATTGAATTTGAAATTCGAAAACACATTGGTTCGTGGTGGGGATCGAACCCGCGTCTCCCGAACGGAAGACAGCGGCCCTAGCTAGAGCGCCGACGCTCTAAGACGTTACATATTATATATATGGTATGTATAGATGACGGCCCCGTAGTCTAGTTGGTAGGACACCTGCCCACAACCACGGGGTCTCATTCCTTAGTACGGAAATTTTGTTCTAAATTAGTGATGACATCTAGTGACAACATTGGCACTACGTAGAGTCTAAGCAATCGTTGTCATTTGCAGCGCTATCTATCGTCTAATAGTTCTATTGTTTGTGACATATCACACATACAGCGACATCTATTATGTAATAGTTGAAATATTAATCAAACTTGGCCCTTGACACAGCGATGTTTTGTTCTTGCATTAAAACATTTTTAATGTTTTTGGATAGTAGTAACGATTTTTGAAAAGATTCAAATAATAGCAAACAAAAAACAATAAAAGAAGTATATTTATAATAAAGGCGCTCTCAAGGTCGTCAACTTGGCACTAGATGGCGTATCTGCGCAGTTTTGTAGGTCAGTGCGCACGTGGCACCATCTAGTGAGCTAATAGAGGAAACAAAATAGCCCGAAGAATAGCCCGAGTTTTGAGGGTACAGTTTGTTTGTATGAGATGAGGCATCTGTACGTAGTATTATATTATCTGTGGTACAGATTAATTAAGTGCGCAAAGGAGACCTTATCGCTTGCAGCGATCTTTTCCAGGCAACCTTTGGGGAGAGGATACAAATTGAATCGATCAGCTGATTGGTCCAGCTCTTACCCTTCAAAGGCTCGTCGAGTCCGTTGGGCTCGCTGTCCTCGTCGGGCGTGGTCTTGCGCCGCTTCCAGTTGCCAGACTCCTCAGAGTTCAGCGGACGTTTGTTGCCATCCACAGTCGGTAGCTGCTCGCTGTTGGTCTGGACACAAACAACATTTAATTTATTAAAGGCTACCTAACTGCACACTAGCGCCACTTAGAAAAAAATCAAATCTCCGAAAAAACTTAATATAACAAAAATGTGGATGATCATTTTGTAGTGTCGGTATTTTAGTATTATTAAACAAATTATTTTTAGAAATAACTTACTCATCAATTCTAAAAATACAACAAGACTTATGAAACAATTTGATCGTTCAGATTTTTGATATTTTGTGTTTTCACTAAGTTATGATTTTTTATCCAAAAGATACCCCCCCCCCTCCCCCCCCTAACACACGAGGGTGGTATGTAGGTTATTATAACAAATCTTTTTAAATTCGAGCTACAAATAAAATGGAATAAATAAAGCTATCAAACTTCTTAGCCTACATCTGTCCACTGCTGGGTATAGGCATCTTCTTTTCTGCGTCATTCACACCGGTGCGGTGGTGGTTGCGTCATCTTAAATTTTACTACATTTATATAAAATGTCTTCAGATAATTTTACATAATCTAAGATTTATTTCCATGTCAAACTAAAAAATATACACAAGCTATCATAGCGAATTTTTATTCAGACCTACGATTGGGCATTAGTGTTATATAAATTAGATAATATAATTTACAAGTGCCTGTGAAATTTAATAGAGCAACATGTATGTTTTGTAGGTATTCTTTTTCCAGGCATTTCCAATATAATTAGCCTTACGTGCTATTCGTTTTTGCACTCGCATCCCGTTTAATAAGCCAAAGTGTTAAAACCTTTTAACACGGCTGCTGAAGAGCTCTTCTCCACAGATTCCGCCATTGTGTTAGTGAACTCATCCAAAAAAATGTAATGACGAATCTAAGTGTTGTAATAACATCCTATGGAAATAAATAATTTTGACTTTGACTTTGAAAAACGCAATAATACAGCCATGCGCCCCCCACCGTCCTCGGTAGGTGGCCGCATACGCGTTTGGTAACAGCGCACCTAGTCACTTAGGAAATGATTGCACCTACGAGGCGGGTTTACGCGCACGGCAGCCTAAGCACGCTCCACCTACGTCGTAAGTGCATAGCAGACATCAATAAAATTATGATGTAACAAAAGTAACGAAATTTTCATTTAAACAACAATAATCCGCGGGAACAAGTGTTTTTAAATTGTAAAAGTGAAAGCTTTGGACATGTCAGTCAACATCTCTATTGATAGAACTAAAATGCTTATTGTGTTAAAGGGGTAAGATAAGTATAGTAACGAATATCACCTGTGCCTTGGTGTGGTCGTTGAGCAGCCTGTTGAACAGCTGGTGGTGTCTCCAGGTCCTCAGGTGGACTTCGGCAGTCTCGTCGCTGTCGAGGAGTTTGCGGCACAGCTTGCACTGGACGCAGCGGAAATCGGAGAGGAACGAACGCCCTACGCCGCGATCGATGCTGTGAAGGAGAATTGGGTGTAAACAAGCTTTAATTAAATATATTTGATTCATAGAAAACAGCCAAAAACGTAAACCTTCCGGCGGCGGGACTAAAACCCGCGACCTTAGCCTATATGCAGTCAACTGGCTTACCAACTACACCACGAAAGGCATTGTGGCAGCGCTGAAATACGTTCGTGCTTGTTTTCATTGTTGTTTATTTACGGGTTCACGAATGGAGACCACGTCTCGGGAACCCAGGTGGACTGGTGACCTGAGGAAGGTCGCTGGTGGTGGCTGGATGAGGAAAGCGGGTGATCGTGCGCTTTGGCGTGCCCGAGGGGAGGCACACGTCCAGCTTCCTTTGTAAGCGGAATACACTGAATGCAAAGTCTCGAATTCGTGCTACTAACACCATGCAATAAATGTTCTTGTGTGCAATCAATTCTCGCTTCCTAGGTCTGCTGTAAGACATTTCTTCAGAAATAAGCAGTACCTGTTGTGACGTTTTACTTTTTGTTTGTATTTAATGTTTTACTTTTTGTTATTATTTCATTTCATTTCAATATAATATTATTGTGTATAAACAATAAATAATAAAATAAATGGTTAAATAAATAAACCTTTAAGTTATCTAATAAGGAGATACTCCTGGTTGTTGCATCAGTTCATGATAAAGATTATGTTTCATCAACGGCCCGTTACAGTCCACTGCTGGACTATGAGCCTCCTCCACTCCGCGTGTTTGGTTTTGCCATAACCTCCACGCTTGGCAGGCGGGTTGGAGATCGCAGATTAAAAGGTTACTGTATCAGAGAGCGCTGCTGCCCGTTCCCTGTTCAATGTGTGGTCCCTAAGTCGCCTCTTACGACACCCACGGGAAGAGTAGGGGTTGGTGACTAATGTATTCTACTCTGCCGTCACCACACGACTTAAGATTTTGTTTTGTTAAGATTATGTTTAGCTATGATAAATTGAATGTATTATGCAGTTTCGTATCTGTGCTGTTAACCGTCGAGGAGTTCCCTCAAGAGGAGATAATCCTGGCTGCATCATCAGGTCATTTTAATCATTTTAGTGTATTGTCATCGGAACAAGTATGCGCATCAAAATCGTAAGTTGAGAGAAAGTGATTCAAATGATTCTATAATGTATGCGTTATGGAGGGCACTTTATGTGTCCTCCATAGCACCATGCTGAGCTGGGACCTCATAGCTTGCCAAATCTCAACAAATATAACTTTATTTTTTGTTTTCTTTAATATTGTAAGCAAATAAACGTTTTCTCTTTCTTTCTTATGTATGTATGATTTATGTATAAATTCAGGAGGTTCATTTAGCTGTTGTTGGTAAAAATATGCAAAAGAAACTCAATATTGAGTTTCTTTGGCAGCTAATTCCCCACAGAATGCACACTAGTTTGTGTAACTTAGACAATTTTAAGTGTGTGTTTTGCGTGTGTTGTATTCTATAATAAGACTTAATAAAGATATTGACTAATAATGATTGTGCAAACCATGAACAAGCTTTCCTTGTCCTTGGTTATTTGCTGATGTCGAAATATTATTTTGGAAATATCAATTTGAATAACATTATTTTAATAATTAAAAGCGAAAAATTAAAAAAAAAAACAAGATCTTAGACAGGACTCGAACCTGCAGACAGACCTGCCTGTTAAGAAACGTAATCTGTAATAAGTCAATAAATCTATAAAATAATTTGATTTTGACTTAGGCATTATTATCTTTGACCTTGAGCGGCTCAATAACTAACACCCGGGTTTTATAAAGTCGGTCGTTGACCCTACAATCAACACTGTGATGAGAATGGTGTAATTTGATCAATATACCTATAGATCTTCACTAACCTGTAAACCGGGAACTGCTCAGGAGTTGCCTGGCTCAAGTCGTCGCCCTCAACGTAGTCCAGAATAGTGTCTTCCTTGTCTATCGGCTTCTTCTCTTCTTCCTGTTTCACTTCCGCATCCACTTCCGCATCCGCTTCTGCGCCCTCTTCTACCTCCTCCTTTATTTCAACACCGTCCTGTGTGGGTGGAACACGGGGTTTAGATCAGCAGCTATGTTTGTGGTAACGAATATTATTATAGGAGCATCGTTTCCTATTTGTTAACCATTAATATACAACAGACCTAGATAGAACATGAATGCTCAAAAAATGGGCCTGGAAAGTAGTGCTGAAGCACTAATTACCACAGTACTTGGAAATAAAAATACTACTATAATGGTAGACAATAAGGTTGCAATTAATAAAATACACATGTCACTTTTTAATCCCAGCGTACTTTCAAATAGGTGACATGTTTCTAGTGTATTTTTGTACGACGCGCTATATCTAGGCTTGTTGTAAATCAATATTGTTGAGATAAAAACTGTATAATCAAGTCAAGCATTCCATAAGAAAAACAGCTCGAAGAATACGAGGAGGGATCAAAAAGTAGTGAGAACGACATACTCCTTGGTAAGAAAAAAAAAATACTGGCAGGCATAGCTCAGATACATATTTGTAATATTAATAAAAAAAAAAAATCTTCGATTCACTTTTGTTTTTTTCTGAATGTAGTCATTTGTTTGCTTCGTGTCGGAACGTGTTCTTGAAAATGGAAAAAGCGAAGTGCGAGCCGTTATTAAATACCTCTGTTTAAAAAAGTTAACGACTCAAGAGATTCATTGCGATTTGGAGGCAACATTAGGAGAGTCTGCTCCGCCGTATTCTACTGTCGCAAGGTGGGCTTCTCAATTTCGAGTAGGGAGAACGAGCACGGAAGACGAACATCGTTGCGGCCGTCCATCGACGTCAGTCACCCAAGAAAATGTTGCGAAAGTCGAGAAAATTGTATTGAGCGATCGAAGAGTTACCATCCGATACTTAATTCAAGAAACGGGCATTTCATATGGAAGTATTCAATCCATATTGAAACAATCTTTGAATATGAGAAAAGTTTCCGCAACATGGGTGCCGAGAATGTTAACCGAAAGTCAGAAACAAAATCGACTTGACATTTCGAAGATATTGTTGCACAAGTTTCAAGAAGATTCTGAGAACTTTTTGTCTCGTTTCGTAACAATGGACGAAACATGGGTCCATCATTTTGATCCTGAGACAAAACAGCAATCTTCGCAATGGAAACGGCCATCATCACCGACCCCCCGAAGAAGTTTCGTGCCGTGGCATCGGCTGGCAAGGTTATGGCCTCAATATTTTGGGACTCAGAAGGGATATTGTCGATTGATTACCTGGAGCGTGGAACCACTATTACAGGCCAATATTATGCAGCTTTAATTCCCAAGTTGAGGAATGCCATCAAAGAGAAAAGGAGAGGGAAACTTCGAAGGGGCGTGCTGTTTCATCACAACAACGCACCCGCGCACAGGTCGGCAGTTGCGATGGCTGCCATTCAGCAAGCTGGCTTCGAATTGGTTGACCACCCCCCTCATTCACCAGATCTGACGCCTAGTGATTTTTATCTGTTCCCCAAATTTAAAGAATACTTAAGGGGAAACAGGTATGAAGACGATAACGAAGGGATGGATGCCGTGGAGAGCTTTTTGCAGGACCAAGACAAAACTTTTTTTTTAAAGGGATTGAAGCCTTGGTAAAGCGCTGGACTCGGTGTGTAGAGAGACTCTGAGACTATGTAGAAAATAAATTATTAAGTTATCAATAGTAATTATATTCTATTTCATTCTCACTACTTTTTGATCCCTCCATTTTTACTAAACAATTATTTTTAAGAAAAAATTATGTTTATTGAAAATATGTTTGTGAAACTAGCTTGTATATAGTTGTATGTAGCTGTTAATACTGTTCAAAGTAACAACTTTGAACAGTATTGGAAAGCTAGTTTCATGGGTTAAACTACATACAGTCCTTTAGATTTGGCGTTATGGAGGCCTATAGCCAGATATGGGTTGAGAATGATGATGATGATTTATGATTTAGATAGAAGGGATCGGGCAAATTAAGTCCCAATGTCCACTGCGACCCGAGATGGATCTATTGTAAAATAGCCTCCCTTCCAATAGCCTTCTTCCTTTAGCCGACCCTTCGGTGTTAAATAGCCTCCTTATTAAGGGTGGTCTAGACCAACAGTTTTGAAGAAGCTGACAGTTGATAAGGGGCTTAAAGCCTGGGCTTCCTGTATGGCAATTTTGGGTCCTCCCAGTACCCGGCTTCTCTTATTGACAAGGGCATCGCACTCACATATACCCTGATTTTTAATTAGATGGACTAAAGTGACGTTTGGAGTGTTGCCATTTAACGCAACATAAAAAATAGTGATGTAGCCTGAGTGATCCAAAGACCAAGAAAAAGTGACTTGTAACAGTATGATAAATATATTTTTAATAACTTAACAACAAGTAACAACGAAAGTCGGCATTGAAAGCGCAAGGAATATTGGTACGACCAATCGCGAGCGAAGTGGAGAGACGAATGACGCGCGCGCCGGTTGGAGAGCATGATCTATCTACCCTTCGTTCAAAAATTTTATGAATCATTTTTTGCTTCTATTAAAAATATTCTATGAATTAGTTCTTAAACGATTGGTTGACTGTCACACTCCAAGTTTTTAAACACGATTAAATTTTTCGATAGACAAAGCTATAGATTTTTATTTTTATTAACGTTTGTTCTATACATTCCGCGGGTAATTGTACTATTCGGCTAATTCAAGAGTATTAGGTGTTCTCACACAGAAGTTATATATGTCGCAATAGTATTTTTTTGATAACTTTTTTTAATATAACTCATAAATATTTGTTACAGAAGTTTTCTTTATCAGTTCAATTTATTTTATTGTTAACTATTTACTTAACATGTGAAAAAGTATAAAACACATTACGTTTTTAATTTATCTACCTATATTTGTATTACAACCATAAGTATATTTAAATCCAGTGTCTTGTTGCAACGATACAACGAATTAGTTCAATGAGTCATGTTACATCCCTTTGATCTTAAGCTTGCAACATTAAAAAAAAAACTACCTTTGCAGCTGTCACTTTAGTCCATCTAATTAAAAATCAGAGTTTAGGATGTGAGTAATGTATCTCATAATCTTTTATACATGTATTTTATTTAAGTTATTATTGTATATTATGTAGATAGGCATTTATTTATTATTACCGGTCTGAAGTTCCTTAGGGAGGCCGCCGTTCAGCAGTGATTTTCTGACAGCTCTTTAAAAAAGAAAAATAACAGTTCTAATTAAGACGATAGATGGCGCCAGGTGTACTTCGTGGATTCTTTTTTTTAAATCCTTTTATGGCCCTGGGTGACTCGCCGGATTTCTTCGGATCTACGAATCGTCAACGCCATCTACCGAAGTTTTATGAACTATTTTTTTTAATTGGCTGTCGGAAAATCCCCCATTGATACTATGTCTCACCTCTTTAGCGTCGTCCTTCTGTTCGTGGTCGGCCTTATCGTCGTGGTCGCGGCGGCGGCGCGTGCGGTCATCGCGCAGGTACGACTGCTCCATAGAAAGCGTCGATATCACCATCACTGCAAACGGACATTATGTTATTATAATGATGATAGCGTGTCGGTGGTGTATTGGGGCTAGGGCCGCTGTCTTCCGTTCAGGGTAGGCTCAAGCCCCTCGATGGGGATGATAGTCATGACTATCGATATAGCTCTCAGGATAAGTAAGTTGAAGTGGCAATGGGCAGGCCATATGACCTATAGCCTGACTTGGTGAAAGTTGCTGGGCGCCGGTGGATGCAAGTAGCGCAGGACCGTTCACATTGGAGGCCTATGTTCAGCAGTGGACGTCTTCCGGCTGAGAAGAGTCGTGAACTTGTAGTTAGCTATCGAGCGGGAACACTAGTTCTTCTATATAGGACACAGACAGGAGAATTGAAGTCCTGACTCATCACTATTGAAAAAAAAAATTAACTGTACCTAGCCTTAGTTTTTTTATCGTAAGATCAGAGATGTCATTTGTTAGAACAAAATATTACATTAGAAAATACATGGTAGATATGGATAAGATACTGAAGGTAAGGTAAAGGTTGCCTGAAAGAAATTGCTACCTTAGCAATAAAGCCCACTATATAAATCAACTTAAAATTTCAATTTTTTGGGAATATGCATAAAAAAATAATAGTTTTTTTCATAGTTCATCTCCAAAGTATACAAAAATAGAATACTGACACTGTCAGAACAGTCAAAACAGAATCGAAAAAACTAGATACAACATTATTAAACAAACATATCTGTCCCTCTTTTCATCATCAACGAAAACAAAATTTTCTATGGCGGATGTATGGCCCGCGTGACCAATGACGTCAATGGTCATGTCGGACCTCTCTCTCTAACCATCAACTTTGAAGCCTTATAACTTTGTTTCTGAGCAAGATATTTGAAAAAATATTTTTTGTGTTTATCTGGAACTTGAAATATTTCGATTAATGAATTTTAAAAAAATGTGCATATTCCCTATCATGTTTTTAAATAGAAACATTCTCAGATGAGTGGTCTTTTCTATTAGTACCACTCATCTGTTACTGTTCTTTTGGGTGTACTGTATGTAGCTACATATCATCACCATTATCAGTTACATATTTTTGATTACCTTCAGGTTTCGGCTTGGAGATTATCTCCTGCTTGTCTTGCATTTTCCTCAGATGCTCGGCAGTCAACCTGAGAAATATTAAATAGATAAATACTTGTTTCAGTATGGTTGTTACGTCGGAAGCGTGTCGCAACCTTTACGATTATAAAAGACTAGCTTTCGGCCCGCGGTTTCACCCGCGTTTAATGAGTTCTCCAGTAGGAATGAAGTGTTTTCCTGCGGTAAAAAGTAGCCTATGTCCTATTCCAGGACCTAACCTATATGTGTGCCAAGTTTCTACCCGATCCGTCCAGTGGTTCAAGCGTAATTCGGCAACAAACATCCAAACTTTCGCATTTATAATATTAGAAGGAGAATAAGAGCAACGCGAACAAACCACACCTCACGATCACATTGGGTTTAATTTTTTTTTTTAATTAGAAAGCTCGCGAGCTTATCGGCTTTAAAAAAACACGATCCAATGGTTTCAAAAAAAATCTAAAGATGCTCTTATCTTGTTCCGCTTGTGTTAACTGGATCGGTTTGTTTTGTCAAAAACGGCGGTCATGAAGGTTCCCGCTAATACTACTGACCTATGCTCGTCCAGCTCGATCCTCGTCGGCATCTCCTTGCGGCAGCAAGTGCATGACGGGTGCAGATACTTCTTGAGCTTGCGATGGCCGACAGTGGTGCGGTGCGCCGCGCCGTCGGCCGCGTACATATCGCACATTGCGCAGTAGAAGTCGCGCGCGGGCTGGGCACCGGTCTTGCGTGTGCGTTTCATTTCGCGTATCTACAAGAGTTTTGTATTGCAAAGCTATTTATAATAAAATACCACAGGTTTTTAAACATAACACGGTAAAAAGATTTAAGAAAATAGTTAAAGAATGGCTGCAAAAACATAATTTTTATTCAGTAAAAGAATATCTGGAGCATCAGAACAAGATATGTGGACATTGTAAAGATTTTTTAGAATAAGTTTTAAAATATTGTTTGCATGCTTTAATATTTAGGCTAGATATGTGACACTTAAACAACTATTTGTAACATCTTTAAACAACCATATCTTTAGCAAATAAAAAGTTTGAGTTTGTATTGTTAAGACAAGTGACAAAGATTGCGACTTAGAGAAGGGGTGAAAAGCTGACTAAATATGTCAAAATTTAAATATTTTATCATAGCTTCGATCCTTATTCCTTTTTATCATACTGTTTGTATAATGTGGATTTAAATTAGTATTTATATTGTTTATTTCAGAATAATTTGGAGGTCACCCAAGGTTAAGTGTGGTGGATGTACCTTACTTACAGCAATATTTTATTAAAAATACAAGCATAGAAAAATTTCGTCCTGGGTATCATAATTACTCCAGCCGAAAATTAAAGTCTACATCTTATCATAACTGAGAGCATATTTTTTTTCAATCTCAAATTATAACTTTAAACTATCACATTTAAAAACGACCACAAACCCACTTCGACTTCTTACGGACAATTTGTTTCATGCAACATGCAAGCATTAATAAATGCTTAACCAAACTTATTAAGGCTGAATCTGTTTACTTCTCTTTTATAATAAACAATATTCATATATCATCTCAGCCGGAAGACGTCCACTGCTGAACAAACCTCCTCCATAGGTTTCCAACTTTGCTACTTGCATCCACCAGTGCACCAAGCAACCTTCACCAAGTCATCTGTCCACCTTGTGGGAGGCCGTCCAACACTACGCCTTCCGGCCCGTGATTGCCATTCGAGAACCTTCTCATATTATAAGGGAATCCTTTACTTGATTCGGAATAATCAGAACCCGCCTTGATAAATATGGTAAAGGCCTGAATACTAAAATCCTTACCTTATTGTACTGAAAGCTACGTTCTATCACTCTTTGGCGGGCTCTTATTTCCCTTTTGATCTACGAAGATGAGTTGTATATTCTTTTACAATATTTATTACATACAATTTTCATTACGATATAAAGATTTACTACTAAGTCAGATTAATGCAGGTAATAATTCTTTGAAATGTGAATTTTATGGATATTATTGAAAACTGTAAGAAATTGCGAATAGTGTATAATTAAAAGTAAGAAAACCAGGGTTTTGATATTCTTACTCACACAAATAAAAAGCAACAAACCAACAAAATATAAAAATACAGAAGTAGAGCAGTAATAAAAATGGTATGAATCAGGTCTCACACATAGAGGTGTCAATTTTAGCTCACTCCATTTTAAATGTAAATAGAAATTATTATCATGACAATATAATGAACCATAAATCTCAAGTCACACAGAGCGGGAGCGGCGCGGTCCGGGGCCGGGACAAGCGGGACGGCGACATGGCGCGCAATAGCACCGTCCCGCTTTCCCGGTCCCGGACCGCCCCCGGCACGGCTCTGTGTGACTTGGGCTTAAGAGGCCATTTGAAGACTCATGTATACCAAGCCATTAAGTCAATTTCAGGTTTGTCAAAAGTGGTGTAGATGTTTTTTATATGGCTTTGTGTTGATTATTAGTCAATTAGGATTGCCTGCATGCATACAATGCTAATAATGCTTGGCTAAGTGTCAGGAATCGCTTATCACGAGGCCTTAAACAGCTTATGGAACAGGTGAGCAAAACAAATAGGCAAATGCAATAAATAAGAAAATATCCATGAAAGCTAAATATTTAATAAACATAGGATTATCTTAGGAAATTGGTATTATTTGTTTCAATGGACCAAACCAAGAATATAAATTATCTGAAATAAAAAGCTCACCTCTAAAACACAACAATTGTTATAAGAGAATACCGACCTTGAATTCCTGACGCATAGTGTCTGCAGTCAGGGCATAGCTTTCAGCTGTTTTCTGCATCATAATGGCATGAGCTCGTCCACTCAAATGGTTCTCAAAAGAACGCCCATCCCACATGCTCTTATTACAAATGTGGCACTTCAGAAGTTGCGGGGTGATGTCATCATAGCGAGTCTTCGGACCTTCTTTCGGTTCTTCTTTAACTTCCTTCACTTCTTTGTCCTTTTCTTGGCCATCTTTTTGTTCGCTGTGAGGGCATTATTGATTAGATGGTGTTCGTAGTTTAGGGGAGCTTATTTAATTTACAACTGTTCTCTTTGTCTACATTTGTCTCCCCACGGCTACGCTCACGTTGTGTAAGATTTTCCCGTGGGAATAAGTATCCTATATGTTACAAACTATCGCCATTCGAAATTTCATCAAAATTCGTTGAGTACTTAAAGCGAAGTGAAGGTGGAACAAACATCTTAACATCCAAATATATTTTCACATTTATAATATCAGTGTGATTTGAACAGATAAAACTGAGAATATATTTGTATATGAAAGCAAATAGTCAATGAAAAAGAGAGCTGTGACAAATGTTTCCTTTGAGTTAAAACATTTTCAATAATCCACATAAAAATAAATAATTATACGCAGTGAAATTTTTTCTAAAATATCTAAATAGATCACACGACATTGACAAAGGAAACTGTAAAATTTATTTTAACAGTTACCTGGCCTGCTGTGTTGATAGTTACTACAAAATTTTTTTGATCTATTCCTAATAATTCTATTACAGTTCCTTTATAATCGACCGATTGAAGCTCAGAGAGTCTCCGTTTCAGCTTGGCCAAAATTGTTATTGTATGTCCATCTGTCTGTTTGTTCTCCTCTACAGGTTGCATTTCTCAACGGATTCTCATGAAATTAAATATATTAAAGATTATTTTTGTTGAGTCAGATTTGGAAATTTAAAAAAATTATGGAGTTATGGGGTTGCAAATGTAAAAAAATATATAAATCAGCCACTTTGAAAAAAACTCGCGAGGTCTACAGCTCACAGAGCCACTAGTTTATTTATTTAGACATATATATGTCACCGTAAGATTGTGAACGCCGTTAGTTTGTAATCTTACACGCGATATTATAAACTTACGGAAAATTGTGAACTGAAACCAACCATTTATAATTTAACATATTATTTCTCGTTAGTATAAACTAACTATAAAGTTCACCTGTAAAATTGTGAACCGTGTTCCTGATTGGTCGGTTTTGGCAGTAGTTACCTACAGAATGACAGCCAAGAATATCTGCGCTGGACACGTCAAACGTTTAACCAATCAGCATGCAATTTGACGGTTTGACATTGTAAGATTATAAACTAACGAGAAATAATATGTTAAATTGTAAATGGTTGGTTTCAGATCACAATTTTCTGTAAAATTATTTGAATTTGTTTCAAACAAAGGAAAAGATAAAAAAAATCATATTGAATATATTATGTAGCACTGAAGTTGTTTTTAAACAGAAGCAAACATAATGCTTTATGACTTATCTGTGCCGATTTCTGAGCCCACTACTCTGAACAAGAAGAAAATCAGCAAAGATAAACTTGACAACGTCCATAACACAGTTGATCTGTGGTGAAGACCAAATTAAATAGGATTACTTGTAGAAGCAATCATCCATCAACAGTGGTTTATTCTTGCTTTGAAGAAGATTTAGAAATTTTTACACCTTCTACAAGGTGGAGATTCGGCCAATTAGGCTAAAGCGTAGTTACGTTGGCTGATTGTCTGCATGGAAATAACGTCCCATGCAAAGCAGAAATAATATAAAGAATAGTCACAACGGTGACAGAAATACGGTGTTGCCACCGGAAGGAAACTGGGGTCCTTACCTCTCCTTGGCAGGTTTAGCCTTAGAATCAGTCTCCTTTTTCGGGGAACTCTTGTTTTGTTGCCTTTGCCCATCATTGGGCCTGAATGGTTTACGATTGTTGTTGACGCGCTCACCAGAGCGATTGTAATTGCCCGTACGCCGGAAATTTTGATTGCCCATCTAAAGGGAATTGATCAGAATATAGAGTTAGTAAGAAATTGTGCGGCTATGAGGCCTGGGGTGTAGCTGAAATGTAACATTGAACTTTACATGAAAATGTGACTTTATTTAAGAAGTCCTGTGGATAGTACAACAGACTTGCTTGGGGCAAGTGAAGAGAATTGCAGCGTGTAAAATGATGCACACAACAAAAGAAACATTTTCTGTAAAAAACAAAAATAACACATGCATGGCATTACTTGAAATATTAATTGATATTATGATTTCCATAAATTTGGGAAAGAAACTTTAACTAAAAAAGAGATTTGCAACAGCCATATAAATTGGTAAATTGAATCTACAATAATGTTGAATTTATTAGGTCTATAACTTACCCGGTTAGGCACGAACCCACGATCAAACCGACCCATGTTTGGGACGAAGTCGCGCCGGATCGGCATGTCAAGGAGGGATGGGACAGGATTCTGACGAGGTTGGAGAAGGTTGATGATGTTGCTCGCAAGGGCGAGGGTGGCTTCGGTGGAGCCTCCGCCGAGCGGCAAGAGGTTAGGAAGCCCGCCGCCGGGGCCGCCTCCCTGCCACGGCGAGACGCCGCTTCGGCCGAAGTTCTTGTTTCGGTCGTTGCGGAAATCCATACGGCGCCCGTTTCCGCTCTGCTGAGGTCTTCGGTTCGCCATGTTAACTATCGATCTGCGGAGTTCAACGGACTATGATCGATGATATTCCGGTATGCTATACGCAAATAGCATCTAAATAATGTACCTTTTTTAGTAATGGCTCGAATCAATTAATTTTCTCAGTACGAAGAAGTTAAATATACTACGCAATAACTGAGAAAACAATGGAGTACAAGCGGTTGCTTTGATTTGCTTACGTTGGACCTTTCACTGGTGTTACATTTGTTTGTAAAAAGTAAATCAAATATCTTTTTACATGATACTTACTTGCTTAGGGTTCAGGCAGAATTCAGGAACAATAAATTGAAACTCTGACACTGCAAAATCACGTAAATACAGAAAGAAAATTCAATAAAATCGTCGCCGCGTGAACAAGAAAAATCTCTTTCTTGAACCATAAATGTCAAACTATTTAGTCAAAATGGCCGCTTGGCCGCTACACAGCAATGGCGGCGTCGCACCATGGACGCACCATGGCATCACCATAGACAAAGCCGGTCATTTAAGGGTGAATTCCGAATCAGACTTTCAGCGCCGTCAGCGATCAGAAAAGCAAAAAAACCCAGCCCTGCGTTCCGAGACGCGCTGAAATTGAAGCACCCGTAATCGAGTACCGAAATCCGGTATTTGCCCTGCGTTCTGAGACGTGCTGAAATCGATTAAAGCACCCGTAATCGCGTCCCAAATTACTGTCAGGGCCCCGTTTCACGAAGCAACAAGTTACTATATTGAATACGTTGTCATTGGCAAAATACGTCCAATCTAGACGTGAAGCCATTTAAAAAAAAAAAAAAAGTTACTATATAGAAGTAACAAGTTACAATTTGATATAGGTGCATTGCGTAGCCAATTTACCTAGGGTGTATTCTGAATCAGATTCCACGGCTCAAAGTACTGGCAGCAAGTATTCAGAAATCGCGATAATACGGCTCATAAGCGAAACCAAAACGGAACGGCGCGGCGTTTTAGCGCGCCGTTACTAAAACCCGTACTAAAACTGGCAAAATTCTAAATTATTATACGTATTAAAAAAGTATTGTACAGCTGTGAAAACAGCACTTTTCGCATGGCTAGTACATGCTAGGACATTCAAAAAATACAAAAAAGAATGTTTGATATTTAAATTTATATTTTATCAGATTGCCTATAAAATTATCTTATGTATGTAATGTATGTATGTACTTGAGTCAAAACTATCGTAATATATACACAACCTACTCGAAACTTTTACAATAGAACATCTGGCAACCCTAATCTACAAAACTGATTGATTTAAGATATTTCAGTAATTTATCGCCATTTCATAATTGAATAACGTGTTTTTAATTTTGTGCAACCAAATAAATATAAGACACGTTAATTTTACATTTAAAAATACATTTAACTTTTAAAAATAAATAAACAATATGTCAAAGTCGAATTTGACATTACGCTTACGAGAATTTCGCTCTGGAGCATGGGCACCGTTAGCGGAAGATGGCGGCGGTCATGACGCAATCCGTGACGTCACAATGGCTGCTGTAATCCCACTGACAATGATTCGGTACGCGGTTTTGGGTACTCAAAGTGATTTCAGCGCAAATCTGAACGCGGCCCTAAACTGTAAGCCCTTATAGATAGATAGATAGATAGATAAAAAGTTTATTTATCAATGCAGTACAAACTATCGTTTTATCTAATTGTAATAACAACAAGTCTCTGGGGTATGTTATTATCAATATTTATTATCATTTAGTGGTTACACAAGAGAGCGTTCATTGTAGAAGACATTGACATAGGCCATCTGGCGGGAACTCGGTGACAAGTGAGGTGCGTTCAGATTAATGAACAGTGGATGCGTTCGGATGCAGCCTCCTTATATGACATCCCCCTTTTTCAGCGATAGCGCTCAGGAAGGATTACTTATCGACCGCTGCGCGTAGTCTTTATTTCAGGTGCGGTGTCTGCTGCTCGAGGAGACGGTTTTGGAGATCCGGGCAGTACCGGTTCAGGGTTTGAGTTTCCTCCAGTGGTGGTTGGAGTTTCCTCCAGTGGTGGAGAGGATTCCTTTGCCGGAATGTCTGCTGGCAACAGTTCTCTAGGATGTGCATGCTTAAGATGCCAAGCATTTCTGTGGTAGAAGCTTCCATCCTCTGTTTTCACTTTGTATGAACGTGGTCTCTCCGGTGTCTCATTCATTATTTTAGCTGATATCCAGTTGTGATGGTCTTTCCTTAGCAGTACTTCTTCTCCTTCACTAAACTCTCTGTTCTCCTTTTTTCCAGTATCTGCATTCCCAATACCAAGCTACATTTTTTTTGCAGTAATATTCTTAAAGGCGCTGTCACGTCTGCCATGTTTTTTATGAACTTTGACAGGTAGGTCACTAGACCCAGGAATCGCTGCAATTCTTTAACATTTTCAGGATTTTTTATCTTGCTTATTGTCTCCAACTTTTCAGGGTCAGGCTTCAGGCCATTGTGAGTGACCACATGTCCAAGGAATTTTACTTCTTGGGTGTTGAACACACATTTTTCTTTGTTTAATTTTAGTCCAGATTGGTGGAATTTTTGTAAGACTTTCTGTGTAATTTTCTCCAATTCTTCTTTAGTTTCTGCATGGAGAAGAATATCGTACATAGAGACTTCAACATTCTTTATATCAACTAGTAGTGTAGTCATCACTTGCTGGAACACTTCAGGGGCTGATGCCAATCCGAATGGCATTCTAAGACATGAATATCTACCAAACGGAGTGCTAAAGGTTAGATATTCTGACGTTCTCTTGGTGACTTTTAGTTGCCAAAATCCTTGTCTGCAATCAAGTAGTGTAAACCACTTAGACCCATGAATTCTAGCTGTAATTTCTTCCACTGTATTAAGCGGGTAGTGTCTTCTTTTTAGATTTTTATTTATTGCAGACGGGTCAATGCATAGTCGCATTTTGTCATTTTTCTTCACAACTACCATGGGCGAAACCGCTGGTGTTGGCTTTGTGACTGGCTTTATTATGTTTTGAGACACCATATTGTCAAGTTCTTCTTTGACTTTCTCCCTTAATATGTGTGGCACTTTTCTAGCAGGACAGATTGTCAATTTTGGGTAATCGATCAAGTCAATATCATATTTGAATTGTTTTAAACATCCAATGCCCTCAAATAAGTTTTCATCTTTTTTTGACAGTGAATCAATTCTCTTCATTAAGTTTAGCTTGACACATGTAGATTTGCCCAATATTGGCGTCACGTTTTGGTTAACTATAATATATTTTACATAGGCCATCTGGCGGGAACTCGATGACAAGTGAGGTGCGTTCAGATTAATGAACAGTGGATGCGTTCAGATGCAGCCTCCTTATATGACACTAATCGTCTACGCAATGTACGTTGAATTGTAGTACTTGTAATTTGTTACTTGTATGTAGCTTCGTGAAACGGCTCTTAGGGCCCCATTTCACGATGCAACAAGTTACTATTAACAAGTTACAATTTGATATACATTGCGTAGCCAATTCGCCTAAACTGCCCTTATCGTTCTATCTAATCGTCTACGCAATGTACATTGAATTGTACTTGTAATTTGTAACTTGTAGCTTCGTGAAACTGCCCCTAGCTGTTAAACTCATACGATTTTTTGCTTTACTGATCGCTGACAGTGCTGAAAGTCTAATTCGGAATGCGCTCTCGGTTACCGAATTACTGTCAGGGGGCCGTTTCACGAAGCTACAAGTTACAAATTACAAGTACAATTCGATGTACGTTGCGTAGATAGTGAGATTAAAACGATAAAACCACCTAGTTTTTCTAAGTAGTCTGTGATAAAACCTCACAGTTGAGGCGAATTATCTACGCAAGGAATATCAAATTGTAACTTGTTACTAGTAAATTGTTGCTTCGTGAAACGGGGGGGCCCAGCAGGCAAAACTCATACGTTTTTTGCTTTTGTGATCGCTGACGGGCGCTGAAAGTCTGATTCGGATTGCGCCCACTGTATGGCCGTATTCATTCCCGACGCTAGTTTATTCCATTCTCTTTGTTCCCGACGACATGTCGCGACAGCGGGCGGCGGCGGCGGAGCGGCGGCGACCGTGGTGCGGCGATTGTAGCGGCAACGCTGACCCGCGCCACCCGCAGTCGTCGAGAATACGGCTGAGTTTCGTAAGAGTTTTGCGGTACGCGATTACGGGTGCTTTAATCGATTTCAGCGCGTCTCGGAACGCAGGGTAAATACCGGTATTTTTTTATGTCAAAAACAGCTGTCTTTCACACTCGCACAGAAAAGCAGAAAAGTCTCGAATTTTCAAAGCTTTGTTTACATACTACATTTAAGAGGTTTACTCGTGTTTTTCTAAATGAATATGGAGGATAACGAAAATGAAAATGAGAACAAACGAGCAAAGGTACTGGTCAAATCTAAAATTTTCAAGGTTATGTTTTGTTTACCCTACAATCCCTACAACTTATAAAAAGCAAATTTCACTCCTCCGTACAGGAACATAGCTTCGTGTTATTTATATCATGTCATATAGTTATATTATGAAGTAGGCCGTGTTGTGACGGCAGAGTAGAATACATTTGTCACCAACCCTTACTCTGCCCGTGGGTGTCGTAAGAGGCGACTTAGGGACTACATATTGAACAGGGAACAAGCAGCAGCGCTCTCTGATACAGTAACCTTTTAATCTGCGATCTCCAACCCGCTTGCCAAGCGTGGAGATAATGGCAAAACCCTCCAGTTAAGTGGAGAAGGCTCATAGTCCAGCAGTGGACTGTAACGGGCCGTTGATGTTTGATAAATAATAAAGTTAATATTTTTCTCATTTCCAGGACCGGAGCCCGTCGCCGGCTATCAAATCCACTGCCGTCGTAAAGTACACAGCTTTTCAGAGCCCAGTGGGCTATGCTCGGCTGCAATGTAATACGGACCTCAATCTGCCGCCTTCTAACTGGGGAGCGGCCATTGATAGCTATGGACTGAAGCAAATCTTGACTAGGGGCACTGGACTGTCCAGGTATAGATAAATAAAGCCACAATTAATATAGTAGCTACTGTGTAAAAAACAGCCACTCTTCATCCTGTCAATCTTGGTGGATCAATAACAGCCTCCATGGCTGAGTGGTCGAGATTTCGCCGCTCATTACAGAGGTTCTGGGTTCGAATCCCAGTGGGGACACAAATCTCTTTGTGAGACTTTCTCCAGTTTGGTTAAGACTTTGCAGGCTGAATCACCTGATTGTCCGAAAAGAAAGTACATATCGGATAATTCTGTGAAGGCATGTTAAGCCATTGGTCCCGGCTACTTTTAAAATTGAAAATAAATTTTCTCTTAAGGTATGGCAAGATTATAGGCTATGTTACATTTTAATTAAAAATTGGTTAAAATATATAAAAATCATTATCCCAGGGATAGTACTTTCTAAGATTTAGGCTATGCCACTTTATGCAGGCGTCAGAATTGAGGGCCCAAGTTATTTGATCATAGCTGTTTTTTTTCAAGTTTAATAAATTTAAGAATCTTCGCTTTAAGTTACTATTTTTTACTAAAATCTCTGTAAGTGTTATCTCGTTTCGCAATAATTAGAAAAATGGGCTCTCAATCCAGATGCACACTACAAAAACGACATAGATAGACATTGGTTGTTTTCCCCATACCATTAACTTTATTTTCTTGAATATCTCAGGACATATGTTGTTTATTAAAAAACAGGATTTTGGATTTTGTAAGGAATCTATCAAGCTGGCCATAGACATCAAAAATCTCGTTTGTTTTACTATAGTTTTTGTTTTCCAAATATCCCCTCTTATAAGCATTAGAGCTTAACTATGTGAATCGGGGCCAGTGTTTATTATCCATAGAAACATTTGTGCCAGCAGGATTATATTTAGTGAGGTGCATCTTCAATTCGCCTTACTGAACATTAATGATTTAATTGAATAGCAGTAAAGAGTAACTGGCAAGACAGGCCTACAGATTAAAATTAACCTTTTGAAAATGTAGAAAAATATATGAATACCTAATCTTTATCTAATGGTATATTATTTAGAGTCTAACATTTCTTTTATTCAAACAGTGACTTAAAAATATCTTTATCTTTTTGTGTATTGTTAGTGCACCCTCTGTTGGGAAAGAAAATTCACAAAAAGATAAAATGCTCTTGCACCACCCTCCCGGCACCCATGAATAGAACTACTTTTTAGTTCTTACTATACATGTTAAAATCAGTACCAAATTAGGTACTAACAACCATAAAAAAGATCTAATATACCTACTACTATATAGTTGAGTTTGGTTGTAAACAGTTTCAGGATGGCCCACATGTTCCCTGATTGTGTGGGCGACGTTGATGTGATATCAGGGTCTGAATGTATCAAGAGGCTGTTGAAGCTACCTTACCAACCTAAAGGAACTGTAAGTACCGGTTGAATAAATTACTTTTTCTTCTTTAGCACAACAGTGCAACATCAAAAGTAGGTAGTCATGATATGCGGGCGCCATGTGATTTTTATTGGCAGCACTGATTTAATTTAGCCAAACAAATTATTTGGAAAAAACATGTCAGTTTTAAATGACTTAAATAAAATAAAATTTCGTTATGATTAATACAACCAATCAGCTAGCTTAATATCGTATTAACATAATACTAAGTTAAAAATGGTATCTTCCCTGACGAACTCAAACTGTCTATCGTAAAACCCTTATATAAAAAAGGAAATAAGAGGATTATGACTAATTATCGCCCAATTGTGCTACTATCTGTGATTTCAAAAATCTTTGAGAATATAATGTATAAACAATTAATTACATTCATGAATAAATATAAGGTAATAAAGCAAGACCAATATGGTTTCCAAAAACAAAAATCCACTACTTTAGCTGCTTTCAATTTAATGAATGAAATACTGCAAAAAATAATCAAAAAGCTATTTACAACTACAGTATTCTTTGACATGTCCAAGGCTTTCGATTTTGTTACCCATGATCTACTTTTGACTAAGCTACATGTGGAGTAAGAGGTCCAGCCTTGAATTAGTTAAAAAAGCTATTTGACGGACAAAGAGCAATGCGTTGAAGTTACTAAAATAAATAAAAAGCAAATAGTTAAAAATAGATATCTATCCAATTATGAAAAAGAACCGGTTTGGTGTCCCTCAAGGGAGTATCCTGGGCCCATTATTATTTTTAATATATATTAATGACATCCCTGAAGCGACAAATCATAAAACAATATTATTCGCTGACAACATTTCAATAGTAGTGACTACGTACAATAAATTAACATTATCTGACCACGAAATTGAAATTAATAAAACAATCACTGACATAATAGAATGGCTTAATAAAAATAACCTTATCGTTAATATTGATAAAACTAGTTACATTAATTTTAATAATGAAAACTAAATATTACATATAAAAACCACCCCATAATTGGAAAAGACTCTGTAAAATTCTTAGGACTATGGTTAGACAATCAACTGAAATGGAAAGAGCATGTAAAAAATGTATGTAACAAAATTAACAGATTCAGCTACCCATTATACAAGCTACGTACAACAGCAAGCACAGCGGCCGCTATGACTGCATATCACGGATATGTACAGTCCAATTTGAGGTATGGTCTATTGATCTGTGGTAACGGTATCGATATAAACAAAGCCTTCATTGCTCAAAAAAAGTGCATCAAGTCTATCTGTGGGGCTGCTCCTTTGGACTCCTGTAAACCTCTCTTTACGAAGTTAAAAGTCTTGCCTTTACCAAGTCTGTACCTACATATTTGAGGTTGCAAAATTTGTCAGAGGGAATGTACATCTGTTTAAAAATGCTAGAGATGTTTGTGCTGCGAACATAAGAAATCCAAATAAACTAGTAACTGGCGCAATTTGTAGAACATCCCGATTTAAGAAAAATTGTTACTTTATGTGTGTAGAAATTTATAATAAAATTCCGCAATATATTTAGGACCTAGATACGAAAATGTTTGAGCAAAAGTTATTTGAATGGTTACAGAAATTTAACTTTTATTCTATAGCGGAATTTTTGGATGAGTTATATTATAAGTAATCTACCTGGAATGTGATTTATATTTGCATGTCATGATGTTGTAATGACTGTGTGGGAGAAACCTATTTTTTGCATAATTGTTAGCTATGTACAACCCCATTCTCAGCAAATAAATTTATTTGATTTTGATTTTTGAAGCATAAAAATCAAACCAGAAAAGATGTAATCTGTAAATAATAATTTTATTGTAAAATTAATGAATCCTTTGTGATTAATAAGTCATATTAATTCTACTACAAATTGTTTCTAGGTGAGCATGATGGTGCACAGAGTGGAAAACACACTTCTCCTGGACGACTTTGATGTGTATGATTACCTTCTCAAGTCGGAATGGTCGTGGCTGAAAGACTTCTTTTATGAAAACATACTGAAGACCATGTCTGAACAGGTAGCCTCCTTATGGACCCAGTTGACATACCAATCCATTATGCCATTATTGCCCATTATATTAGAATAGCTAACCCGGCAGATGTAGTCCTGTCATTTTTCCCGACATCTACCCTGAACCTTCTACGAAGTACTTATTAGAAAACATTTTAGAAAAAGATGAATGAAATTGGTAAAGCCGTTCTCAAGCTATAGCGTGACCAGGAGAAATAGGGGTTCATTTTTATATAGATTATTCAATCTTGTCAGTTCATACCGAGGGGCTAGACTCAAGTCTACCCTAAATTAGATCATTCAGACATTCGTTAACCATGCTAACCAGGTACCTTCTCACACAGACTTGAAAGTTGAAACTTTGCATGTGTTTGTTGGTTTTCTCATTACGATTGGCTACACAAACCAAATAGATTATAGTTCTGACCTTTTTATGTAACAGATAATGTATGTATGTATATATAAGGGTGACATCTGCGAGGAGCAATGTAACAGGTAAACTAATAATTGAATTAAATTAATATATAATTTATTTAATATGTAGTAGGTCTGCTGGAAGATATTTCTTTAGAAATAAGTAGGCCTGTTGTGTCGTTTTTCTTTGTGTTATTGTAATTTTTTTTTTTTATTTAGGACATCAAACATACATTATATATTACTATAAAGTATTATTACATAACAAGGAAGAATATACTACCTACTACAATATCCACAGCTTATTAAAATAATTACTGGAAGCCGCACGATGCGGTGACAAAAAGTTTACGCAATATATATAGATCTCGGACGCACTAGTTTGACTTACTCAGTGTAATAATAACACTTCTTTTAAATTGATGGTCCGAACAGTTGAAAATATCTATATGTACTAAGTTTGTATTATATAGAGTAACCAGCCTATGCGAGGGCGCGCGCCTACCCGCGTGAGTGCGGCAAGCAGCCGGAGCGTACAACAGGGGGGGGTTTCTTGTTTAATGTGTACAATAAATGGTAAAATAATAAATAAATAAATAATATAAATCCTAACTTGACATGGAGACCCCCCCCCCCTGCCAGGTGGACTGATGACCTGAGAAAGGTCGCTGGTAGAGGCTGGACGAGGAGAGCGGGTGATCGTGCGCTTTGGCGTACCCTTGGGGAGGCCTACGTCCAGCAGTGGACTGCAATAGGCTGATTGATTGATTGAACTTGTTAGTTCTGCTATCGAACAGTAAAATAAGTTTTGCCCTATAAAAATAACTAAAAGTTTTAAACTTATGATTAAGCATCGAGGCAAGTAATGGCCAGTGACCTCACAGGTCAGTAGCACGATACATTCTCCATACAGAAAAGCGATTTAGAAAGAAACAGACATAACATTGTGTTAGGTATGTGTACATACCTATACCTCTTTGCCTCTTTGGCAACTTTAACTTAAAAAAACTATTAGATTCTGTTTTTTCTTTGCGAATCATCTGCTGTAATCTATATTTTTATATTAATTCTTAATTATGGTAAATACATGAACAGTCGAATTTCATATTAATTTTTTTCCCATTCCACTAGGAACGCATGGCTCTAACTTTAGCGCCCATGCCAAGTTCGTCTTTGCAACTGACCCACAAGTTCCTCTCGCACTCGGTGACGGAACCCGCGCCCGCCAAACGAGACACGCCTGACACGCCGATGTGTATTACTGGTACGTATATTAAACGAATTAGATAGATATATGGCACTCGTTATCTTTACACGACTGCCCAAAAAAGGAAAATAAAAAAAATGAATGTCTCATAAATGTTATTATAATGACTGCGAAAGTTTAAAATTATATATTAGGAATTAATTGGTTCAGGGTTCATGTATGTACGTACTATTAAGTAGATTATAAGTAGAAAACCATCTTACACACGTAATTATATTATATTTTCACCAGAGCTATCAAATTGGCGCGAGAGCACCGAGACGATCTGTCAAAGTCCCCCCCCCCCCCCCCACACACTCCACCACTAGGGTTGTGCCCACGCTCTATGGACCTAACCACTAGTGATGTAGCAATATCAATAAAGTTTGGTTAACAGTACGTATGTAAGTAGGTATGTATGTATGTACCAACTTCTAAATACCTAAACAAAGGATGTATGGGGTATCGTTAGAATCCTTACATCAGCCCAAATGATACTGGCTATAATTTTGCTGGCAGGGCAGTCGTGTTTTTAATTTATAGATGACTAGCGGTCCGCCCGCGGCTACGCTCGCGCTATGTGAGATTTTCCCGTGGGAATAAGACTTCCCGATAGAAAGTATCCTATGTGTTAATCCAAATTACATACTATCTTCATTCAAAATTTCGTCCAAATCCGTCCAGTAGTTTAGGCGAGAAAGCGGAACAAACATCCAAACATCTAAAAATCCAAATATATTTTCACATTTATACTAATTTAATTCTAAAATGCTTTTTTTACCTCATAATATTGTATAAAAGTCGTGTGTGAAGTCGTCCAACCTGCACTGGGCCAGCGTAGTCGACTAAAGCCTAATCGCCCTAATCAATTCAAGGCTGTTGATGAACCGAACTTTATTGATCTACATCACTAGTGGTTAGTTCCATAGAGCGCATGCGCACAACCCTAGTGGTGGAGCTAGTATATGAGCTGTTGATGATTGTATAAAATCTTACAGAATTCACGCCACGCCCATTCCTGCCCGAACCGGAGGTTAGGGCTGAATCACCTCCCGAAGAACATTCCTACAATCGCAACGTTCTCTGGACTTTTGAAGATATACACATGCTTATAGGCAGTGATCTTCCTATATTCGGTGACAAGGACCGTCCATGCGTCAGTCTCAGACTTAGAGACGCCAGGGAACCTATCAACGTGCTAACTGGGATAGACTATTGGTTGGATAATCTAATGTGCAACGTACCAGAAGTTCTCATGTGCTACCATTTGGACGGGATCGTTCAGAAGTATGAGCCGATGAAGACGGAGGACCTGCCTAACATGGAGAATTCGAAATTTTCTCCAAAGGTACGGAATATATATATTGGCTTAACTATTGAATAAAAATAAAGTTGCAATAAAATTTTAAACCCAAGGTTTGGTAATGGTAATGGTAAAAGCGGGTCATTATCCGCAACTCGACGACTGATGCGCCTATTTGCGTGAGGGTGGGACGATTATTTGAGCCACCCGATCTCCTCAAGGAACCTTGCGATATGGGGACCCGGGAGCGTGTCGGAAGTAAAGACGTGTTGTGCGTCAGACGAACGTATATTGACTACCAGCTAATACTTAGATGCTAACTTATATCTATATGTATGTGGTTGAGGTGAGTCACACACTACATCCTTATCAAGCCATTAATCTTGATGAGGACCTCAGGAATCGACCCCGGCGATCCGAGGTACTGCGCCCGGTACGAGGTCACCTCTCGACACTCCAGTAGCACGTGGGCGACCGTTTCCTCTGCCTCCATGCATCATCTGCATAAGGAGCTGTCTGTGACACCTATGGTGAAAAGATGTTTGTTAAAAGAACCGTGTCCTGTAATCGCGCTGGTTACGATTCGTAGTTGGGGCCTTTTTAGTTTGACCCAACCCAAGGTTTTAGAACTTATTAATTAATTTTGTTTCACAACGACTAAGACTGACTGACTGTCTTATAAGTCTCACTGAGGATTTCTTTTGTAAAGAGAAAATCCTGGCTACGTAAAGGGCATCACAGATGGTGAAGATACGATCTTATAAGATCAAATTGCACACAAAGTGAATGGCGACGAGAGAGCTGGCTGCCTCGTAAGATACGATATCGTATCTTAACGGTCTGTGACGCCCTTTACTGCTAATAATTTTATCAATAAATATTGAAATTGTTTAGATTAAACCTTCAAATTAATTTTACACATAAGTCACCAAATAGGTGCAAATGTTTATTTAAAAAAACTGCTTAGCCAATACCTATAAATCCCACAGGTGGTACGAAACGTCGCGCAAAACATCTTATCCTTCTTGAAATCGAACGCGACGAAAGCCGGCCACACGTACTGGTTGTTCAAAGGTCCTCACGACGACGTGGTGAAGCTGTATGACCTGACCTCCCTCTGCCCAGACAGCCTCGACAACCCGTTCACCACGCCCGTCGCCATGCTGCTGTATCGAGTCGCCAGGAACATGCGGCTTGCTAACAGGTGATCCTTACTGACGGCCACTGATTGCCACCCTATCCCCAAATGCCCCATTTTCCCACTTGCTCTATTTTCCTACTTGCCCCCTTCCCACTTGTCACCCTTTCCCACTTGTCATCCTTTCCACTTGTCACAATTTCCCCACTTGTCCAATTTTCCCACTTGACCCCATTCCCACTTGCTACCCGTTCCTACTTTCCACTAGCCACCCTTTCCCACTTGCCACCCATTCCGTAGCTCGCTAACAGGTTTTCTTTTGTTGCATTTAAAAACGCAAATTCACCGTTTCTAGCTGTTAACCTCCACAAAGGTTATCCTATTAAAAATCCTAGTAAGTTCATTTATAACGGTAGCCATTATAAAAGGTTTTATTAGAACAAAAGGTTTGCCGCCATCTTGAATTTTTGATTGCCGGCACGCTAACCAAAATGAAACAATTTCATGAATAGGCTAATAATAGACAATACGGTTATTATTTCCTTATTAAAATCGGCCACACTTTACCCTTATTTCATAGGTCCCGGCACGTAAGACAACTCCTAGAGCACGTGATAGAGTTGCTGCTGGTTGAGAAGTACCCGCAGATTGTAGCATCTTCGCATTACATGCTGGCCGATCTCTATGTTCCTGCTACTACCAACCCCGCGCATCCTGACTTCAAAGGTAATAGAGAAATTCAAACAGATATACGGCGGCCTCCGTAGCCGAGCCGTAGAGCGTATGACTCACGTTACGAAGGTGGTGGGATCGAATCCTGCTGGGGAATTCTTCAAATCAAATAAATTTATTTGCTGAGAATGGGGTTATACATAGCTGACAATTATGCAAAAAATAGGTTTTTCCCACTCAGTCATTACAACATCATGACATGCAAATATAAATCACATTCCAGGTAGCCTTAAATTACTTATAATATAACTTATCCAAAAATCCCCTATAGAATAAAAGTTAAATTTCTGTAACCATTCAAATAACTTTTGCTTAAACATTTTCGTATATTGCGGAATTCTATTATAATTTTCTACATACATAAAGTAACAATTTTTCTTAAATCGGAATGTTTTACAAATTGTACCAGTTACTAGTTTATTTGGATTTCTTATGTTCGCAGCACAAACATCTCTACTTGTAGCCTTTTTAAACAGATGTTGATTCTCTCTGACAAATTTTGCAAGCTCAAATATGTACAGATTTGGTAAAGGCAAGACTTTTTACTTAGTAAAGAGAGACTTATACGAGTCCAAAGGAGCAGCCCCACAGAATATAGACCTGATGCACTTTTTTTGGGCAATGAAGGCTTTGTTTATATCGATACCGTTACCCCATTTGCAAATTAAATCCCTTTTTAAAACTATTTCCAGTTTATTTAGGACATTCTAGATTGTTTACGGGGACAACGAGACACGGCTAAATCCACGTTCTAAAACTAAGATGAGATATCGTGCTTTTAGAAAGCTCGTGGTTCATATTACCTACAGAAAATAGTCGTTAATGATCCGCGTCTTAGGTATGCCGGTCGTTGAACTTTACAATCCACACCATAAGAAGAACAGTAGTTAAGGACACACGAAGGAGAGTTTCTGGTTGAGAAGTACCCGCAGATTGTAGCATTCTCTCGCATTGCCAAATATCACTAGAGCTTATTGTTAATCAATCATATTGATTAGGTTAATTTTGTTTTGCAACGCAGCTACAATTATTTTAGGTAAATATTCTAAAATTATCTCTTTTTCCTTTAGATGAAAGTTCCGACTCGGACCACGAAGACGTCGAATTTGAATCGTGCGAAACAGAGGATAACTCCAACACATCCATACACACGTCACAGAGCACTCCAGAAAAAGACGATTTGAGTGTCAAACACATCAGTTCGGACAGTGTGTGCGACAAAGACAAAAGTAGCGAACACGACAGCGGGAGCGACAAGGGCAGAAGTAGATATAGCGAGAAAGACAGTACAAGCGAAAAAGATACAAGTGAAAAAGATAGTTTAAGTGACAAGGATACAATCCGCTGCAGTGACAAAGATACAAGGAGTATTGGAATAGATAGAGATATAGAGAAGGACAGTGAGAGTGACAAGGACGAAAAAGCGTTAGCGGTGCAAATACAAGGGCTGGCGTTGAGGGATATTGGAACTAGAATTACATCTACTGCTGGGGTGAGTGACTTGGACTGTTTATTTTTTCATCAATTTTATCGCACAATGATAATGGCCGATGGTTTTCACCTTGTACCCGAAGAGAGCTCTTCTCCACAGATTCCGCCATTGTGTTAGTGAACTCACCCAAAAAAATGTAATGACGGATCTAAGTGATGTAATAACATCCTATGGAAATAAATAATTTTGACTTTGGGCTGTGAAACTGCTTTAAATCGCGCTAGTCTCCCCTTTACATCATCAATCAGCCTATTGCAGTCCACTGCTGGACGTGTGCCTCCCCTCGGGCACGCCAAAGCGCACGATCACCCGCTTTCCTCATCCAGCCACCACCAGCGACCTTCCCCAGGCCATCAGTCCACCTGGTGGGGGGGCGTCCCACACTACATGCTATCCCCCTTTACATGCTACCCTACTTCTGTTAGCTCCTATTGCCGTCGCAATACTATCTGTAGTGACACACTGCCTAGTCAGCAGGTTGGGCAAAACGGCGAGTGGCCGTCCTGCGACTCGCCAGTCTTCCCGCTCACGTGCGATAGAGTCGTCGTGCTCTCTACGGTAGTTCCCTTGCGCGCGCTGTGTCATTACGTCACACGTTAATTATTATATTTTTATAATGTGCGAGCAACTAATATATAATCAGTGAACTTATTTTGGACTTTAATTTCATATACCAGTATTTAGAACACTTACCCTTCAGTCAATAAGCATACTTGAGTCAGATCTATTTTAAATCCTCCTAAATCACACACCATATTATAATACAACATATCTAACTGACTATCCGAGGACTTCAAAACGCGCTCTCTCTAAGTGTCCATTTGGCTATTCACAGGACACAAAGCGCAAGGAGCGTGCTGACAAAGGCTTAGGTACAGAAGTGCCGGATCGCTGCGGCCGGGCGCTCAAACATGCCCTGAAAGGGCTCCAGGCGCTACACAGCGTCACCATTGACAAGTGCAAGGTAAGGAATAAATAATAAATAAATATGTGGGGACATCTCACACACGTCCATCTGATCCCAAACTAAGCAAGGCTTGCACTATGGGTATCATACAGCTGATTATATATTACTTAAATAGATAAATCCATACTTAACACGAAGGCTGCTAACCGACGCTATACTCTCGTGTTCACATGGAATTACTGCTCACTCATGGACGCAATTGGCCAGGACCATTACGTGAGCGCCGCGCGCGCGCGCCCACGCGTTATGTTTACGAGTTTATAGGGTAGCAGTCATCGTGTTAATATAGATAAAGGCAAACACAAGTGCTCATCACACGAATGTTTGCCCTGGGCGGGATTCGAACCCGCGACCCTGTGCTTTGAAGGCAGGCATACTTCCGACTAGACTAACGGTGCCGTCAAATACTCCAAGTTTGTTTGTTGAGATGCAGATTCAAATCCTGTTCAAGATCGACACAATATACTTACGAGAGAATAAAAAGACATTTAAAAATCTCGCTGGCGTCACCGCTTTTTTATTTATATCTATAATATTCTCGATGTGTGACGCCTTTTATTTTGCCAATTATCTTTAAAATCTTATCTATTACTGAAATTTGCGAAGCGAATAATAACTAAGGCATCACTCTACCTTCTCAAAACTTCAAATGAATAAACTTTAAGATTCAAAATAATCGGCGCTCCAGCCTGTATTATAGACTCATTGTAAAACAACACTTTATTGTATAAGTTATTGTCATATTTATTGTGACACAGGAAGAAGAACGCGAACGTCTCAGACAGCGAATCATCATAGAAGAGCAACACCCCAAAATGGCGAACCCTTACGAGCCAATCAAAATGAACTACGAACCGATATCAAGCAAAAACGACGCCAAAGAACACGTGTCTAGAAGCCGCAGACGAAAGCGCGAGAAGAAGACCTCGCAATCCGAAAACTACCTCATAGAGACAGATCCTAATGTCGACAAAAACGCCATTTTGATTAGGAAAGAAAACAAAATGTATCCGTCTTGGCACGAACCCCATAGAGACGATAATTTCGCTTGGAAATTACATTTAAAGACACTGTTGTATGAGAAAATATGTCTAGCGTATGCAACGCTAGCTGAATATAGTTATACCAATGAGCAGTATGGATTTTCGCTCAAATATATCGATATGACGAGCAAGTGTCAAAAGTTGCTGAGCAATATGATCATAAAAAGCCGTGTGGTTGATGTCGGTTGTCTTATTGGGAGGGTAGGTGAGTTGATTTAAAACTGACAAGTTTGTAGGGAATGTTGGTGGAATTTCATTGGTGAAGTATTTTAAAAGTAAAAAAAGAAAATGAAACACAATTTGGTAAAAAAAATTGTCATGTTTTCATGTGTTGTATTTTCTCCCAAGACACAAATTTAAGTTTCAGCTTCATTTGGGAGTCAAGAAAACTCGTTTTAGAGTTCTTCTGGCTACGAAATTATCTTATTCTCTCTATGCAATTAATTCTTGTCATCAAACATCATCAACGGCCCGTTACAGTCCACTGCTGGACTATGAGCCTCCTCCACTTAAGTGGAGGATTTTGCCATAATCTCCACGCTTAATTAATTAATTCTTGTAATAGATAAATATTTTATTTTTATGAAATAAAAGAAAGGCAGAAAGGCCTTTGTCCTGCAATGGGACATTGAAAGCTAAATCATAATGTTAAGGACCTTTGATCGAAGATAAATACCCATAAGACAAGTAAAATATCGATATAATTTGATGTATTTTTTCCCCAAGAACGTAACTCGTGACCTTCTTTTAGGCGACAACTACTTCCAATTGAGCAAGCAATGGCCTCGCCTGGAGCAGTTCCGCAAGCAGTTCGAGACGGACCACGAGGTCGACGCGCGGCTGCGGCTAGAGATCGACAACGACCTCTCTGAAGAGGTCGACGCACAGATGGAGGAGAGCGAGTTCGATCTGGGTGAGTGGAGATAGGAGAGCGAATGCAGATAGAAGAGTGGGTTTGATATAGGTGGCAATAATTACCAACTGAGCAAGCAATGGCTTAGTCTGGAGCATTTCCTGAAGCTAACTCAAGAATTTTACAGACAGAGGACCAAGTTCAATATAGGTGACAACTAAAGGTATCCAATTGTCTGGAGCAATTCAACAATTAGACAACAATTTAACTGAAAAAGTTGACGGACAGATGGAGGAGAGCGAGTTTGACCTGGGTGAGTGGAGATAAAGGAAAGTTTGATTGAGGTGACAACGAGAGGTACTTCCAATTTTCCGGAGTGTGATATATCGAGGCGAGGCGGATGGAGATAGGCTAAGATGTATCTAAAGAGGTCGGCGGACAGATGGAGGAGAGCGAGTTTGATCTGGGTGATTGGAGATAAAGGAAAGTTTGATTGAGGTGACAACGAGAGGTACTTCCAATTTTCCGGAGTTCGGTATATCGAGGCGAGGCGGATGGAGATAGCCTAAGATGTATCTGAAGAGGTCGGCGGACAGATGGAGGAGAGCGAGTTTGATCTGGGTGAGTGGAGATAAAGGAAAGTTTGATTGAGGTGACAACGAGAGGTACTTCCAATTTTCCGGAGTTTGATATATCGAGGCGAGGTGGATGGAGATAGGCTAAGATGTATCTGAAGAGGTCGGCGGACAGATGGAGGAGAGCGAGTTTGACCTGGGTGAGTGGAGATAAAGGAAAGTTTGATTGAGGTGACAACGAGAGGTACTTCCAATTTTCCGGAGTGTGATATATCGAGGCGAGGCGGATGGAGATAGGCTAAGATGTATCTGAAGAGGTCGGCGGACAGATGGAGGAGAGCGAGTTTGATTTAGGTGAGTGAAGAAGATAAATGACAAAGTTTGATATAGGTGACAACAAAATCTGGAGCAGTTAGAGTGTTAGTTGGAGTTGGATGGAGTGATGAACTTACTGGGAGACTCCTACCCCCCCTATCTATGTACAACAAATTAAGTAAATAAAGAAATTTATTTATTTATTTATTTATTATTATTAAATGGAGATAAACAACTGAAGAGATTGACGGACAGATGGAAGAGAGCGAGTTTTGATCTGGGTGACTGGAGATGATTTGTTGTAAAAAAATGTTCAGTTTTATAAACACCATCAAGTGATTGAAATACCCAGATAGGCTTCAGTCTTACCTAGATGGAAAGTGGCGAAACGCTTATTTATAAAGCAAGAGCTTTAACTTTACGGGTAGATGTATAGCACTGCCTGACGATGAAATTGACGTAATCGGTAACAATTTTTTAAATATTTTTTTAAATAAAGAGTAACTATTGGGGATTCGGTGGTTTTACAAATATTATCATGGAGTTTTATCAAGAAGTTACGACACACAGCATTATGAATCGTTTACTGCAGTTAGTACTAAAAGTGGTACTACGATATTTTTTGTGCGCATCGCTGGAATGCTCTTGCCTCCTCATTGTTACGGAAATCGTACAAGAGTTTTTAAAGCTCTTGCTTTATAAATAAGCGTTTCGCCACTTTCCATCTAGGTAAGACTGAAGCCTATCTGGGTATTTCAATCACTTGATGGTGTTTATAAAACTGAACATTTTTTTACAACAAATCATCTCCAGTCACCCAAAGTAGAAACTTTACGGGTAGATGTATGCACTGCCTGACGATGAAATTGACGTAATCGGTAACAATTTTTTAAATATTTTTTTAGACCAAAAGATCCTGGTTCGACTGTAGTTCTCTACAGTCGAACCAGGATCTTTTGGCGCGTGGCGAAAATTGGAACTAACGACATTCGTCGTACATTCGTAATTTGTTCGTCATTTGTTGTTCGCAACGCCCCCTGTCAATGTCATCCACGCGCCAAAAGATCTTGGTTCGACTGTAGTGACAAAGCGGGTTCCAGTCCCGCCCAGGGCAAACATTCGTATGATGAGCGCTTGCGTATTGTGTCTGGATTATGTATTTATTTTATTTAATCAGTTTATTTTTTACTCATATCGTAGTAAACAATTTGATTAACCGTCACATTTGTTCTCCAGACCTATCCCTGCCCACGAGCGAGACGCAAGCGATGTTGCTGTCCTGCTCGCACTACCGCCGCGCGGTCGACGCGACTAACGACAAACGCAGCGAGTTGCAGCGACGACTGGCCTCCGTCACCAACGAGCTAGCCGTGCGGTACATGAACGATGCACAACGTGAGTCATACCATACCGAGGGGCTCGAGCCTACCCTGAAGTAGGGCGATCAGGCTTGATTCGACCACGCTGGTCCAGTGCGGGTTGGTTGACTTCACACACAACTTTTGAATTTCTTCGCAGTAGTGTGCAGGTTTCGTCACGAAGTTTTCCTTCATCGTAAGCGCGTCGAATACATGTTAATACGAATTCGAAAACACATTGGTATGTGGTAGGGATCGAAACCGCGTGTCCCGGACGGGAGGCAGCGGCCCTAGCCAATACACCACTGAGTGACGCTTCAATTCGACCGGGTTCGATTCTTGAACTATTTTTTTTACATCTATGAATGCAGTGTTTCTTGTCCTTAAATCAGATCTTTCTAAGTCTTTTAGTTACAAAGTTGCCTATACTGACCCATCTAAATGGGATCCCTGTATAGTACAAGGTTTTGCTTTAATTTTGTGCCTTACGCACAATCCACTCAGAACAAACTGCCATTTCGGGCACGCACACATTGACGTATCGTTTGTAGGCGTTGCCACGCAGTTCCCAAGCAGTGCTCCATAGCGTTTGCCCAAAGAGTGAGTGAGAGAATGCGTCTGGCAAGATGACGTTTCACAATTTCATGGACTTTGCTTTCCCGCTGTCAAATGTAAAATTTCAAATAGAAATAGCAGAATGCAGTGGTTTTCTAAGGGTATACGCAGGTCATGTGCTAATAAACGAATACTTTACCTTAAGTACAAACAGACGGCTTCAAATAAAACTACTAATAAAAATAATTACTGCTCATATTCCAAATTGTTGCGTAAATGTATAGCAAAAGCACAACAAATACAACATAAAATTATATAAATAATGCACAAAATAAATGTACAGCAAGCTGGGATATAATATATAGTAACAATGACAAAAAAAGGCTACAGATAGATTTAATTGACTGTGATGGAGTAAAATACAGAGATCCCCCTGAAATAGTAGAATTATTTAATAACCATTTTATTGACATGACAAATCAATCTAATAACAAAATTAAAAATGACAAATATAGCCCTAATAATATTCCAATGAATTTGACTTCAATTTATCTGGGATCATGTGATGAATCCGAAATTCTAAAAATAATATTATCCTTGAAAAATTCTAAATCATCTGGTTACGATGGTATAAATATAAAAGTAATTAAGCATTGTGCTCTATATCACGTATAGTTAATTTATCTTTTTCGCAAGGTAAGTTTCCGGAGTCACTAAAACTTGTTTAAAAAAAATGATTGCACAAAAATGAATAACTTTCGCCCAGTGGCTGTACCGTCTACATTATCAAAAATAATTGAAAAAGCAATGTATAAACGCCTGTTGAATTTTGTTGAAAAGCACCACATTCTAAATCAATATCAATATGGATTCCGCAAGAACAGTTCCACGACTCTCGCATGCTTTAATCGAATGAGGAGGTAACTGAAAGTCTTAATGGTAAAGTTCCTGTAGTCTCCATATATTTGGACATGAGTAAGGCTTTCGATTTTGTTGATCACAATATTCTCCTTAATAAACTATATAGATATGGCATAAGGGGGGTAGCTTTCGACTTTGAATGGCCATTGGTGTGTATAACCATTTACCTAATTTTATTAAAATGTGTCCATTTCAGAAATTTAAAACTCTAATATCAAGTTGGCTCTTGGATAAATGCTATTATTCTTTGACTGAATATTTCGATGACAAATTTTAATGTATGCATGCCATTGTTTGGTGGAACATATGATACAAAACCCTTATGTAACATCTTCTTGTTTATACTATGTTCTTGCAAATAATTTTTTATGATTTATTTATGACGCAATTATTTTTGAAGAAGGCGGGAGTGGTCCTTCCGTAATCCTTTTTATTTCGTGGCACGGCCATGTAAGTTTTCCAAAATGGCTCGCCCTCTGCCACTTCAGTTATGTAACTAGTGATAATAAAAAATAAGGAAATAATAATAAGTCCCGAAATATGCGGAAACCTTAAAAACTTTTGTTACTTAAATAAATAAAAGCTTAAATCTTTATATTATACGCTCGCGTTGTCCCGTAGGACGGAGACTTTTCCCAGATATTCTTGTGTTTCAACCAGGTTACAAACTATATCCATAACAAATTTCATCCAAATCCGTTCAGCGGAACAAACATCCAAATAGATTATCACATTTATAATATTAGTCGTCGTGAAAGCGGATATGGAGGAGAACAATCTCACACCTAAGGATGCCGAAGACCGGGCAAAGTGGAGAAGATTGAGTAGGAAAGTGGACCCCAGCACTAGGCCGGGGAAACGCTAGGACGAAGAAGAAGATAATATTAGTGTGATTTTTTATTTTGCTTCAACGGCCCGTTACAGTCCACTGCTGGACTATGAGCCTCCTCCCCTTAAGTGTTTGGTTTTGCCATAATCTCCACGCTTGGCAGGCGGGTTGGAGATCGCAGATTAAAAGGTTACTGTATCAGAGAGCGCTGCTGCCCGTTCCCTGTTCAATGTGTGGTCCCTAAGTCGCCTCTTACGACACCCACGGGAAGAGTAGGGGTTGGTGACAAATGTATATGTATTTATTCTACTATTTAATCTTATTGTTTTCTGCTGTCTCCAACAGAAACCTACTTAAAATACGCTGACGAACCAGACCAGAAGGGCGCCAAGGCGAAGCTCCTACAGCGACAATTCGCGAATCTGTCCCAACGCTCATTGGAGTGCCTGGACGAAGCGTCGGAGATATTCAAACAAGTGGGCGATGTTCCTAACCTGGCCTTGTTGTTCTGCAATAAGGGCCGCTACATGAGGTTTAAGGCGCATTGCTCACAGGGAGATTTCAAGTGAGTATTTTTGTCATTTATTTGTATAATAACTTCTATTAATAAATTTAGATTTTTATCCGCGGTAAAAAGTAGAACGCGTGTTAATCCAGTGCCTTATTATATCCATCTACCTAACAAAATATCACCCAAATTCGAATACCAAATGCGATATTTCAATTTTTCCCGTTTTTCTTATCCATATGCCCCTTACGATGTGCCCTCTGTGGGAACACTTTCCCACCAAACCACTGTATGTAAGGTCCCTTTCAATAGAATCCGGCAATAACGTAAACAAGATAATTTTTTTACACTAACTTTCCAAAGACAAACCAGACTTTGATGAGTAAACAATTAATATGACAGTTTTACATATTATTGAAAGTCTTGTCGTCCGAGTATTTTTTTATTAAAATAACTATCAAATAGAAGTTAATAGGGGGCGAAATGATTGTAAGAAGAATGTATGGTTCCTTGAAATGTGAATATGATCAGGATTGAAATTGGTTTGTTTTAAGCTGTTTCCTTTTATTTTCCACAGCGCAGAGAAACGCAGATTGTACAGCGAAGCTGAAGATTTGTACCTTACGGGTAAGTAATAAAACACCAAATATAACCAATTTATGCAGGCGCCCTAATTCTATCGCCCTAAAAAAGGGGGTAGGCTCTCTATAATTATTTGCAAATATCCCTATTTGCATATTCCCATATGCATTAAAAATATGGTTATTTTTCATAGTTCATCTGAAAGCATACATAAATAGATAGGCAGTCAAAACAATCGAAATTAATCGAAAAACAAACTAGATAGGTACACCATTATTAAACAGATATATCTGTATAGTATATGTATAGTGTCATATGAATGGCACATCGGAACTCCGGGTTCGATTCCCGGTGGGGACACTGTCAAGCAAAAATCTCTTTGTGTGACTTTCCCCAGTTTGGTTAGGAGTTTGGTCCGTGCTTCGGAAGTTAAGCCGTTGGTCCCGGCTACTGTCTAGTCGTCACACGAGTCAAGTCAGTGGCCTTTGGCGGCTATACCACTGACACCAGGGTTTGTGAGGTCGGTTGTCGACCTTTACAACTCACACGATGATGATGATGACCAGACTCTGTGATCATCTTTACAACCCACACGACATGACAATGATGATCAATTTGTGTGCAGCGCTAAAACTGCTGGGCGGTCGCGAGCGATGCGGCGCCGCAGCAGTATGGGAGTTGGTGTCCTGGGAGCTATCGTGCCACCTGTACACGCGCGCCGTGATGATGCAGGACCAGCCGAGGCCTGGAGCCAGTGTGAGTACTATGGGAAACGTAGCCGGATGGGCTCTAAGCTAATAAAAAACACGCGTAAAGATTCTAGATATTGTATTTATTTAGAGATTGTCATAAAAATATAAAACGCGTGTGGTCTCTGGCACGACAGCGTCGAGACTTCCAAACAAAAAAAGAACGATTCGCAATTCAAAAATTACAAAGGGGAGCAACCAAATTGGGCTTAGCCTTGAACAGCCACACCAAAAAAAAAACACGAAACATTTTAAAATAATATATCGCACCTTCGGTAAGACAAGGTCACAACTGCACATTTTGTAATTTTACAGGAGAGCCATTTTAAGATTTTTTTCGCATTCAATATGGTCTTGCTTCGCTTGAATTGCTTAGAAATAGTTCTTCTTTGGACCATATAAGCTCTGAAAATTTATGAATAAAGAGATGCCGTTCACAACATTTAAAATGGTTTCATTTATTTTTTATAATTATTTTTTTCAAGTAAGGGCTACATTTGTGCCCTTGTCACGGCAAACTTAAATTAATTTTGTAGTTGTGACCGTATTTGAGTTTTCTTTTTGGATGATTTTCAAATAAAAACAACATTTTTTATGATTCTTTTTCTTTATTTTCTTATTATTTAAAGTATGTTTATGAACTTTAAGTTGCATGTAACAAAAAAACATTAGCAAATCTCTTTAGAATTGCTCTCAAATTAGACACAAAAATACGGTTAACATCTTTGTCTTGGTAATTAATATTTTATAAATAACTATCGTTATTATTCTTTTTTATTGTCTTATAATTTTTCTTCATTTCCATTTTATTTTAAGAATACATTATTCAGGAACTTTAAGTTGCATACGTCTAAAAATAGCTAATACAAGTCTTTAGAATTTACTCATAAACAAGAAACAAAATTTTGTTAAAATCTTTGTCTTTTGAATTAATATCTTTTTAATCACGAAAATCTTAAAACATAATATCTTGAATTTTAATTCAAAAGACAAAGGTTTGAATTTATAAAAAACAATTCTTATTATTACATTATTTTTTTAGTATCACGTCTTTGTCTTTTATGGCATATGGCTTTTCTTGATCTACAGAAAGCTTTCGACTGCGTACCGCGCCGAGTTATCTGGTGGGCTTTGAAGGAGAAGAATGTGCCGCAGACCTATATTGACATTATACGAGACATGTACCACAACTCGGAATCAATAGTGACGACCGCCGTTGGCGATACTCACCCATTCCCGATCACAGTTGGAGTTCACCAAGGCTCGGCCCTGAGTCCGTTTCTGTTCAGCGTAGTGCTAGACGTAGTTTCAGCACGAGTTCACGAACCATCTCCGTGGCTTATGATGTACGCTGATGACATTACACTGACCGATGAGGACAAACAGAAACTGGAGCATAAGGTGAATCAATGGAAGGGTGCGCTAGAGAACGGCGGTCTGAAACTAAATGTTGCGAAGGCCGAATACGTTGCATGTGGCAGCACGGGCTCCGACCCCATAAAGGTAGGAGACGAATTTGTCGTGAAAACGAATAAATTCAAATACCTTGGGTCTGATGAAATCGATCACGACGTCCAAGCCCGAATAAGCGCTGCTTGGGCAAAATGGCAAGAAGTAACCGGTGTCCTCTGCGACCCCAGGATACCGGTGAAGCTCAAGGGCCTTGTGTACAAGAGCATCATCCGACCAGTCCTATTATACGGCAGCGAGACTTGGCCTGTCCCGGAAGACATGTCCAGCAGCTACACGTCACGGAAATGAAGATGTTGCGATGGATGTGTGGCGTTACGCGATTAGATCGAATTCGTAACGAACACATCCGTGGCAGTCTCGGAGTTCGTGACATAGCGGATAAGCTTCAGGAAAGTCGCCTCCGATGTTATGGCCATATAAACCGCAGACTATGTAGGAAAAAAATGCCTCGAACTCACTTTCCAGGGCCCTAGATCACGTGGTAGGCCTAAAAAGCGCTGGCTGGACGTCGTGAAAGCGGATATGGAAGAGAACAATCTCACACCTAAGAATGCCGAAGACCGGGCAAAGTGGAGAAGATTAAGTAGGAAAGCGGACCCCAGCACTAGGCCGGGAAAACGCTAGGACGAAGAAGAGAAGATCACGTCTTTGTCAGGTTGGCTAAATGACAGTTCTTCTAAAAATTTGTAAACACACGTCTTAATTTCATTTGCTCCACGTTTAGCAAGCCTTTTGTTTCTAATAATTTGGAATAACAAAGTCCTAATTGTCATTATATCTGATAACAAATGAAGTAACAAAATCACACAAGCTTTTAAGACCACAAAATTTTAACCGTACTGGAGAGACAACGTCCTGATTGTAATTATATCTGCACTAAATTGTAAGCAAAATGGAGAGACAAAGTCACAACTGTTTGTTCCTCCAAATGTATAATCATGATTTAGGCATAAGTGTAGTAAATGTGACTTTGTTCTTCCAGAATCAATAAAAAATAAACGGCATATTTATCTTAATGTCCTTGGTGCTCCAGAAGACAACCTACTTAACTCACGGGCGCAGCGCAACTGACCAATGAGATTTTGTCGCGCCAAGACGGTTCGAAAATGCACCAATAAGACAAAGCCCACTATCTCCCTCTGGCGTATGTTGTAGAAATCTAATGGGTGTCTTTGTTCCACCAAATAAAATTATATTTCGTAAACAGTTTGGCATACTTAACTCATTTTTCGAAAAAATGACAGTTGTGCCCTTGTCTTACCGAAGGTGCGATATAATGAATTTAGCAGCCTATATGGGAGTATCTGAATAAATGTAAAAAAATAAATATATTTTGTAAGACTTTCTATCGATTGATAACGCCAAAACTATTGTTGCCAAATACATTCCGACGAAAGTAATAAGAACTTTGATACTAAAATTCCAACATTAATGTGATATCCTTATTACAGACAACTCATAACAGTCAATATATAGGGAGTCGTGTTTCGGAAGTTCCGGGGACGGCTGCCAGCTGACGCGCGCTACACGTCGCTGACATCACGTGTTACCTAGATATAGTTTTTATAGTTAGTTTTAAGGTATTTATTACATGGGCCTCTGTTTACATATTTAAGACCTTTATGTAAATATTGCCTGAAATAAATGATTTATTATTATAAGGAAACTTCTTCAGTTCACCTCAGTTATTATAATTATTTATAATAATATTTTATGTTCATATTGAAGCCCAGAGGTCAAACATTTTGGTTTCTGATCGGACCGCGATGCTCCGCGTACTGGCCACGTAATTTGTTGCTGGCTGCATGATTAGTTATAATTTGTATTTGTTCCTTTTTCAAATATTGGAAAAAGAGCAAATAAACTTCAATACATTCTTAAATTGGGGTATCGATAGATTTAATGATATATCGTTGGTCGGTACGACGAGATAAGCTGGCGACCGCGGCTGACTAATTAAAATTTACTCAAATAAACTTTCCTAGTAAAAACTTCACGATTAAATTAATATTAACAAATATATTATATATATAACAAATATATTTATTATTTAAATGTGAACATTTTTGTATTTATTGATTTTTATAAGCGAGTAGGGTTACTTATAAGCACAAGAAACCATCTAAATTATTTGTTTGTTCGTAGGAGATGACAGAAGTGGCAGAAGCGTTCAAGCATGCTCTAAAGTACTGCCTGTTGAGCCCCGGGCCGAGACAGTACCTGTATCAGTTCAGGGCGGCCATGATCTACCACCGACTGGGCTCTCTCTACCACTCGCAGTACAGGTGAGTTCAGGGCGGCCATGATCTACCACCGACTGGGCTCTCTCTACCACTCGCAGTACAGGTGAGTTCAGGGCGGCCATGATCTACCACCGACTGGGCTCTCTCTACCACTCGCAGTACAGGTGAGTTCAGGGCGGCCATGATCTACCACCGACTGGGCTCTCTCTACCACTCGCAGTACAGGTGAGTTCAGGGCGGCCATGATCTACCACCGACTGGGCTCTCTCTACCACTCGCAGTACAGGTGAGTTCAGGGCGGCCATGATCTACCACCGACTGGGCTCTCTCTACCACTCGCAGTACAGGTGAGTTCAGGGCGGCCATGATCTACCACCGACTGGGCTCTCTCTACCACTCGCAGTACAGGTGAGTTCAGGGCGGCCATGATCTACCACCGACTGGGCTCTCTCTACCACTCGCAGTACAGGTGAGTTCAGGGCGGCCATGATCTACCACCGACTGGGCTCTCTCTACCACTCGCAGTACAGGTGAGTTCAGGGCGGCCATGATCTACCACCGACTGGGCTCTCTCTACCACTCGCAGTACAGGTGAGTTCAGGGCGGCCATGATCTACCACCGACTGGGCTCTCTCTACCACTCGCAGTACAGGTGAGTTCAGGGCGGCCATGATCTACCACCGACTGGGCTCTCTCTACCACTCGCAGTACAGGTGAGTTCAGGGCGGCCATGATCTACCACCGACTGGGCTCTCTCTACCACTCGCAGTACAGGTGAGTTCAGGGCGGCCATGATCTACCACCGACTGGGCTCTCTCTACCACTCGCAGTACAGGTGAGTTCAGGGCGGCCATGATCTACCACCGACTGGGCTCTCTCTACCACTCGCAGTACAGGTGAGTTCAGGGCGGCCATGATCTACCACCGACTGGGCTCTCTCTACCACTCGCAGTACAGGTGAGTTCAGGGCGGCCATGATCTACCACCGACTGGGCTCTCTCTACCACTCGCAGTACAGGTGAGTTCAGGGCGGCCATGATCTACCACCGACTGGGCTCTCTCTACCACTCGCAGTACAGGTGAGTTCAGGGCGGCCATGATCTACCACCGACTGGGCTCTCTCTACCACTCGCAGTACAGGTGAGTTCAGGGCGGCCATGATCTACCACCGACTGGGCTCTCTCTACCACTCGCAGTACAGGTGAGTTCAGGGCGGCCATGATCTACCACCGACTGGGCTCTCTCTACCACTCGCAGTACAGGTGAGTTCAGGGCGGCCATGATCTACCACCGACTGGGCTCTCTCTACCACTCGCAGTACAGGTGAGTTCAGGGCGGACTGTCCATCTGTCTGTTTGTTTCACTTTACAGGTCGCGTTTCTCAACCGATTCTCGTGAAATTTTGTGAGCAGGTTTTTTTGTCGAGTCAGTTTTTGGAAACTAAATGACGGAGTTATTTGGGTTGCCAGCTTATAAGGTCTACCGCTGAGGCAGTTTTCCTCTACAGGTCATATTTCTCAACCAATAAAAATATATATTTTAGTTAAATAAATTTCAAGGGGTCGTCGGGGATGTTTGTGGAGATAAAATAAAAATAAATATAAAGAGATATACAAACTCGCGAGGTATACAGCTCACAGAGCCACTAGTTAAGTTAAATTTGTAAATTACGCCAATAAATAATACAGCGCTCTATGAATTTGACTTTCAGTAAATTTTAACACGTTTTTACTAACTCGCTTTCTTGTCTGTTTGTTTGTTTGTGGGTTTGTTCGGTCCGAATCTTGCAACTCATTTTTGGAGCACTTGCTGTCATTTTTATTTTCGTGACAAAGAAAAGTAATCACAAAATGCTTTATCTCGTAAAGGCTAACTCACGAGGACGGCCCGAAGCGGCGCACGCTGCTAAACGCCACTCGGTGGAACTACGACCAGGCGGCGAACATGTTCGCGAGCCTCGAGGACGCCGGCATGTACCTCACCGTGCAGCTGGAACACGTGGCCGGCTTGGAGACTCAAGCCACTGGTAACACTATTATTTATTTAAGGAAATGATACACCTCCGCACCTCCCGCCACAGGGCAGGGGCTCATCCTCACGTCCTGGATGCTTGGCATCCCAAAAATGTACGGGCGTCGCGATCTTTCCTCTCGGGTACCTGCAGGATGTGGAATAAGCCCCCCCTGAGGTGTTTCCTTTGTGCTTTGACATGGGGTTCTTCAAGGGGCGAGTATACAGGGCTCTCAAAGGCTGGCAACGCGTTGGCAACCCCTCTGGTGTTGCGAATGTCCATGGGCGACGATGACCACTTACCACCACTGTGGCTCGTCCGCTCGTTTGCCTGCTTAAATAATATAAAAAAAAGAAAAAAAGCTGGTATTTAAACTAGGCCGTGCCTGTGTCTTAAATACCAGCCTCTTCCAATGCGTACTTAAAAGGTACCCTACCTTACCTTAATTTATTTCTAACTTAAATATAAGATACATACAAACACATTATTATCTAAACACATTATTATTATTATTATTATTATTGTTAAGCGAAGCATACAAGATCATCACAAAAACGTCGCGTGTACTATATAGTAACAAAGTGAGATAAAAGAACTATCCTTTTTCTTTTTTGTAACTAACACTAACACATATATTCATTCATTCATACTAACACGCCTCCGTGGCCGAGTGGTCGAGATTAAAAAAAAAAATTAGAGGTCGGTTGTCGACCTTACAACCCACACGATGATGATGATGATGATGATGATGATGATGGTAACACTAAACAAACGTTAACAAATTATATGGTCGAAATATGTACACCGTGAAATTTACATCGTTTTGTTCCCGCCGTGTAGTGATAGTACCCGTCAAACTGAACAACTTTTCACGAAAAAAAAAATTCCTGTGAAAAAAAAATTTTTGGTCTCCATACAAAGTGAGACTCCCGAGCGACCCATTTTGTATGGAGAGACTAAAAATTTTTTTGTCACTGGATTTTTTTTTTTAGTGCAGTTATTCAGTTTGACGGGTACTATCACTACACGGCGGGAACAAAACGATGTAAATTTCATGCTGTATAAAGAAGTAACAGTAGGTAATATGCACACATATTTTTATTAATTAATTAATCTAAATATTTCAAATTCCAAATAAACACATAAAAATTTTATTTCAAATATCTTGCTCAGTAACAAAGCTATAAGGATTCAATGCTAATGGTTAGACAGAGAGGTCCGATGTGTCATATGACGTCATATGACACGCGGGCCGTACATCCGCCATAGAAAATTTTGTTTTTGTAAGAAGGACAGATATATTTGTTTAATAATGTTGTATGTATCTAGTTTGTTTTTCAGTTAATTTCGATTCTGTTTTGACTGCAGTATTTTTGTATACTTTCAGACGATATGAAAGAAACTATATTTTTTTTTAATATTCCCTATTCTCATATAAATTGACTTTAGATACCTGACCAGTATGTGTATTTTTTTATTGTTTTTTTTTTAAGTTCTGAACAACTACCTGTGAGGTTTTACAGTATGAATGAATGAATGAATGAATGAATATACTTTATTGCACACACAGAAATAATAAATGACAGAGTGGAAGTAAGAACAGGTAGTCATGTACAGTTAGGCGGCCTTATTGCTTCGTAGCAATTTCTTCCAGGCAACCTTTGGATACAGGAGACTATAAAGTAACGCGGAATAGTGCAAGTATACCGTATAAACTACAAAATGTAGTTGTATACTAAATAATCTATACTAAATAACCTACATGAAATATATACCTACAATAACATACATATTAATAAACATACATAATAATAAGTACCTACATACTATATAACTACATAAAAACGATATATATATAAATATAATATAGATTTATGACGGACTCAAAGCTTGTACCTGCCTAGGGAAACACTAAAATGGAGTAGGCACCTACCTACACTAGGAGACAGAAAGGAAGTGGGCTTTATTGTAGTATTTAGTTAACAATCGAGTCGGGTCGGATTCTTAATTTAACCCTTAAAAATAAAAAGGATTTAGTTGAGATTATACGATAAGAGACATACTATAGTACCAAGACATTAATTTCATCTCATCTCATCATAAATAAACATGTTTGGAATATCATCATTAGCTGTATAGCTAATCAAATCATCTATCAATTCATCCCTCAATGAAATCAACTACTACACTCTGAACGACAGATTTTTTAAAAGTTCTGGTGCTGGTCTTTTGTCAGCATCCGACACTGGCGGACGTGTCTTCGTTTTAGTTTTTTATTTTAGTTTATTGAAGTGTTTAGTGTATAATTTCGATAGTGTATTATCCAGTGAATGTTTCGGGACTATAAACTTTAATAAAACAATTGAATCGCTTACACTTTGCGGACATTTTTAGATGATGCCAAGAGGCCTCGTGGTGGCTTCAGTAATTGTACTATCACATTACTGAGCCCAATTCACCGAACAATCATCCAAGGATATATATATATATATATCTTAAATCTACAAATATCACTCGACACTGGCGAAATACGTCTATATAAGATGTGTCGCCATTAGGTTAGGAAGAAGAAAAAAAAAAGTTCTGATGCTATCTTTCGCGCCAACCTTAAACAATTCTCTGGGTAGGGAAAAGGGAGTGGCTGATGTTCATATTAATAACAGTCGGTAAAAGCAAATGTTTAATCATCAACAGCTCAAATACGTCCCCATTGACGGGCTCGAGCCTACCCTGAAGTTAGTGGACCTTTTTGAAATATTTAATAAAATCACCTAATATACAAACAAGCTAACGATAGTAGAATAATTCGTTATTTTAATCCATTCACACTGCTAACACCAGTTAAGATAAAAAGTTAGTTAATTAAACGAACCACAATAATATTGGCTTAATTAAGTCGTTGACCGACATTATTAAGTCAATGTCGTGTAAACAGTGCAGTATGTATAATCTTTATTACTATTTGCGCGACACGTGGCAGCCAGTGAGTTGGCAGCGCGTAATATAAAATGAAAGTATCGTAAATCTGAGCAAATATGAGGTCCCTCCCAAATAAACCATAAATAAGAGAAATACGCATTTTTTTTTTCAATTAGCATTTTCCCTTTAGCGGCCCACCCGCGGCTACGCTCGCGTTATATAAGATTTTCCCGTGGGAATAAAACTTTTCCCCGTAAAAAGTATCCTATGTGTTAATCCAGGCTACAGACTATCTCCATTCCAAATTTCATCCAAATCCGTTGAGTACTTTAAGCGTGAAGGTGGAACAAACATCCAAATATATTTTCACATTTATAATACATATTAGTGTGATATAATAAATGGATGGCGCTGGTGTGTTTCTTCTCAATTTAGATCACATTTCGCAAATCAATAGAAAAGAAATACGACTATTTTGTTTGTCAATGAACCTTGAGCAGGTCGTACACTGACATCTAGCGGGAGCTTGTGCACTAAAAAAATAAAAAATAATTATAACCGAAAATATAAAGATTAGTAAAAGAAGAGTTTGTCTATATTGTAAATTTAACCATACCTTTTGTCTTCTGTTAAGCACAGATATAAATATTTTACTTTTCTTAATACCTAATATTTGTACAGTTTGATCTACCTATATATTAGAGAACTAAATAGAATAATGGTTCAGAGTAGCTTTTGGAGCTGATAGGAACAACCCAGCTTTGTGGCGTCTGATGGTATTTTAATTGAAATACTTTGTTTACTTAAAAGTCTGGCAAAGCGACATAAAACTGTTTTTAGTCTCCTACATTGGGCTGATACGTCACGTATAATGCGATTAAAGTTAGAATAGGCCGGTCTCGTGGCTAACTTCACGCCAATCTATACTAGATACTGCGGTGCACTTTTGTATTGATTTGATTGTGGCTGATTCTCGCTGTCACGCTCTAATCCTTAGTTCGTCCATCCTTTTCACATTTTAAAGATAAAAAAGAGACAGGAAAGGGTCATTCTAATATTAGAGCTGTCAACATTTTGAACCTTATGGACGCGTCGATTGCACAATTTTATCTTACCCTTATTTTAGGTTATCATTCATTCAGAATATCATCTTTCCTTCATCTTAATTCATCACCTAATTCATCACCCCTCTTTCATTAGGGAACATGCATAAAAAATTATAATAGATTTTTTCATAGTTCATCTGAAAGTATACAAAAATAGGACACTGACAGTCAAAACAGAATCGAAATTGATCGAAAAACAAACTAGATACAACATTATTAAACAAATATATCTGTCCCTCTCTACGAAAACAAAAGTTTCTATGGCGGATGTATGGCCCGCGACACATATGACGTCACATGTGTCGTCAGGCCTCTCTGTCTAACCATCAACTAAGAAGCCTTATAACTTTGTTTTTGAGCAAGATATTTGAAAAATTATTTTTTATGTGTTTATCTGGAGCTTGAAATATTTCGATTAATGAATTTAAAAAAATTATGCATGTTCCCTATTGTAGTCACTTTGCGGTTGCTCGGTCCTATTCTCATTTTCTTTTAATGGCATTGTTTACACAAGTCGAATAACTCAACTAATTAATTAAATTTCAGGTTTATTTTTTTCTTTATTCGGGAAATATACAGTCGAAAAACTTAAATTATAATATATTGTTCTAACTAAAAGACCTAGAATTTCCACTTCTACAAATTAAAAGTGTATATAAGAGAGCTCAAAATGAGACAGAACCAATCTAAAATAAGTGAAGCAACAATTACAATTACTAAAACAAACATTTTAATAAGATTACAGCTATATTAAGATATATAAATAAGTAGACTGTTATAAACTTTCGATTTGAATTTGAATTAGGTTAGGTTAGGCTAGGAGGAATTAGGTTACAAAAAGCAAGTGATAATCGTTCGTCTAACTGGGTTTCTATCCCATTTCTTAACATACCCTCTCTTTTCCAGTATCACCAAACTTGAAACTGAAGTCGCTGCAATCGGCCATACAGATCCTCCGCCAGTGCCACTCCATCATGAAGCTGATTAAAGAGAGAGACCCTGAGGAGCAGAAGGAGCAGGCCAAACCGGAAGACCAGGACGAGAAGTCCATGAAAACTGAACACAGTCTACTAACACTATATGAGAACCGATTAAACTTTATCCTTCGAAACATAATTCAGTATTGTAGATCAAAATCGAACAAGGATTACGAGAAAATAACGGATCAGTATAAGAAGTTGTACAGTGTGAGTTTGAGGATTAAGAAAAGTGATGACGTCAGAGAGTATGCGAGCAGCATCTGTGATGTATTGGAGGGGATGGATGTAGTTAGCAAGGAGTTTGAATAGTTAGGGGAAATGTCACAGAAGAGTACGACGACGACACAAAAGAGTTAAATCCAAAAATTATGAACTTAATTTGCTTAATTCCACAAAAACTGACAGTTAAAATGCTGTATGATAATCAGTACCATTGTTGTCACTATTACTATTTCTACAATATTAAGAAAGAAAGAAAACCATTTATACTACTTATTACTTGACACTTATCTCGCTGATTATAAAAAAATAAATTCACTGAAGCGATTCATGGATTTCCGTGACCGTAAAAATATCTCGGTAGGTACTTAATTTCTCATACTGATTATAATTACGTAAAATTTTAAGCAAAATTATAATATTTTTAAGTTAACTAGTCTAGTGAATTTGAACAAGTTGCCAAACACTAACTTTAATTATGTATACTTAGAGATGTAGCTTGCTGTTATCTGATATGTTTTTAAGTTTAAATTGGAGGGTTTTGTTTATGAATCGTAAAGTAGACAAATAGAAAACTTGTTTATTTAAAAAGTAATAGCTCATTTTACAATATTGACCATTAATAAGAGCATTTTTACACTGCATCTGACTCGATTCGAAGCTAAATTCAATTGTTATACACTCCATACCATTTTGTAAGATACATACAAACAGCAACACCCTTAACTATCATCATTCAAATCAACGGCCCGTTACAGTCCACTGCTGGACTATGCGCCTCCTCCACTTAAGTGTTTGGTTTTGCCATAATCTCCACGCTTGGCAGGCGGGTTGGAGATCGCAGATTAAAAGGTTACTGTATCAGAGAGCGCTGCTGCCCGTTCCCTGTTCAATGTGTAGTCCCTAAGTCGCCTCTTACGACACCCACGGGAAGAGTAGGGGTTGGTGACAAATGTATTCTACTCTGCCGTCACCACACGGCAAGGGAAAATAATTGATTTCGAGTAAATCCCGTTTGAAGTTTAGTGTAGAAAACGTTTTCCAAAACTGCCTCGGCTCACAAAAAATTCATAAAAAAAACTACGGCACCTAAAAATTTCCAAAGGTAAAGGTGTTTTCTAGTTTTAAAAAATAAAAAAAATATTGTGATACTGTAAAGGCTGTATGTGATAGTTCTTTGCCAAACATGAAATGAAATTTTCTATGCGGAAATTATAAAATCAAGGTTCTATTTTCAAAGTAACTTACATCCCTTGGGATGTAAGTTGGACTTACATCCTTTCTTTGGGGTAATTATTAGGCTACTTTCAGAGCATGAGAGATGAAAAAATAATTACGAGCGACTATAATGAAATTGATTGACAAACATAGATATATACCTATCCCTTTCGAGCAGTGGTAATTTCACTCTGTTTCGTCTTTAATGGTCCTTAAGGGTGTTGCTGTTTAACTTCTTCTTCTTCTTTCGAGTCGATGGCTCGTCAAAGATTTTATATTTTATTAGCCCAGTATGCCGCCACCCTGATTGCTCCATCTGAGGCCTCCATGAGCTCCTCCAGGAGGCCCAGACTCGTCAGGACAAGCAGGCATGTATTTTACATAAGACTAGTTTTCAGTTATTATTTTTGCTGTATAAGTTAAATTGGTATCTTTTTTGTAAGAAACATTTTTAGCATTATAAGTCGCTTTAGTTAATTATAGCAAACATATTATACGGAAAATTAAGATCTTTGTAAAGACTGAATTCACTGTAAATATCGAAATAACATAAAACGGGTAAGGGTCGGGCCACACTTATCGACGGCCGTTCGCATTTTGCCGGTTGAAAAGGAGCACACTTGTACGCATTATGCCGATCCGCCGCTTACGGAGGCGTTCGCAGCCGTACGCAGCCGTAAGGAGCCGTATAGCTCCGTCACAGTCTAAAATAGTTGTTGCACACAGTATACGTAGTATAGGTACGTAATATGTTCTTATCTTACATTCAGTGTTTTTGTTGCGCATTTGAGGAAACAATATAGTACACTGTTTATGTTTATTTTCGAATTATTTCTAGTACTAGTTTTGTTAAACAATTTGTTTATTATCAGTAAAGTAATTTGTTTGATGTAAAAACGATTGAATTGATGAACATAAACTGATGGGTGATAAATTCTTTGATGTGCATCATAATTTTCATGATCTGTACCAAACTCGACTGTTTTTATTTATTTTTAAGGGAAACAAAAGTATCCATGTTCCAGTGGAATACCCTCAATAAATACAAAAATCTTTTTTACGAATATTGCGAAAAACATCGGGTATAGTAGCTTAAAACTGTGCTTAAAATATGAAATCATTGGAGTCAAAATTTATTAAAACAAAAAACTTAACACGAAGGCTGCTAGTCGATGCTACTCTCGTGTTCACATGGAATTACTGCTCACTGCTCATTGGCCGGTACAATTACGTGCGAGCTACTCGCGCGCGCACAAGCGTTTTACTAGTTTATAGGGTAGCAGTCGTCGTGTTAATTTGATTTCGCATTTGTTGATCTACTGTACTTTGTACGCTATGGTGCAACTTATCGCCGTGAATCGCCGTCGATACCTGCGGACGGTCGATCGCGTTTCGCCGTCGGGGCGCGTGCGCGGCGTTGATGCGAAAGGATTTCCATACTTTGAGCGCGTTTTGTATAGGCAAACCATCGAACGCCGCCGTCGTCGATAAGTGTGGCCGGACCCTAATAATCATTATTATTTGTATGATTTTGTCCTTCCTTTTTAGTTGCCTATCTGAATATTTTAAAGTTTAATATGTATATTAAAGTGATATCAATTATAACACATTTTATGAATTTTATTTCTTTACCACTAAAAAATCCCTCACTACATTCTTTACTTATTGACGCAAACTCCCAAGAAGATGCTTGGAAAACACATTAAACAAGAAAATATTGAAATCTTAAGTACTTTATTTTCGATATAATGTTCGATAAAATAAAGTTTTACATTTGTTCTAAGACTTCTTAAAATTTTACACTTGCTCTTCTGGCTCAACGATCTAAAATGTGTTTTGACCTCCGATACGAGAACCATCATCATCTCAGCCGGAAGACGTCCACTAACGGTCATATTGTGCTACTTGCATCCACAGTCGCCCCTAACAATTTTCACAAAGTCATTTGTCCACCTTGTGGGCCGTCCAACACTACGTCTTCCGGCCCGTGGTCGGCATTCGAGAACCTTTCTTCCGCAGCGGTTATCGGTTTGTCAAGCTACACGGTCTGCTGAATCTCTGCCTCTTCAAAATCTTTAAGTATTCCCAAGGTGTGTAAATGTCACGCGTTCCCCTAGAATCCCTTAGCTTAGTTCCCTGGGGGACTATTCAAAGCCCCAATTTCCTATTGAGTGAATCCTTAACAAACCCCTATTCCAAGAATCCGTACTAGTAGAACTGATGGACTTTTTTTCCATTTATCGCTAACGGGGTTACTTTTGGGGCCCCACGACACATTACCTACTTTGTGTTACTGTGGTTTTAATTACGAGGCTTCCAAAATGCAACTGCGTTGTGACGTCACGTCGCCGTGTGACGTCGTTGCTCTGTGTGATACAGCTACGACCCGGTGGGCTCCGGCGCGCCAGTCAACCAACAAACGCACAGGATGGAGGAGGGACAGCTGTGGCGGCAGTACGTCATCGCAGGCGTCGGTACGTCTCATTCACTCACACACTATTATTATTGTTATTAATATATTTAGCCTAGAAGGTCCCACTGCTGAGCGAAGACCTCCCCATCATTTTTTACACTCGTCACGATTCCGAGTAATACTAAAAAAGAAAATTATTGGCCAGAAATTATAAATCTTAATTTTTATACGTACATACAAAATTGTTGTAATGTGCCTACTGGATGAATAAATTATTTATCTGTAATAACTTGATTCTAGTATTTTTTTCGGTCTATTTACTACGAGTAGGTACTTATTCACTTCCTATTTATTTGTGGATCTCAGTTTTTACAGTTTTCGTGTAAGTACGAGTACGAGTAGGTAACTTCTCGGATGGAAGTAATGGCCACCCTAAAGATTTTTTATGTTACCTATTAATAATTAATAATTAATGGAAGTAATGGCTACCCTAAAGATTTTTTATGTTAGCTATTAATAATTAATATATTATATTAAATTATTATTATTATTATATTAAATTAGTAGCACTTTGCAAGAGGGAAAGTAAGCTAGATGCAATAATATAATTCTCTACATTAATGTTGTAAAATCGAGGAAAAAGTGAAAAAAAATTAGTGTGGTTTGAATAAAATATGTTTTAATATAGTTTTTGAGATAGTATGAAGTGCTAAATACGATCTATTAACTAACACTCTCACATTTAGATCGCGGGTGGTCAATAAGTAAGTACAAGCTGGGGGCCGTTTCACGAAGCTACAAGTTACAAATTACAAGTACCTACAATTCGACGTACATTGCGTAGACGATTAGATAAAACCACGGACTTGGTCCGTGGATAAAACGATAAGGGCTTACAGTTTAGGCGAATTGGCTACGGCAATGTATATCAAATTGTAACTTGTTGCTTCGTGAAACAGGGCCCTGGTATGAATGATCACGAGCCTGTAAAAGTACTTATTTTTTATAAATACACTACAGCACTCTTTACTATGAATCGTTTGTATAACGGCCCATTAGGCGCGTTGTTAGACCCGGTATACTTATTGCAATGTGGGCTGTAGAGGGTTCGTGAATGAAACTACTAGATCGGCGTTCAGACGTACCTATAATGCCCGCGAGTGCAGGCTGTAATGCCTTATATCTAACTTACTAACTAGCTTACGTAGGGAGAGTGTGTCACTACACTACACCACCCCCCTTGGTTTTTAAAATTAATAATCATTGATATTTATAGTTTTACTCTTAAAATATTACATAACTAAAACATAGTTAAGTATAATTTTATTTTGAATACAATTAGCCCTTTCTTTTTTATCTTAACCACAGATAATAATAGTACTCTTAACTCAACCCTCGTAGCGAACATCGCGGTGCTGTCAACGGGGTTCAGCATGGGCTGGCCATCCTCGGCGATTCCGAAGTTCTATGACGAGAATGAGACACCGCTTCTTGAACCCGTCACTCGCATCCAAATATCCTGGATCGCGTCCCTGTTCACCATTGGAGCTATTTTTGGTGAGTCATACAATCTAGTTATTCGTTAAATCTAGCAAGCCCGAACTAATTCATTTCAACTTACTTTTATATTTTATATGCTTGTTCAGTTGGTTCCGGACCAGTTGTAAGTACCTTCTATTGATTGTACCATTACAATACTCAGTGGCGTAACTATACCATCTGGGGCCCGTGGCAAATTCTTTTGATGGGGCCCTATCAATAAAAATCGTTACGTTGTACTTAGTTTCCGTAAATTAAAAAAAAAAATAGCAAACCCGGGATTCCCCTAACATAGTCTTGCTAGCTCGCCCCAGCGCAGCGGCGTAGCGGTGTCGTAGAACGGAAATCTCGTAGAGCCGTAGAGGACTAGGCTTACTACGTAGCCCTTCGTAGCCAGTGTCGTCGTCGCTACGCCAGTTATAAAGCAACACACATAATAGCACATAATATGACGTGCATCTACACAATATGTTGAAACGTAAGTTAGAATTCCAACCAATTAGCAAGTTCATCTGCAAATTTTGTTTCCTAGATTTATATTTACAATAAAGATTTCATTTCAGAATGTTTATTAGACTTTTGATCACGTTATTTACAGGCCCTTTCCTTGCTGGTTTCCTAGCCACGCGCATCGGACGCAAATGGACAGTCCTGTCGAGTTCCGTACTGCTTCTCATTGGATGGATCCTCATAGCTGTTGCCAGGCGTGTGGTCATCATCTACGCTGGCAGAATAGCCTTGGGAGTCGGGGCTGGAATGCTGTTTACTATCTCTCCGATGTACTGCGCTGAGATTGCTACGGTATGTCCTGTCACGGCACACTTTAACTAACCACGTCTAGTCGCATAACTTAACTTCTAGTACTGGTAAAGTGCGCGCAAAGCTTTGAGGGTTATCGTTGCGCACCTAGTATGCTAGGTACGCTAATACGACAGCGTACGTGGCGTACTCCCAACTCGCCCAACTGCGGTGCGGGGTGAGGAGGCGTGGACTGGCGGGAGTGAGTGGCTGTTCTGTACATACCTGGGCTGATTGATAACTGGCCGAAACGACGAACTTAAAAAAATGATACGCAAAAAAAAATATTACATTATATTTTGGCATTTTTTTGAAAATAGAACGCCAAGTTGAATTTAATCGAACTGGTGGAATTTGTTTGATAGGACGTAGAACTTTCTCTGTCGTAAATTTTCTTAACAATGGAAAGAAACGAAATTCGTGCGGTGATAAAGTTTTACGTTTTAAAACAGAAAACAGCAACCCAGATTAAAACCAAGCTAGACAGTGTTTTAGGTAATTCTGCTCCTGCATTGAGTACAATTCACACCTGGGTAACTGATTTTAAACGTGGAAGACAGAGCTGCGAAGACGCCCACAGGTCTGGCCGTCCAAATGAAGTCACGAATCCGGACATGATCAAAAAAATTCACAAAATTGTATTGAATGATCGGCGCTTGAAGTTGCGAGAGATAGCAGAGATGGTGAGCATTTCATCTGAACGCGTTTTTAATATTTTGCACCAACATTTGGGAATGAAAAAGCTTTGCGCGCGATGGGTGCCGCGTTTGCTCACTGTTGACCAAAAGCAACGTCGAGTGGACGATTCATCGGAGTGTTTGGCGCTGTTTAACCGAGATCCTAACGAGTTTTCGCGGCGTTATGTAACAGTCGATGAAACCTGGATACATCATTATACTCCCGAGACAAAAGAACCATCTAAGCAGTGGACTGAGAGCGGAAGACCTGCGCCGAAGAAAGCAAAAACGGTTTTGTCGGCCGGCAAAGTGATGGCGACTGTTTTTTGGGATGCTCGAGGGATTATTTTAGTGGATTATCTGCAAAAAGGAAAAACTATAAATGGAGAGTACTACGCAAGCTTGCTGCAAAAATTAAGTGAAGAAATCCAGAAAAAACGACCACATTTGGCCAAGAAAAAAGTTTTGTTCCACCATGACAACGCACCTGCACACACGTCAATGGTTGCAGTCGCCAAACTCCATGAATTGCGGTTCGAATTGCTACCGCATCCACCCGGATCTGGCCCCGTGTGACTTCCACTTATTCCCAAACCTGAAGAAATGGTTAGGTGGCCAGAGATTTTCATCAAATGAAGAAGTCATTGTTGCCGTGGACGAGTATTTTGAGGGGTTGGAGAAAACATTTTATCAAACTGGTGTAACGGCATTGGAGAAGCGCTGGACTAAATGCATCGAGGTAGAAGGAAACTACGTTGAGAAATAAATTTATTTTAAATAGATTTTTAAAGTTTTTCTTTGTCGTTTCGGAAACTTATCAATCAGCCCTCGTAGTACTATATTAATTCTCTGGCCGTGCTCAAATAGAGATTTACACCTATTTTACGCGAAATCGGCATTAGCTAATCAGATAAAGCTTTGTGTACATGTCCGATCTAACAGTAAAAACGTAAGTAAAAAAGAGCCGATTAAAACGAATGATATCTTTAAGTGTGAATGAATGAATGAATGAATATACTTTATTGCACACACAGAAATAAGTGATGAGGATGACTCCCCAAAGAAGGCTTGTTGGGCTGGTTTCTACATTAATTCATTAACAGCTTATATACCTCTCTGCCTCAGCCTCTGAGGAGCTTGAGTCTACCCTGGTTTAGGGTAATTAGGTCGTAATCGTCCACACTGGCCCAATGCTTTTTCAAAGGAGTAAGCTGGTTTCCTCATGGTGTTTTTCTTCACCGTAAGAGCGTCCAATAAACGTACATATACTTACGTATATGTATATGTGTATGTATATTAATTCGAAATTCGAAAATACTTAGTACGAGCGGCTCTAACCTACGTCATCGACGCTCAACATTTTTACATTATTAGATTGTTTGATGTAAACATTTTATAATGTTATAATATGCTTAAGTATTATTTTTATCGATATAATCGATATTGGAACCGCAAATTACCAATTAAAAATACCAGCCAGCAGTCATTATTCTAATTAAAACATTCTATAAATATCGAAATTACCTTCTATAAAGTGTTGGCATTCAATGAATTAGAGTGATTGATAAGAACCAAAACTATAAATAATCCTAATTAATAATAAAAATAAACATTATAACTACTGATTGATAGCACTATTCAAAATCAACAAATAAATTATAGCATAGCTTCATCAACGGCCCGCTACAGTCCACTGCTGGACTATGAGCCTCTGGTTTTGCCATAATCTCCACGCTTGGCAGGCGGGTTGGAGATCGCAGATTAAAAGGTTACTGTATCAGAGAGCGCTGCTGCCCGTTCCCTGTTCAATGTGTAGTCCTTAAGTCGCCTCTTACGATACCCACGGGAAGAGTAGGGGTTGGTGACGAATGTATTCTACTCTGCCGTCACCACACGGCATACCATAGCTTAAATCACTGAAATAACTTATTACGTATGTTTCAGTTTTATGGTTATAATGTATTCCAAGGCAATCAGTCTAGAGATATAAATATAGTCGTAAATTGATTAATCATTCGCAGAAGATAGGCGGCATCGTTCGATTCTTAGTTATGTACAAGGAAAAAAACTCCTTCAATGAAACCAGTTACGAAACTGCGGTTTCGTAGACGGCCGGAGCGTTTATATATTTGGTTGGTTACATCCACAATCGACTGTGCCAAAACAAACGGATTCTTTGACGATCAGTTGTGCACACTTAGGTAAAGTCTTTCAATGATAATCTTCCCGACCGTTTTCGGCCATGGCGATCAATTCGATTCCTAGTCAGTCTATTGAGCTATACAAAAGACTAAATTTTACCCGCACTGTTGTGATGTATAGAAAATTGCATACCTATCACCGTGTCAAACGATTGAAGTTTTCTTGAAAGTGCATCACTCTTTTGATAAAACAGCTTTGGGATATTGGCCCCGATTCACACTGTCACGCTCTAATCCTTATTTTAAGTTAGTCCGTCCTTTTTACCTTTTAAAGATTAAAAAGTGAAAGGAGATAGCCATCCTAATATTAGAGCTGTCAAACCTCGAATTTGAACCTTATGGCCGTGTCGATTGCACAATTTTAGAGAGCACTTAAAACATGCGACTTAAAAATATCTTAAACTGACAGCTATGCCCTTATTTTAGGTTATCATTGGTTCAAATTAATATAATTCGTTCATCACCTTTCTTTCATTGGTCATAAAAACGAAAAGGATAGCTGGATTTTAAAATTTAAATTAGAGCATGACATCCCGAATCGAGGCCAATGTTAACATCCGACTGATTCTTTGACAATAATGATAATCTTCCCGACCGTTTTCGGCCACGGCGACCAAATTCGATTCCTAGTCAGTCTATCGAGCTATACAAAAGACTAAATTTTACCCGCACTGTTGTGATGTATAGAAAATTGCATACCTATCACCACGGTGCACCGTGGCAAACGATTGAAGTTTTCTTGAAAGTGTATCACTCTTTTGATAAAACAGCTTTGGGATATTCTAGAGTTATCTAATTCCTAAATATATATTTCAAAAGAATTATGCACTTTAAGGAAGGATTCAATCGTTTGTCGTGGCAATAAGAAAGCTCTTTTGCCTTACTTTTTCCTTCGATAAAAGAAAACGAAAGACTTTTGCAGCTGACTTCAAAATACTTCAAATTCGTCTCCTCCATAGATAACACCCCTCTTTTTTGCGTCGGGGGTTAATAAATAGATCGCCGTGTGGTGACGGCAGAGTAGAATACATTTAATTTTGTCACCAACCCCTACTCTTCCCGTGGGTGTCGTAAGAGGCGACTTAGGGACTACACATTGAACAGGGAACGGGCAGTAGCGCTCTCTGATACAGTAACCTTTTAATCTGCGATCTCCAACCCGCCTGCCAAGCGTGGAGATTATGGCAAAACCCTCCACTTAAGTGGAGGAGGCTCATAGTCCAGCAGTGGACTGTAACGGGCCGTTGATGATGATAGATAAATTTAGTGGTCTGGTACTGAAATGCGACTAATATAACCTCTCACCAGGACAACAGTCGAGGTGCTCTCGGCTCCTTCCTCCAAGTGTTTATCACAGTGGGCTTTTTGATCTCTTACGTCGTCGGCTCGTTCGCTTCGTACAGCGGTATCGCTTACCTCGGCATCGCCATCGTCTGCACCTTCGCGGCCACCTTCTTCTTCATGCCTGATTCGCCAATTTATCACCTGACAAAGAGTAAGTTGTATGTAAGCGTGCAGATCACGAAGCAGAAGGAAACACATTCACCTTAAATACAATGACATGCTACGCATCTTCTTAGTACATGAATCATTTGCTTTACATCCGTACAGTTATTAATTTAGCATTTTGTATTTTAAGATAAATTTAAGATGTTTAGGAGTTAGTACCAATATCATGAAGGAAGAAACAATTTTACGCGCCCTGGGGGCGCCAATATCATATGCCTGCATACTAGCACAACATTTAATTTTAAGTAGGCAAAGAAACTTCCACTTCACAACCTAAATATTATTTAATTCAAAATATACTATTGACATCAAAACACAAAAAGACAAGTACAGAAAAAAACTGTCAATTTTAAATCCAAAATTTAATTTATCTTGTAATAAAACATTAGCTGTCGTTGCGAACGTAAGTAACGTATAGATTGTGAGGCTATGAGCTGATAATTTGGTACTTATAGATGACAAAGAGTCAGCAGCTAGATGTCTGATGACTCTTCGAGGCAGGACTCGCGCAGGCGTCGAAGATGAACTGTTTAAGATGGAAGCAGATGTCCAGGTCTCAATGGCGAAGACTGCTACGGTGAGTTGCAGGATTCAGTATACCTATATAGCCTAGCATTTGCCTTCAAAGGGCTGAATCAGGAGTGGCAGATCACGAACTTTCTAAGTTCTAAAATTCAAGCAGAGAAGAAAAGCCAAAGTTTTGGCCTTGAATGCTGTGTTTTTTTGAGAACACTCTCAAAAACCCTGGTATCAGAACTATTAAGCCGCTAAAGGCCTTTGAAATGGCTCGTGTAAAGGCTCATGTCAAGGTGATAAAATGTGCAGACGTTTAACGTTTTTCAAAGGCGACATTGGGGGAGTACATCTCAGGCGTTTTGAAAATCCTGGTTAAATCTTATAGTTACAATTCATTTTCTAGCTTTTAGATGTATTCCGGGGCAGCAACTTCAAGGCATTCTACATCTCCTGCGCGCTGGTCTTCTTCCAGCAGTGCAGTGGAGTTAACGCGGTGTTGTTTTATTTGTATACCATCTTCAGAACTTCTGGGAGTTACATTCACCCTAGCACTGCTTCTATTATTGTTGGAGCTGTGCAAGTGAGTATTTTCTTGATAATTATTACTAGTATACTCTACTGTGTCTGCTATCTGAACTCCATCTTCCACTTTACTACTGTCAATATTAGAGGAAGGGAACATTTCTATTCCATAATCATATCTAAAAATCCGAAGTGTAGTGAGCGACATATTTTTCGAACTATTAGATTTATATATTACAGATTAATACGTCATATTATTAAGTTACAACACTTTTTGTATTACTTATAGGTGCTAGCGTCGTTGATGACTTCTTTCTTAGTAGACCGTCTTGGCAGGAGGATTTTACTACTGATATCGACTGCTGGGACTTCCCTTGCTTTGGTAAGTACCCCATCATAAAGCGACCTTGTCAAAGTCCCGTATTGTAAAAAATACTTTTTTTATTGAATGATGAAGAATAGGTTAGGTAATAATAAATAAAGGATAAAGCCAATAAACCCAGATGAGGTCGCTATAAAAAATTCTGACCCACTTCTTTTTCTTTCTTCTTTTTTAGGAAGGAAGTTACCCTAGAAGTTGTTACGTACGCCAGAGTTGGTCATTTAATATTGAAGATCTGTTAATTGTAAATATAGTACTAATTCAGAAGTGTAGCAAGCTGAAGTGACAGTGGGCTGGCCGCGTCTGTCGCAGAACCGACGAGCGTTGGAGCAGACGGGTTCTCGAATGGAGACCACGTCTCGGGAAACGTAGTGTGGGACGCCCCCTTGCCAGGTGGACTGATGACCTGAGGAAGGTCGCTGGTGGTGGCTGGATGAGTAAAGCGGGTGATCGTGCGCTTTGGGGTGCCTTTGGGGAGGCCTACGTCCAGCAGTGGACTGCAATAGGCTGATTGATTGATTGATTAATAGTACTAATCTATTATCTTTGATTTTTATAGGGCATCATCGGGTTCTACTTTTTCCAAAACGAATCGAGTTCTGCAGAAGAAATGCATTATAGTTTCCTGCCTTTACTATCGTTGATGCTCTTCATCATCACCTACTGCTGGGGGCTCGGACCTCTGCCTTTTGCCATGATGAGCGAGCTGTTCCCGGTCGAAGTGAAGACAGCTGCCGTGCCCATCGCAACTGCGTTCAGCTGGGTTTTGACCTTCGTGGTTACCATGTCAGTGGAAGATTAATTGTTTTATTACCCATTTAGATGGACAAGCACCATGCTTTTTAACGTTGGTACATTTTACATGCCTTAAGTGCCTTGACTGGATTTTTTAAGGTACACCCGCCACTCTGATTCTTATGCTATGTCTTTTGTTGAGCCAAAATTCGCTACTGCTGCTATTTATCAGTGGTAATGACATACCTCTTCATAGATTACTTTTGCGTAGTAGGTATTGTAGCGTTAAAAAAAAAGCTAGCTAGCCTGTGGTCGACGACCACAGGCGAAACGTGAAATTTAGGTGAACAGAGAAAGAGTTGGTTGAATTTGTCCGAACGGTATAATATAAATTTAAAAAGGCCTAGAAATTGCCAAGCATGAGCCGAGAGTCGAGTCCTGAGGGGACTCCGGCGATATAGTGTCGCTGAACTAGTGTTGTGTTGTGGTGTATCGATGCAGGAAGGTGTACCAAAACCGCGGAGTACCCCGAGAGAGTATAGCCAAACGGGAACCAAAAAAGGAGGGCCAGAGAAACCTAAAGGGCCTTTTTAGAATTTGGAAAAGGAATTTAAATTTGGCAAAATCCGCATACAAAATTACAAAACAGATACAAAAAAAGGCTAAAAAATGATGGGCAGTATCCCAGGGGGGACGCCGGTGCGCGGGTCTGCGGCACTCAGCTGGCACGGGCGCGGACGCACACGACGCAGGGGTCCAGGCACGTCCTACGCCCGGTGGCCTCAGGGGTCCGGAACCACGGCGAGAGAACGAGAAAGGCACGGAGGGACCCTCGTGTGTGTGTCGCAGAGGCCGGAAATACACTGTAAAGATTGACAAAGAAATAATCGCCATCCAACCAAGACAGGGAAAGAAAAAAGTACGTCGATAAAAACCAGGAGGAAGACAGCACAAGACTTACCCGGCTAGTCCAAAGTAGGAGCCTGTCCCAAAAATTATCGCATTAGCAAGAGACGATACTGTGTCCCAAGGCCTTATATCATTTACAGATATTTATTAAGTAAAATTCAACCACGTTCAAGGGATAAAACGTTTCCATTTCCTGACAGACGACAACTGAGAAAACAATAAACAATTTAGAAAAAGGTCAAACCAAGAAAATTTTAAATTTGAAAATGTGACATAAAAACCGGCCAAAAGAAAAAAGAGCCATACCAAAAAGGTTATTAAAAAACCTGCAGTAATGCTGCAGTATATAATAATCAATGGTCTTGCAACAGTCTCACCTGGTCTAAAGTGACGACGACGCCCCAAGGTTGGACACGCTTACCCAGAAGATACCTGTTCACTTTAGTCTTGACAGCACTAAGATTGTACGATTCTAAGAATACCAACGCAGGAAGAGCACTATTCTACCCTATTATATGCATGCATAGTGATCTCTAATATGTTAAGTAAATTATAATTCATCTGAACGATTTTCACTCAACAGCTTTCAGCTCGAAGGTTGAACAAGCAGTGGATGCCATTGCATGATTTTTTAAACATTCGTTTTCTAAATATTTCTTTCAGGTCTTTCGTGCCGATATTCTACTCAGTGGGCATGTACACAGCGTTCTGGATCTTCGGCGTCTGCTGCGCGCTCGGCTTCTTCTTCACGCTGTTTGTCGTGCCCGAGACCAAGGGCAAGAGCTTCCACGAGATCCAGGATATGCTGGCCGGCAAGTCAGTATCTTCGTTCAATCTCTCCTTAAACTGAACTTCTTTAGTACTATTACGCTCCTAACAGGAGGAGTTGAGGCCGCCTCCCATCTGGGAAACTAGCCAGCAAGTCAGTATCCTCGTTCGATCTCTCCTTTTTATTTTGTTTATGTAATAGGCTAAAGGAGTGTAAGTAGTAAAAAACCTATTTACAACTATTACACTCCTTTAGCCTATTACATAAACAGGAGGAGTAGAGGCCGCCTCCCATCTGGGAAATGCGAGTTTGAGCCGCATCACATACCGACGTGTTTTCGAATTCATACGTACTATACTTACGTTTTATTCACTCTTTTATGTTCTTCTTCTTCTTCATTATCACTCGCTTGTTCGTTTGCTCGCTCGCTTTTTAAGTTCTTATGGTAAAGATAAACATTGTGAGGAAACCTGCACCACATAACCACAGACATAACATCTTTTTAACACGTTTTTATTAACTCGCTTTCTTGTCTGTCTGTTTGTTTGTTTGTTTGCAAGTTTGTGGGTTTGTTCGGTCCGAATCTTGCAACTCATTTTTGGAGCACGTGTTGTCATTCGATTATGCTGAAATTTGGTACACTTATGTAACCTCGGTGACAATGCAATATTATGATACCATGGAGCTGATCTGATGATGGAGCCGGATGGTGGCCATAGGAACTCCTAAAATACACAACACAACCTCGTCGTGTTTGGGCTCCTTGGATTTGTCATGAACAGATCTTTAGATATACGTGATGTTCAGGGTCTCATGATGGAAGTTGGCCATAGGAACTCCTAAAAAACACAACGTAAACTCGACGTATTTGGGTTCGTTGGATTTGTTTTGACAAGATCTTTAATTATACGTGATGTCCAGGGTCTCATGATGGAGCTGAAAGGTGGCCATAGAAACTCATAAAATACACAACGCAACCTCGTCGTGTTTGGGCTCGTTGAATTTGTCTTGACATGATCTTTAGTCATAAGTAATGTCCAGGGTCTGATGATGGAGCCGGAAGGTGGCCACAAGAATTCCTCAAATACTCAAAATAACCTGGTCGTGTTTGGGCCCGTTAGATTCGTTTTGACTAGATATTTAGTCTCACGTCGTCATATCCAGGGTGTCGTGATGGAGCAGGAAGGTGGCCATAGAAATTCCTAAAATGCACAAGTGTTTGGGCTCGTTAGATTTGTCTTGATTTGTTTTTTAGTCACACGTGATGTCCAGGACCTCATGATGGAGCCGGAAGGTGGCCGCTGTATTTCCTCAAATACTCAACATAACCTAGTCGTGTTTTGGCCCGTTGGATTTGTCTTGACTAGATCTTTAGTCATAATATGTTATGTCCAGGGTCTCATGATGGAGCCGAAAGGTAATCTCAACGTAACAACATAATCTCATCTTGCTTATCTCATCTTATTAAATTGCTAAGACTAAAAAACTCTCGCCTAGAAGATGTCTATGATTTTCTTTATAAAGGGGCTATTTTTATAAAGGGGTTATGCTTCAAAATCTACTCCATGCACCCAACGTTTTTCGTTTTAAGTCCTACAAGAGTACTACACCAATAAAAATCTCAATAAAAATTATTTTATATTTTTTAGTGTGTAAAAACGTGTTGTTAAAAAATATTTTTTACTCAATAATTATTTATATGTTCTGTGACCTACACACTCCTGCAAATTTCAAAATCAACTTTTACTGGACCAGCGTGGTCGACTATGATTTAATTTTGTCCTCGTGGTGCCATTTAGTTCAAAATTTATTCCTCACTAGCCTTTATTTTAGACGTTTTATTTTAGTTAAGTTTTTTTTTTCAGACCTCAGCACAAATTCAACGAAGAAAAATCGGAAAAGGTGTAGAAAATGTCAAAGCATATTTTCATTCATTAATAATCATGCTTTTTTCCTGATGGTGAGACAAAGGCACTTTTGCACACCCGATCCAGTGTGACTTGAGTTTTATTTTATCTTTTGAGATTTTATCTATATTCGCCATGTCAGTGACCTTGGCGGCTCTATAACACTGACACCAGTGAAGAGCTATGAAGAAAGTTATTGAGAAGTATGTATATTATTTTTCATGGATTCTCATTGGGGTTTACCGCAAAAAGCAGTCTTTCTTCCAATCGAGTTTCTGCGCAATGTCAGTGTTTTTTGTATACTTACCTACTTTTGATTAAAATAAACAACGCTTCATATCATAATAAAGAATTTTATTAACTTTACCCTCCATACTTTGATTATGACAACAGATTATTTGCAATTTATACAGTAAATACATTACAATTTTGTCGACCAATTTTTATCATAACCCACCCAACTTAGGCTGATATTATTTATACAGAAATTTGAATACAAAACGCCTGAAATAAATGATATGATTATGAAATTGTATTTCAAATAGTACACAAATATCACTCCTAACCTGATATTACGTTTGATAAGTACATCGACTTTGCGACACAAGCAATAGATAAAAAAAAATTATACTAACCAAGTCAATTCACACTTCAATCACAATCGCTCAAATGAACTAAACGCAGCACGAGACGAGCAAGTTACATTGTATTACATTTTCTTTGGTATTACCCAAGATCAGAATGTTTACTTATAGTGGCGCACAAACATATAATAATCTACCCTAAGAAATTAATAGTACATTACGATACAAGGATCGTAGGTGGCATATTACAAACGAGGTGACTTTTGTAAGCCCGAGCCGCAGGCGAGGGTTTATACTGGCCTCGATTCGGGATGTCACGCCTTAATTTAAATTAGTTCGTCCTTTTTACCTTTTAAAGATTGAAAAGGGACAGGAGATGGCCATCCTAATATTAGAGCTGTCAAACATCGAATTTGAACCTTATGGCCGTGTCGATTGCACAATTTTAGGGAGCACTTAAAACATGCCACTTAAAAATCTTTTAAACTGACAGCTACGCCCCTATTTTAGGTTATCATTCGTTCAAATGAATATCATTTGTTCATCACCTCTGTTTCATTGGTCATAGAAAAGGAAAAGGATAGGTAGCTGGATTTTAAAATTAGAATTAGAGCATGACATCCCGAATCGAGGCCAATGTCATGAGTTTGTTATAAAACCTAAGATCCGTGTTAAGTGTTGTACGACGTTATTCAACACACTTGTGAAAAAGCTGATAGTAAATAATTAAATTGGAATGGTTAAGACAGGTACATAGTACCCTACAAAAGCTATGATACTACAGGTAAAATTGATCATGTAGAAGTTGTAAAAACTAACCTTTATTATATTGCGCGCAGTTTGAGTATCCTTACTATTCACATTTATCATTAAATATCAACACTTAATCACTTATAAAACAACATTCAATGTAAAAGAATACCCACACGATGATGATGATGATGATGAATTTAAAACAATTAAATGAAAATTTTACAAACTACAAAACGATAGTATGTTTCTTTTTTATTAGCATATTACGGATAAAAGGCTCTGGAGGGCATTCAGCCTCTACAAATTGATGAGGCTCGGAGGTTTACCGCACAGTTTTCTGCCTTCGTAAGTTCAATTTTCGAGCAAGGTGTATTGAAAAAAAACTAACTCCTATATTGAATTTAAACGAAATTATCCCAGCAATACTAACGAAATGTTAATTTGATTGACCTGAATTTGAGTTTTTCTCATCTAAGTGACTTTGTATGTCTTTGAGATTATAAAATCTTTAGACCGGCTTTATCGGCAAAATGTGACGGTGATTTTAGGGGATCATGGTATTTTTAAAATATACATATGTATATTAAATATCATATCAAACAGATATAATATTGTAAATGAGAAAGCGTTTTTGTTTGGGTATTTACTTCATAAGTGCCACGGAATTATTTAAATTCGCATGAGATAAATCGAAAAGAATGTGGGCGGATAGCTGGTTTAATATTATCACGCTAATATTATACTAGATGGGTGCATGGAACAAAGCCGCAACCGGAGAAATCAAAATGTTCAGGAGAAAATAAAACGTGAAAACTGTCAATATAACTCAATATACGATGCGCATCGTAAAGGTTTCTACATCAACAGAAAGCTAATTTTTTACTCGAAGTGGCAATAAGACGTTCATATTTCTATCTTTTACGGTTACGAAAATAAATAAGAATTTGTAAATTGCCACATTTTGTGCCAATATGTTGTGACCGCAAGCGTACATTACGGCTTTGTTCCAGAGAAATTTAGTAAAAGTATTGAACGTTAATTATTGTTTACAGCATTAAGTACGTCTGGGTCAATTACGTTAACAGAGTGTTGCTGTCTTATTCGGTAAATTAATTTGAGAGACTTTTTAGTGAATACGGTTTACGGTACTTGTAGAAAGCTATATCATAAAAATTTTCTGTTGTATTCTTTTATCTGAACAAAAGAAACATTAAAGACTAAGATAATGCCAGCAAACTTACTGAGAAGTTGAGTATGCTAGAAAAGTATGGATAGAAAGATCTATGAGAAGGATGAAACAAAACCCTGGTTGAACACCGGTCAACTTCTCCAACAATGATCTCTATCACAAACTCTCACACTAAGATTATATTTAAGACAAATCTTTGTTAAAGCAAACAAATATTTATTTAAGTTTATTGAATCCACTTGGATTAAGTTCCACACTAGTAATGGAAATATTTAAGATATTCAACATTTTATGAATCAGTAAGTTAATATTATGGTACCGATATTAACTCACATCTTAAGTAAAATATGTTGTACACATCTCACAACAACATTAAGTTAAGTAGTGTTAAGTTAAGTAGACAGAACGGCTCCTTAAAGATAAGACAGATCCACTTAAGAGAACAACCGACAACCTATCACTCCCTCCTTAAAAATACTGAATGATGAACAAACAGTAACTAAAAATATTCAGATTTCTTCATTATTACTAATCAAAATACCATGAACATGCTACTATACTTCCTTTACATACTTCATTTATTAATTATAATATTTGCGCGCATATTAATTTAGAAAATTAAATTCATTCATACTTAGACCCTTTCATACAATCTCCTTTACCTTTCAGTCATCATATTTTAAAATGTCTTTAATGTGGAAATCCCCTAATGGTTTACCATTTACGTCTGCTAAAGTGTATACTAAAGATGATTTCTTAGCAATTACTATGCATTTTTGAAATTTTGGAGCTAACTTTGAAGTAAACTTCTTTGAAGCATTGATAAATAAAAAGTACGTTTGTAAACAATCTGCCCTACTTTAAGTTCCACGTGCCTTTTTCTTAAGTTATAGTGTTTTAAGTTATGCTGGTGAGCAACTATTAAGTGTTTCTTCACCTTGTTATAAATTGTATTAAGTTGGGCCAAACGTTTCTTATACGTTTGTGCATCATCAGTCTGTAGTTGCGAGTGTGATACAGGCACATCACTACCACGATACAATGATCCATCCAAAATAAATTCCCTACCGTGTACCAAAAAATACGGTGAACATTTTGTGGATTCATTAACAGCTGTGTTTAATGCACACTGAATCTCCACAAGATGCTCATCCCACTTTTTATGCTCAGATTTCACATAGCAAGCGATTGCTGTGACTACATTCCTAATCGCCCTTTCAGCTTGGTTTACCTGAGGATGATACCGAGGATTATAATAAATGTTTGGGACATTATATCGTAATAATAGTTGCCTAAACTGCGCACTGATAAACTGAGGTCCATTATCCATATAGATATATTTGCACACACCGTGAACTAGAAACACACACTTTTCGATAAACTTCGCTACAGCAGCAGCTGTTGCGCTCCGTATAGGATGCAACAGAACATATTTGCTGAAGTAGTCAGAGCACACAATCAAATAAGTGTATCTATTTCCTGACGATGGAAATGGTCCAAGCAAATCCACAGAAATTGCCTCAAAAGGTCTTGTTACTGATTTTGGACTACCCATTATACACATCTCACAACAACATTAAGTTAAGTAGTGTTAAGTTAAGTAGACAGAACAGCTCCTTAAAGATAAGACAGATCCACTTAAGAGAACAACCGACAACCTATCACTCCCTCCTTAAAAATACTGAATGATGAACAAACAGTAACTAAAAATATTCAGATTTCTTCATTATTACTAATCAAAATACCATGACCATGCTACTATACTTCCTTTACATACTTCATTTATTAATTATAATATTTGCGCGCATATTCATTTAGAAAATAAAATTCATTCATACTTAGACCCTTTCATACAATCTCCTTTGCCTTTCAGTCATCATATTTTAAAATGTTTTTAATGTGGAAATCCCCTAATGGTTTACCATTTACGTCTGCTAAAGTGTATACTAAAGATGATTTCTTAGCAATTACTATGCATTTTTGAAATTTTGGAGCTAACTTTGAAGTAAACTTCTTTGAAGCATTTGATAAATAAAAAGTACGTTTGTAAACAATCTGTCCTACTTTAAGTTCCACGTGCCTTTTTCTTAAGTTATAGTGTTTTAAGTTATGCTGGTGAGCAACTATTAAGTGTTTCTTCACCTTGTTATAAATTGCATTAAGTTGGGCCAAACGTTTCTTATACGTTTGTGCATCATCAGTCTGTAGTTGCGAGTGTGATACAGGCACATCACTACCACGATACAATGATCCATCCAAAATAAATTCCCTACCGTGTACCAAAAAATACGGTGAACATTTTGTGGATTCATTAACAGCTGTGTTTAATGCACACTGAATCTCCACAAGATGCTCATCCCACTTTTTATGCTCAGATTTCACATAGCAAGCGATTGCTGTGACTACATTCCTAATCGCCCTTTCAGCTTGGTTTACCTGAGGATGATACCGAGGATTATAATAAATGTTTGGGACATTATATCGTAATAATAGTTGCCTAAACTGCGCACTGATAAACTGAGGTCCATTATCCATATAGATATATTTGCACACACCGTGAACTAGAAACACACACTTTTCGATAAACTTCGCTACAGCAGCAGCTGTTGCGCTCCTTATAGGATGCAACAGAACATATTTGCTGAAGTAGTCAGAGCACACAATCAAATAAGTGTATCTGTTTCCTGACGATGGAAATGGTCCAAGCAAATCCACATAAATTGCCTCAAAAGGTCTTGTTACTGATTTTGGACTACCCATTATACACATCTCACAACAACATTAAGTTAAGTAGTGTTAAGTTAAGTAGACAGAACGGCTCCTTAAAGATAAGACAGATCCACTTAAGAGAACAACCGACAACCTATCACTCCCTCCTTAAAAATACTGAATGATGAACAAACAGTAACTAAAAATATTCAGATTTCTTCATTATTACTAATCAAAATACCATGACCATGCTACTATACTTCCTTTACATACTTCATTTATTAATTATAATATTTGCGCGCATATTCATTTAGAAAATAAAATTCATTCATACTTAGACCCTTTCATACAATCTCCTTTGCCTTTCAGTCATCATATTTTAAAATGTTTTTAATGTGGAAATCCCCTAATGGTTTACCATTTACGTCTGCTAAAGTGTATACTAAAGATGATTTCTTAGCAATTACTATGCATTTTTGAAATTTTGGAGCTAACTTTGAAGTAAACTTCTTTGAAGCATTTGATAAATAAAAAGTACGTTTGTAAACAATCTGTCCTACTTTAAGTTCCACGTGCCTTTTTCTTAAGTTATAGTGTTTTAAGTTATGCTGGTGAGCAACTATTAAGTGTTTCTTCACCTTGTTATAAATTGCATTAAGTTGGGCCAAACGTTTCTTATACGTTTGTGCATCATCAGTCTGTAGTTGCGAGTGTGATACAGGCACATCACTACCACGATACAATGATCCATCCAAAATAAATTCCCTACCGTGTACCAAAAAATACGGTGAACATTTTGTGAATTCATTAACAGCTGTGTTTAATGCACACTGAATCTCCACAAGATGCTCATCCCACTTTTTATGCTCAGATTTCACATAGCAAGCGATTGCTGTGACTACATTCCTAATCGCCCTTTCAGCTTGGTTTACCTGAGGATGATACCGAGGATTATAATAAATGTTTGGGACATTATATCGTAATAATAGTTGCCTAAACTGCGCACTGATAAACTGAGGTCCATTATCCATATAGATATATTTGCACACACCGTGAACTAGAAACACACACTTTTCGATAAACTTCGCTACAGCAGCACCTGTTGCGCTCCTTATAGGATGCAACAGAACATATTTGCTGAAGTAGTCAGAGCACACAATCAAATAAGTGTATCTGTTTCCTGACGATGGAAATGGTCCAAGCAAATCCACATAAATTGCCTCAAAAGGTCTTGTTACTGATTTTGGACTACCCATTATACACATCTCACAACAACATTAAGTTAAGTAGTGTTAAGTTAAGTAGACAGAACGGCTCCTTAAAGATAAGACAGATCCACTTAAGAGAACAACCGACAACCTATCACTCCCTCCTTAAAAATACTGAATGATGAACAAACAGTAACTAAAAATATTCAGATTTCTTCATTATTACTAATCAAAATACCATGACCATGCTACTATACTTCCTTTACATACTTCATTTATTAATTATAATATTTGCGCGCATATTCATTTAGAAAATAAAATTCATTCATACTTAGACCCTTTCATACAATCTCCTTTACCTTTCAGTCATCATATTTTAAAATGTTTTTAATGTGGAAATCCCCTAATGGTTTACCATTTACGTCTGCTAAAGTGTATACTAAAGATGATTTCTTAGCAATTACTATGCATTTTTGAAATTTTGGAGCTAACTTTGAAGTAAACTTCTTTGAAGCATTGATAAATAAAAAGTACGTTTGTAAACAATCTGCCCTACTTTAAGTTCCACGTGCCTTTTTCTTAAGTTATAGTGTTTTAAGTTATGCTGGTGAGCAACTATTAAGTGTTTCTTCACCTTGTTATAAATTGTATTAAGTTGGGCCAAACGTTTCTTATACGTTTGTGCATCATCAGTCTGTAGTTGCGAGTGTGATACAGGCACATCACTACCACGATACAATGATCCATCCAAAATAAATTCCCTACCGTGTACCAAAAAATACGGTGAACATTTTGTGGATTCATTAACAGCTGTGTTTAATGCACACTGAATCTCCACAAGATGCTCATCCCACTTTTTATGCTCAGATTTCACATAGCAAGCGATTGCTGTGACTACATTCCTAATCGCCCTTTCAGCTTGGTTTACCTGAGGATGATACCGAGGATTATAATAAATGTTTGGGACATTATATCGTAATAATAGTTGCCTAAACTGCGCACTGATAAACTGAGGTCCATTATCCATATAGATATATTTGCACACACCGTGAACTAGAAACACACACTTTTCGATAAACTTCGCTACAGCAGCAGCTGTTGCGCTCCGTATAGGATGCAACAGAACATATTTGCTGAAGTAGTCAGAGCACACAATCAAATAAGTGTATCTATTTCCTGACGATGGAAATGGTCCAAGCAAATCCACAGAAATTGCCTCAAAAGGTCTTGTTACTGATTTTGGACTAATTCAAGTTCAGTTTATGTAAAATTAACAAGTGTATTTTAATTTCTATAGCCAACACATTTAGAACCTATAGCATATATCATCACTCTCATGTCACTTCGATTGTCTAGTCGGTGAGTAACATTTTTATGTTATAAGTTCAGGTACTTCTTATATTAGCTTCATAATATTATGACTAACGTTCCGTTTGAAAGGTAGTATATTTTCAATTTTGAAGTTTTCAAGTACCTATACGTCATACGGTTTTATGCTGATATTGTATTTATTAAGTAGGTAGGTATACTTAAAAACTATTTAACGTATGAACAAATGCACATGTCTGTGAGAAAAAAATCCTTACTTTGAAAAAGGTAAGTACCTATTGTGTTTCATATTATAATTAAATGGACTGGTAACAACTTATTACGTGGTCGATTTAAAAGATTCATATTGGTATTCGATATAACTGTCTTGTCAACTAAAAACTCTTACCTGGAAAAAAGCCGCATTCGCTATTACCTGATTAAAATTATGGTAAATATTTTCGCATTCAATATAGTGTTAGTATTCCGGGGGTAAAAGTCACCATAGCTTGTTTCGAATAAAGTAGTATTTTTTTGTAACTTCATAAATAATCATAGGAATGTCACAAAAAAAATTCACTAGGTGCATTAGGGGTCGTAGATGCCGAATATGGCATTACACGAAAACTGCCGCAATAGCTATTGCGACAATGTTCCATGGACCCATCGTAATAATAATTAATACAAGTGAAAAACGATGAGTTGAGGTGTGCGCTAACTAACTATCCATTCGACATCAGGCTCTAGTTCTTCCTGGATACAAAGTCTGTTGAAAAAAAAACAGTAATTGTGAGATACATCCATACTAGTCGGCAAAGATAAGATAAGATCATTTATTTGCTATAAAACCATTACAATTGGTATAAAAAGGGAAACATCAACACTTTTCTACCGAGCAGCACCGCGTTGTAAAATCACATTTAAAAAAGTAAAAAGTCTTATAATTGACCGACCGAGCGAAGCGTCTCTGTTTCAGCTTGGCCAAAATTGCATTTGTATGTCTATCTGTCTGTTTGTCTGTGTGAAACTTTGTGAGCCGGTTCGATAAACTAATAATTTTTTTTTGTCGAGTCAGTTTTCGGAAATAAAAAAAAAAATGACGGAGTTATGAGATTCTATTCTATTCCTCTATTCTACTAAAATTCCAACATTTATGTGATATCTTTATTACAGACAACTCAAAACAGTCAATATTATAATAATATTTTTATGTTCATATTGAAGCGCAGAGGTCAAATATTTTGGTTTCTGTCCTTTGGAGGCAAAAGAAAGGATTTTTAAGATTGCCGAAACTGTATAATTTAAAAGGTAAATGTATCAAATAAACAATATAACAAAAGGTTCCCAAAATAGGTACAGGTATCGGAAAAGCAAGGTAAGAATGTGGATATCTACCTACCTGAAAAGGGTCTGATCTGAACTGCGCAATAAAGGTCCCTAGAGCAGGTCAGGAATGTATGAGGAATGTATCTTTTGTCATAACTTCAGGAGAGCTTAAAGAAGAACAGTTAAAAAAATCTGAGAATAAGATGACAAAGCAGAAGGTATTAAAAAACGCAAAGAAGAGAGAACTAAAGAAACTTATAGGAAAAACAGCGAAAGAAGAAAAAGAAAAACAGGCTTGTAAAAACAAAAGAAAGGATAATGCAGCAGATTCAAGTAGAGTGAAAAAAAATACTCTCTGAAGATTTTTCAAACTTAAATATCGATATATCTCTAAAGACAAAGCAGACACCCACTAATTTGGACTCACAGGAAAAAATCAATACCGGAAAGGAAAACGAATTTGAAATAACAGAAGATAACGAACCAATATTTGATATCAATATAACTGACAGAAAAAAGAAAATAGAGCTAATGAAAAAGAATTTAAAACTACTGATCGAAAGAAGAAATATAATATAATAAAAAAATACCCCCGAGACTCCTGCAGGTCTCTCTTTAAAAAACTCGAATTGTTGTCTCTACCGTCTTTATACATACTTATATGAACTTTGCATATTTATTAAAAAATATAACAAAAAAGCTCGTGACGTAAATGACCGTGTAAAAAGAGATCCTGATAGACTTGTATATAATAACTAGTATTTCGCAGAGTGCGCAGGTTGCAAGCAGCCCGCGGGCAGTTGTCATGTCACCCTGTTGGATTGTGGCGGCTTTTGGAGAGTGGGACTGCGAATTGTGGAATGCGGTATTGCCATTAGATCAAATCACATTGCGATTTGTCTGCAAGTTGCAGTGCGGTGTGGTGATGCGTGCGTGGTTAACTTGTGTTGAAATTTAATACTCTATTTATTTATCTTCGAACTTTACTTGCTGATATTACAATAATAGAGAAACTTATATACCAGTAGGTATTATTGTAGTGGTAGGTATATATTGAAGAATAGTGCCCAGCGTAGTGCACTTGACGGAAAGGAAACTTAAGTTATTAAACCGGCAGACGTTGTACTGCCATTTTTACTTTTATTCTCATACGTTACCCTACACCTATCCCCGTAAACCTACCCTACATACACCTACCCTACATCTATACCTACCCTACATACACCTACCCTACTCCTACACCCACCCTACACCTAAACCTATCCTACACGTACCCTAAACCTACCCTACACCTACCCTACACCCACCCTACACCTAAACCTACCCTAAACCTACCCTACACCTACCCTTCACCTAACCTACACCTACCCTACACCTACCTTACAGCTACCCTACCTACACCTACCCTAACCTACCCTACTACACCTATCCTACACCTACCCAACACCTACCCTACACCATTCGGCATGTAGTTCTATTTATTCAAACCTTCTTTTATTTCAATCATGGTAATGTTTGGCAGCTACGAAACCAATGAACATTTTGTATGGGGAAAATGTGTTTTCTCCAATATTTTTAATAGTTATTTTATTTATGGCAGGGCAATCAAACACAATGTGCCGAACCGTTTGCTCCGGGTGACCACATTCGCAGGCTGCCGTCTCGCTCCAGCCCCACTTGTGCCATAGATATGCACAGTTGCCAACGCCTGTTCTTATGCGGTTCAATTTGCACCAAAGGTGTCTGGGTTCTTCAAAGCCTGCCGGGCGTTGCTGCTAATTATTCTGCTATTCGGGACGGAGACAAATATAACAAAACAAAAAACATTCCAAAAACGAAGATTTACAGTAAAAGTTTTATGACTATGGGTGTAAAAATCCTACTAATATTGTAAAGGCGCGGCTCGATACTTAAATGCAATGTAGATTGGGGTAGCTAGCACTGTAGTAATTTTATTAAAATATAAACTCTTTTTCTGATACTATTCATCCATTTTTTTATTGGGACCATAGAATACAGAACAATCAACGGTGTTGCCGTTGTCGAAAATATAATATGTCAATCTTAGTTCGGATACATCTTACGGTTATTTTACAAATATTATAAATGCGAAAGTTTGGATGTTTGGATGTTTGTTGCCGAATCACGCTTGAATCACTGGACGGATCGGGATGAAACTTGGCACACATACGACTATTCCAGGACCTACTATTTACCGCGGGCGGGAAAACACTTCATTCCTTCGGGAAAACTCATCAAACGCGGGTGAAACCGCGGGCGGAAAGCTAGTTTATAATAAAATACCAAAGGACTTAAGAAATTTAAATTTAAGACATTTCCAGAATAAGTTACATAAGTGATTGAATGAAAAAGTGTTTTACAATATGGACGAATTCTTTAGAAGTTAGTTAAATATACAAGTTTCCTATAAATATGAAATTATATTTCATGACGAATGTATAAGTGAAATATTGACAAATTGCATTGTATAAAATATTTGTATGCTATTAGTATTTTAGCAAACATGAATGCACGATCTTATGACTTACCATGTTTATACCATGTTTGTAGTAAATAAATATATCTTTATCTTTAAAAATAATACTCAGAAGAACTGCCAGATCAAGACTAAGCCCCTCGAAAATTTAGTTTAAAACCCAAATTGAGAAGATGTTGACTGATAACTAAGACTGTTAGATTACCCACATTAAACCTAATTACTATGTTATTTACAAAGAGATTTATTATTCGTAAGAGATTTATTTGATAAAGAATATGATATTCAGAATAGGTACTCACTTACCTCATTTGTTAAAGTTTGAAATAATATTGTTTTTGACTAGTTTTATTGCTAAAATGTGATATTCATTAGATTAAAGAAAAATATTAGTCTCTAAGTAAAGATTTTCATACCAACCTAAACTTTGATATAAAAACTTTATTTATGAGCAACTTGCTAGGTGATAAAAGCCATACGGTTTTTCAGTTTGTTCAACGTGATAGTAAAAATCATAACAGGAAAAATCATACTCACGCGCACTGTTTGTGAAAATAGCCAGCTATTAGGTAGTTTTGATTCTATATACACTCACCGTCACATCTAACCGCCCACCCTTGTATTTCAGGTTAATTTTAAACTACACTTATTGTTATACATTACAATTGTTTTATTGATAATTTTACGATAATTTAAACACACTTAAATAAACGTTAAATTAACTACTTTTTAACTAACATCAGCTATAACTAATAGAATTATAATGAATCACGAGTATTCCCTGAAACGAAGGGTGGGCGGTTAGATGTGCCGGTGAGTATATATAAACAAGCTTTTAAAGCCGTGGAGTAGAGTATCCTTGTTAAGACAAATCCAATGAGCCCAAACACGACTAGGTTGTGGACGTTGTGGTGTGTATTTAAGGAGTTCCTATGGCCACCTTCTGGCTCCATCACGAGACCCTGGACATCACGTATGACTAAAGATCTTGTTAAGTTAAATCCAATGAGCCCAAACACGACTAGGTTGTGGTGTGTATTTAAGGAGTTCCAATAGCCACCTTCCGGCTCCATCATGAGACCCTGGATATCACGTATGACTAAATATCTTGTTAAGACGAATCCAACGAGCCCAAACACGACTAGGTTGTGTTGTGTATTAGAGGAGTTCCTATGGTCACCTTCCGACTCCATCATAAGATCAGCTCCATGGTACTGTGGAGATTGCATTGGTTGCAATCAAATCAATTGCAACAACAAACAAAGGGAAAAGTGCGCGGAGACTGCATGTAACCAATGCAATCTCCACATGAGGAGGGATGTGGAGATTGCATTGGTTACATGCAGTCTCCGCGCACTTTTCCCTTTGTTTGTTGTTGCTGGCACTCGATATTCGCCCTATATATCGTAAAAAAGCTTATTAGACGTATGGAGTCAGAGAATGATTGGCTGAAAAAAATAATGGTGTGGGATTAGGGATTGAAATGAAGAAAAGATAATACAAAAATATTGTAATCTAATATTGGAGTCATTATTTAGCTACGGATTTATGCGCTAGAAGCGAGTGCCTCCCATCTTCAAAGGGCTACGTCCACCTGACAGTACCATAATATTGCGTTGTCATCGCGGTTACATAAGTGTACCAAATTTCAGCAAAATTCAATGGCAGCAAGTGCTTCAAAATTGAGTTGCAAGATTTCGCCCGAACATACCCACAAACCCACATACATACATACAGTGCAAGCTAAATAAAAGCTTGTAAAAAGGACTACGATAATATTTCCAGTGCGAGCTGATTTTTATATATTTTTTAAAGTGCACTCGACGTTTGTGAATAGTCTTTTCTGTGTTAGTTTTAAAAAGTGCTTCTATCTTATTTATGTACGGAATCACTATACTCGTATTAAGTACTAGCGGCCCGCCCCGGCTTCGCACGGATAGATTAATTCATACTTTAACACATTTTTAACCAACTCCAAAATTGAAGAGGCTCTTAATTCGTGTTAAGATAAGTTAAGATAAGATTCGCATACAAACATCTAATTCCTATTTCCCCTTTAGAGTAGTGTTTTAAAAAACACTGAAACTCGTATTCAATCAATCAAAATAAAGATTTCAAGTTCCTAACTTCAAAATTGATAAACTTTGCATACAAAATTCTAATTTCTTCTTTCATCTTAAGTAGGGATTTCAAAATAATTTGGAACACGAAAAAAATAACCAACTTGAAAAAGGAAGACTTAACATACAAACTTCTTATCATCACTTCCCCCTTAAGAAGTAGAGATAAAAAAAAAACGTTTGTTCATGTTTGTGTCAAATAAATATTTTTTATTCTACACCCAAATTTTCGAGTTCTAATTATAAAAATTACACAATTTCATACAAACTTTTATCCCCCCATTTCCCCCTTTCAGAGGGGAATTTTCCAAAATCCCTTCTTTTTGCTTGTCTACGTCATAAACACAACTTATAGATAAAATTTGGTATTTCTAGCTTCAGTAGTATCGGTTCTACATCGATGAGTTCTAATATTTTGAGTCATCATCAGGTTTTGCCATAATCTCCACGATTGACAGGTGGGTTGGAGATTGCAAAAATGTAATGGGATTTCGAAAAAAGACTAAAATACGTGTCCAATGATTTATTAATCTCAGCCTAAATCCAAATTTTCAAGTTCCTACCTTTAGAAATGACAGACTTTCCATAGAAATATTTAATCCCTACTGTCACCCTCAAAATAGGGATTTAAATAAAATGCTACAACAAGTGTCAAATGATTTATCAATCTCAGCCTAAATTCAAATTTTCAAGTTCCTACCTTTAGAAAGGACAGACTTTCCATAACAATATTTTATCCCCACTTCCCCTTTAAATAGAGATTTCGAAAAACTGCTAAAATACGTGTCAAATAATTTATTAATCTCTGCCTAAATCTAAATTTTCAAGTTCCTACCTTTAGAAATGCCAGACTTTCCATACAAACATTTAATCCCTACTTTCCCCCTCAAAATAGGGATTTTAATAAAATGCTTAAATACGTGTCAAATGATTTATTAATCGCGGTCTAAATCCAAATTTTCGTGATCTCAACTTTTAAAATGACGGACTCATACTAACTAGAATCCCCATTTTTTCCCCTTAGAGGATGAGGAGGAGATTGTCGATGTTAACGGGAAGAGATCACCTGTATCTGTAGGTAATAAGTATGGGCGTCCCGCAGGGTTCAATTCTTGGTCCTTTCTTGTTTTTAGTATATGATTTGCCTTATCTTGTTAAAGAAAAACATGGATTAGTATTGTTTGCTGATGATACTTCCTTGATATTCAAAGCTAAAAGACAACAGTCAAACTATGACGACGTAAACAATGCTATCTCTAATGTAGTGAACTGGTTTACTGTTAATAATTTATTACTCAATGAAAAAAAACTAAATGTGTAATATTTGTATTACCTAATGTTAAACCAATAAATACAAATATATTAGTTAAAGGACAGAGATTGGACCTTGTTGATTTGACAGTCTTTTTGCGCATTACTTTGGACGCTAAACTCCAATGGGATGCTCATATAACTAAATTGTCGAACAGACTGAGTTCAGCAGCGTTCGCAGTTAAAAAAATTAGAGCTCTTACCGACGTAGACACCGCTAGACTAGTCTACTTTAGTTACTTTCATAGTTTAATGACCTATGGTATTCTATTGTGGGGTCATGCTGCGAATGCTAATATTAGTATATTTATTCTGCAGAAACGGGCTGTTCGTGCAATTTATAGATTAGGGCCTAGACTGTCACTGAGGGAAAAAATTAAAGAAATCAATATTCTGACATTTGTGTCTCAATATATCTATGACAATCTTGTGTATGTAAAACGAAATATACTAGTAGAAGAACAGAAGAACAGTGATATACACAATTTTAATACTAGAAATAAAGACAAGTTAGTTGGTTACTTATGTCAGCCGACTACATAAAATTAGTAATTATTTTAAAGGCAATTACAATAAAGTCCCTACTGATATTAAAAATTTACCTTTAGACAAGTTTAAAATAATTATAAAACAGAAATTGTATAAAAAGGTTACTAGGTATAGGATACAGATGAGGACAGATGTCCATGCGAATAGATTGCTTGAGTAGCAGGCTTTTTCGATATTTAATTAGCATTAATTTTGTAAATGACAATATTTAATTTAAAAAAGGAAACGCAAAAGATGCGACGACTGTGGAGTTTCTTCGGTGAACTCTTCTCCACAGATTCCGCCATTGTGTTAGTGAACTCACCCAAAAAATTATAAAGTAAAAAATATTTTTTTAACAACACGTTTTTACGCACTAAAAAGTATAAAATAATTTTTATTGAGATTTTTATTGGTGTAGTAACTCTTGTAGGACTTAAAACGAAAAACGTGTGGTGCATGGAGTAGATTTTGAAGCATAACCGTGTTTCTCAAAAAACTATATACCTATTAGAATTTAGCCCTTTTATAACACTATATTATGAATAGAGAAGTTACTGACTGACTGACTGACTCATCAAAGGACAGCACAGCCGAAACCACAGAACAAACTAGAAGCACCAAATTTGCATTTGAGATTAGAGCCAGGCAAACGAAAGCTCTCACAAAAAAAAATGGCGGCAATTATTAAGTTGCGCCAAAAATCTAATCTCTATCATTACAATAATGGGCCCTAGGAGCGAGGGTCCCGCTGGGTATACGGACATCATTATGACGGTTGATTTTCCTAACCTAACCTAACTTTTTTTGTCTACAGATTTGAAGATCGTCAATGTTTTTCTGGGACAGCTTTTGTTGGCCAGACCAGCAATGTTTAGTTTTCTGTTGACTTTAATATCATCGTGTCTAGTTACAATATTTTATTTTCAGATTTGCAATCGGGAAATCGTGTAGTGGTAGTGTGATACGTATACGCAGCGTGACGTCACACTGTATATGGCTGATAGAGACTACGGCTACGACCCGGTGGGCTCCGGCGCGCCAGTCAACCATCAAGCGCACAGGATGGAGGAGGGACAGCTGTGGCGGCAGTACGTCATCGCAGGCGTCGGTACGTCTCATTCACTCACACACTACTACTTAATGGAAATAGTAGAAAAACAAATTGAGAAAGTGCAAAAGAAATTCCTGAAAATGTACGCTTATAGAGAGCATTTGGGCCGATCTTGCAGATCGTACTCTAAAAGACCTTGAATCGAGACGCAAATGTAGTGAATTGGTAATATTATATAAAATTGTTCACTCTCTGATTGACTGTCTTTCCCTTCTATTGCTGCTTAATTTCAATATCCGTTTCCGACTCTCGTAAACCCACTATCAAAATTTTTACTTTACAGATCTATAATGACACCTCATTCTTCAATCCAATGGGTCCGTATGTGTCATTCTTATAATGACATTGTTGCTGATCATTCTTCTCTTGACATTTGTAATGGGGGTTTTAAAGGGGATATCCAAAGCTTACTATGCACCCAGTTATCCCTTCAGCCGTGGTTTTGTCTATTTTTCCCATTACTTTCATGCCTTGTGGGTAGCCCTTGTCGGCTCGTTAACTTATAGATGATTTGTGATGTCGGTTAAACCGATCGTATAACCTCATGACAGGTTTAGTTTTTAGTTTTTAGGTATTCTTACTAACATCCATATAACATTTATTACGTAAACTGTTTCTATATTAGTCATTCTGTGCACACATACCTGAGTTATAATCTAACCTAAATACATAAAACTGTTAATTTATCTCATAATGTTTGTAACTTATTTTGTGAGCCTTCAATAAATAATTAAAAATAAAATAAACAGTTGATAGGTAATGTAACGATAAAATAAAAGGATTACATAGATTATTATAATAATCTCCATCCTATTACGATTATGTCTGATATTGGACGATATCTCTGATAATAAAATTGTTGGTGGTCTGAAGAACTCGTAGTAAAGCAGTTTTGAGATGTGTGCAAAATGACAGCAAAAAATTGAATGAATGAATATACCTTGCACAGAATATTATTGCTGTTATCAGCCAAAGGTGCAATGACTACAGGTCCCCACCGAGTTGCTTGAGCCTACCCATAATCGCGATCAGACCTTAGAGCGAAGCGAGCTCAGCTCCCTCTGCCATGCCCTTCGGAGTTAGGTTATCTTGTGACCACCCTTCTTGCAGGCATGCCAAGAGCTTGTCACCTAATGTAATTACAGAAAATTAGGAAAAAAAAACTATGTCTCCGGGAGTGCATGCATGCTTGAATGCACGCTTGCTTGCATGCTTGCCTGCATTGTTGCATGCTTGCCTGTATCCTTGCATGCTTGCTTGCTTGCTTTTGCTAGTGTGCTTGCATGAATTCTCGTAGCCTTTCACATTTATTATTAAACTAAATAAAGTAATAAGTAGTTTATAATAAAGTTAGTACCCTCATTTCGCTTTCAAATAATATTGTTGTGATTGATTAGTATACAAAAAGTATCAGGCGTTTACAAATAATACTTACTTACTATTGCTATTAATGTTAACATAGGCGTTTAATTATATTTCTTAATATTTTATTACTTCTAAGTTAAATTCGGGATTTTGATTTTCGGAATATTAAAACTTCGGGATTCATAATGTTGAATATTCGAAATACCAAAAAATCGTACATTTGAAACATCGAAACTATAAAATTCAAAAAATTGACTTTCGGAATTGTGATAAATCGGTTGTTTGAAAGTTAGTTAATTAACAATTCGTAATTTGCACTATTCGGAACTTTTAAATTCGGAATTGTGAATCATTCGGTACTATGAAACTCGGAATTTTAATAATCGTCATTTCAAATTCGTATTCAAATACTACTATGGAATTATGTAGTGTACCCGAGCTTTGATGATAATGATTGTTACTGAGTAAATTACTTGAAACAGGGTTAAGATAAATATCACTGTGACCAGGGTTAAGATAAATATCACTATGACCAGGGTTAAGATAAATATCACTATGACCAGGGTTAAGATAAATATCACTATGACCAGGGTTAAGATAAATATCACTGTGACCAGGGTTAAGATAAATATCACTGCGACCAGGGTTAAGATAAATATCACTGCGACCAGGGTTTTCTAGTCGCCATCGCCTCTGACCTCTGACTTGTTTTACCGACTATCTGCAATGGTAATCAATCAGGCAATAAAAAGGTTAATTTAATTTATATAATCTTTGTTTTAATTCTTCCAGCGAACATTGCCATCGCGTCGACTGGCTATTCTATGGGATGGACGTCTCCGGTTAACGTGAAGCTTGGCAATCTGACGGAGTCTCCTCTGCCCCATCTCCTGGAAGGAGACCAGGGCGCCTGGATCGGTTCTCTACTCACTGTTGGAGCCATTTTTGGTACGTCGTTTATTATTTACTATAGCTTCCCGGCTGCGGTTACGCTCGCGTTATTTAAGATTTTCCAGTGGGAATAAGACTTTTTCCCGTAAAAAGTATTCTATGTGTTAATCCAGGGTACAAACTATTTCCATTCCAAATTTCATCCAAATCCGTTAAGTAGTTAAGGCGTGAAAGTGGAACAAACATCTAAACATCCAAATATATTTTCACATTATAATATTAGTGTGATGTAACGACAACGGTAACAATACTCTATTGAAACTCTATTGATTTTCAGAAGACGAGACATTGAAATAATATAGTTCTCATCTCTCAAACTCTGAAAGTAGTCCAATAATGATCCCAATGAAAGGATGTCAAATTCAAATTCAAATTCAAATTCTTTATTGCATACCATGTGTACATTTCAGGTGGTAAATAATAATAATACTCGTAAAGTTCTTAAAAACATGGACCCTGTCGGGCATAACAATATAAGGAGACAAAAAATATAAAAAAAATTAAAGCTAACTTAATTGTAATATTATAATCCGTGCTCTTAGAGTATCCGTACAGCTATTTTTATAGTTCACAGTCGAAATATTCTTTTAATGTATAAAAAGTTTTATCAATTAGGCGGTTTTTTAAATTTGTCTTAAACTTTATTATATTTTCTTCATCACGCAGTATTTTTGGGAGCTTATTATAAATTTTTGCTGCCATAGAATATGGTCCTGAATGGACCATTTTCATTGTAGAATTTGGTAGGGCCAATCTACTTTGTGGTCTTAGATTTGATGGGCGTGTGTATATTGGGAACATGTTAATATTTTTTTTCACAAAGATACAGATTTCTAAGATGTATACCGAGGTTAGTGTTAATATATTGTTAATATAAATTAAAATGTCAGTAACTTTGAAATTCGAACCTTTCTTTTTATTATTTTCATAGAAAGTTGCACACGATAAATGGCAAAGGAATACACGTATACAGCCTACAATTAATTTAATTTCAATAAAAAAAAAAAATCACTTGAATATACTTCCCATCTTTCCTATGCAAGGTGAATACAAAATACATGTATTTACCAAAAAATAAACAATAAAAGGATTAAATAAAAAAAGGAGGAAATAAATTTTATTATTATTATTATTAAAGATTTTTATTTTTATTTTATTATTAAAAATAATAAGAGATGGTGGTGCAACGAGGTGGTTACACTGCGGCTTACCATTAGGCTTGACTCCGCGCAGCCTGTGGAACAGGCAGGGTTTAGGAGCGGCTTCTCGACGGTTGACCACATTCACACAGTTCGTCAAGTCCTGGAGAAATGTGCCGAGTACAACCAGCCCATAGCGTTAGCCTTCATAGACTACGAAAAGGCGTTCGATACGGTGGAACACTGGGCCGTCATTCACGCTCTCCAGAGAAGCCAAGTGGACTATAGATACATACAGGCGATCAAAGATGTATACCGGGCTGCAACTCTGCAGGTAAAACTCCACGACCTAACAAGGCCGGTGCCCATTGGGAGAGGAGTAAGACAGGGTGATACAATATCGCCAAAATTGTTCACAGCTTGTTTGGAGGACATATTTAGGCTTCTCGACTGGTCCAATAGAGGCTTAAATATCAATGGAGAACACCTGTCACACCTTCGATTCGCGGACGATATCATCCTGTTTGCTGACAACACCGAGAACTTGCAGGTTATGATGGAGGAGCTGTATGACGCGTCCCTCGAAGTCGGATTAAAAATGAACACATCGAAAACAAAAATAATGTGTTGTAGTACCGACATTGACTACTTAGCGGTTCACGGCCAGCGGATCGAGAGAGTCGCGGAGTACGTCTACTTGGGTCAAACTCTGAGTCTCGAGAAGAGCGGACAAGATCGCGAACTAAAGCGTCGCATACAACTGGGATGGGGAGCTTTCGGCAAGCTCTCCGACGTACTCAAGGCGAAGAGGGTCCCTCTCAACCTCAAACGTCGCATGTTCGAGCAATGTATCCTCCCTGGTGGTATATGGAGCCGAAACTTGGACGCTCACCAGGCAACTGATACATCGTTTGCAAGTTACTCAAAGGGCTATGGAGAGAGCTATGTTGGGTATTACGCTTCGCGATCAGGTACGGAATACCGAAATCCGTAGAAGAACTGGACTAACCGACATAGCAGAAGTAATAGCCAAAAGAAAGTGGAGGTGGGCAGGCCACATATGTCGTAGGTCTGACAGTAGGTGGGGGAGGAAAGTGCTGGAGTGGAGACCACGGACTGGGCGCAGAAATGTGGGAAGGCAGCCCGCGAGATGGACTGACGATCTGACGCGAGTTGCGGGGAAGGATTGGATACGGAAAGCACATGACCGCGCAATGTGGAAATCTTTGGAAGAGACCTATACTCAGCATTGGGTAGTCATAGGTTGAAGAAGAAGGTGCAACGAATTAGACGCCCTTAACACTAAATGGAAAGACATGGGCTAAAACAGAGATGAATGGAAGAAGGGGAGAGAGGCCTTTGCCCTGCAGTGGGGCACTACAGGCACTAATATATTATATATATATATATTTATATTTTTGACAAATATCATGCCTGGCTGAAAACGAACGCGTCCTATAAAAAAAGGCGGGAGAAAAATTATTACGAAAAAAAAAAATGTTATTTGTGGTTTTTAGCAATGTTTTGATTTAGTTAGATTTAATTTTGATACAAATTTTATTACTTTATGTCAATTTCAACGATAAAATAGTGAAAATTAGGTTAATTTTGACTTGTGCGTGACTTTTCAAAAGTTAATATACAGTGATGACACAAGAACCAACTGAAAATTTCGCAGTTTGACTATGAAATAGATGCATTGATGTGTGTGTCGCACGTGTGAGGTCAATGTGGTAGGTATGTAGCCCATGTGTTATTTTTTTACAAAGAAGAAAGAAAGAAAGAAAGAAAGAAGAAATTGCCTTCTTTTCTTTCCTCACAATCGAGATGAAAAGCAGAGTGTTCACCACGTGGGAAACTGATCAATTCCCTCGCACTATAAACGCCCTCGCTACGCTCGTGCGCCAAAATACCTCGGGGTGTAATTATCAATTGATCGTTTTCACCCCTTGGTTAACAATCTACTATTTCTAGACCCAAGCCAAGATCTAGTATTTTTTTATCAAAATGGGTAGAGTAAGTCGTATTCAAATTGAAACTTAAGAATATTGTACTCTGTTAAATCATAAATACCATATTATTTTACGAGCACACATCATCTTTTAGCAGCAGACTTAATAAAATAAGTTGCTGCAAATGTTGCGCTTAGATTAGACGGTATGAGTGACATCGTAAAGAAGATTATAATTTTGCTTTGTGATCACAAAATCTTTCACCTTTCAAAATTTTAATGACATCACCATGTACATCTAGGTCCCTTCATCGCGGGCTTCCTCGCGCCCCGCATCGGTAGAAAATGGACCCTCATGGTGACTTCCGTGCCCCTCTTCATCGGCTGGATCCTCATCGCAGCCGCCACAAGCGTGGGCCTGATCTACGCCGGCAGAATAGCCTGGGGTGTCGCTGTTGGTATGCTGTCCACCGTTTCGCCTATGTACTGCGCTGAGATTGCTACGGTAGTTTTTTTGTTGAAATATGAACTGTAGATAAGCAATTTTGGTTCCAGTTTCGTCCTACCTTTCGGTCCTCCTTTGGTAGAACTTTAAAAAACTCGGAAATAATAATAACTTTAATCTTTTAAATTCCTACAGGTCGAGAAAATTTAATTCAACTTGAAGTTTCTAAAATGTTAAATTCGCAAAAAAATAATTTGGAAAATGTTGTATTCAATTATATAGGTAGGTAAAATTTGAGTTTTCCATAGTATGTCAAAAAGTAGCTCTCATGATCAGTAATGATCTTTATAGTTTAGATGAGATAATTATGCTGTAGTTACATCATTTTTACCACTTTTTTTTACAATTTTATCATTAAACAGAAATAGATCCACGTTTGACCTATCTTCGCGCGTGGTATATCTACCATGTTATCTACATCAACAACAGTCTCTAGCCTATATTCATCTACACTACTCTACTATATATAAGTGAATACAATGGACGGCCACTCAGCTGACCTATTTATAATGAACAGTCAATGAACTTCGGCGTATTAATGAGGTTTTGGTGTAAGCCTTTGTAATAGATTTAATCAATTTTTTTTTGTTTAATATACACACAACACGAACTGTAAAATTAAAGACAAATATAAATATAATAAATATATATATAATAATTAGACGTGTACACTGCACAATATGCTGCATTTCAAATAAAAAAAACAAGTCTTAAACGTTTCAATAAAATATGTGCAAAACTTTCAATTTCAGGACGACTCTCGAGGAGCTCTGGGCTCTTTCTTGCAAGCCTTCATCACTCTTGGTTTCCTCCTGGTGTACGGCATCGGTCCCTTCATCTCATATAGTGCCATCGCCTACGTCGGCGTGGCCTTCGTCGCCGTCTTCGTGTGTACCTTCTTCTTCATGCCCGAATCGCCTTTCTACCATTTACTTAAAGGTATGAAGATCTGATGGATGATCGTTATCAAAATTTGGTAAAAACATTGTAAGTTTACCAGTTTGGTCCAGTACATCTAATATTAAGAGTAAATAAAAGGATAAATCATATTATTATAAACTTTAGAATATGCAAAAGGAATACCCGCCTTGAAACAATATAATAGTGGTTAACCTAAATTGACGATGACAAAACCGAAAATCTGTTGGAAATTTAACGTGAACTAGTCAAAATTAAGCAAGCTACAGCATAACAAAATTAACTTTATCTAATATTTTGTGTTTTTAGATGACAAAGAAGCCGCAGCTCAATGTCTGATGACTCTTCGAGGCAAGTCCCGCGCTGGTGTTGAGAGTGAAGTCCTCAAGATGGAAGCCGACGTCAAGGCTTCTCTGGAAAAAACTGCTTCAGTATGTACATGTTTTGTGGAATAGGGATGATGCTTGTATAAAGAAAACGAAATTCAATTTTGTCCGTCAGTCAAGTAATACAAAAATATTAGACACCTAGTTTTTGTTTTATCAAATTAACAAAATGATTACTAAAACCGCATTAAATTTGTAGAGTGGGGGCAAACTAACTAACAACTTGGTATAAAATAGACTACGCTTCAATTGAATATATCTCCGTAGTTTTTTGATTACGTAAAAAAATAATACGTGACAAAGAAAAAAAAGAAGTCATCATCCCAATTGGGACAATACGAGTAATACCCCCTGATTCCCGTGGTTCCTTGTGGTCATCTTTATTTCAAAGTACACTCACTATCTGGTCAAAATTACGAGAAGCCTCTGGATCCGGTCGATTTAGAGATTCTTTCTCTCTCTTTCTCCAGCTGTATCAATATGATAGACTACGCGTGCAGAAAGCAAAGAGCGAAGCTCTGATATCAACATTTTTAAACTAAGATCTGTCATTAAACAGATATATTATTTGAATTTTAGGTTGCTGATGTCTTCCGAGGCAGCAACTTCAAGGCGTTCTACATTTCATGCGCGCTGGTCTTCTTCCAGCAGTTCAGTGGTATCAATGCGGTTCTCTTCTACATGGCAACTATCTTTGAAGCCGCTGGGTCTGGTCTTGATTCTGCTATCGCTACTATAATTATTGGTGCTGTTCAAGTAAGTATTGCAAAACTAAATATTTAGTGGTACTTGGAGTCTTGAGGAACGTTTAAGTTGTATTATTATAAGATAAACTTTTTCAGTTCATAAGAGTAATTTATTATTATCATTGTTAAACTTTTATTGTTATAATAGTGGCTAACTGGCTAGGGCTGCTGTCTTCCATCCAGAAGAACGCGGTTTCGATCCCCATCACGTACAAATGTGTTTTCGAATTTCATATTCATAATGTACGTTTATTCGACGTTCATACGGTGAAAGAAAACATCATCGTGATGAAACCTGCACACTCCTGCGAAGAAATTCAAAGGTTATGGTGTGAAGTCGACCAACCCGCACTGGGTCAGCATGGTCGATGTGGCCTAATTGCCCTAATTCAGGATAGGCTTGAACCTTTTCTCCACAGATTCCGCCATTGTGTTAGTGAACTCACCCAAAAAAAAATGTAATGACGGATCTAAGTGATGTAATAACATCCTATGGAAATAAATAAGAAAGAAGAAAGAAAGAAGAAATTTATTTGCAGTACACAAAAACAATACAGAAGTAACAGATGAAGGAAGCGAAGTGGGTACATAAAAAAAACAAAACAATAACAACAAAAAAGGGACAGATCGGACCGCCAGCCATGCGCCTCGCCGCGCCACTACAATAAATTATAATGGCCCGGAGTAAGTACAATGGCAGCCCGATCGTGTCCCGGTAGGGAGTGTTCACACCAGTCGCGGCAATGATTTAACAGTACAGCAACTGATAACAGTACAGAAATAATTTTGACTTTGACTTTGACTTTGGTGGGGATATACTTTGTATGAGCAGTTGATGATTATTGTTATTGCTTATTATTCCCCGGTAGATACCGGTATTACATATATGCGATATGCACCATGTTTCCATCTTTTCAACCGACGAAAAACAATTGTATAGGGTATACATCGAAGTTGGTCCCATTTGAATAAAAACTAAAATTTTTCTACCTTAAGGGTAAAAAATAAAGGATGACTGATTATGCACGTACTGAATTTTTACCTGTTAATCAATTTTATTGTATCGCGCATTACTTCCTACTGGGTTATCTGATTTAGATAATTATTTTTTTACTACATATATAAACCTCAAAATAATAAATAAATAAATAAAAAATACTTTTTCAGGTAGAAAAAAGGGAAAATCTTTTATTATTCATTCTATTAAAACTAACATACATAGTTTTGATGGTGTCGTAGCTAGAATCCGGCAGACGTGGGTACAAACGTCACCAAGTTTCATTGTGTTTTTATATTTTGAATCGTTTATTCGACGCTCCTTACGGTGCCGGTGTAGGAAAATGTTGTGAGGATACCTGCACTGCACATTCTTGCGAATAAACTCAAGGTTGGACCAGCGTGGTCGAAGGTCTGATCGTCCTAATTTAGGGTAGGCTCGAGCCTTTCTCCAAATTGGTAAATGAACTGTTGATGATAGGATATGAATGAATAAAACCTACGTATTAGCATGGACCTCGGTATTAGTAAAGAAATGTCTCTAGATAGTATAAAACAAAGTAGCTTTCCGTGTCTACCTGTCTGTATATCCGCTAACTCCTCCTAAACCACATAAGAGATTTTGATTCGGTTTTCCCCAATAGATGACGTGCATAAAGAAAGAAAAAATTTACGCGTAAAAATTTTTCTTCCTTCATGATGACGTGATTCATGAAAAAGGTTTGACAAGTCGTCAATAAATCAAATTTTGGGCTCATGGCTTTACTAAAATAATTTCTAAACACCTGTGCGAAACCGGAGTGGTTCGTTAGTTAAGTATACAGTAATTAGAATTTTAGACAAGATGATTAAGTCGATTTCAGTCACATATAAAAATGAAAAATAAAAGCTTTTTTCTCCGACACGCTCGAAAATGTGATCATTACTGTAAAAAAACAGTACGCGAAGTGACTCATTTTTGGACGAAACATTGCCCCATACAAAACAGCGGCCGGCAATGTGCCCTCAAACGGCCTAGGCCGGCAAAGTAACTTTCGTTCAGAAATTTCAATGTTTTTGAGTCTTTTATATAGCATACTCTTCATAAGTTTTAATGTTCTAAATTCAAATTTTATATGAATTGTACACGACTCGTAGTAATTTGAGTTGGCTGTATGCTCTGTATGACACTGGCACAAAACAAAAAGAAATGAAAAGTGCAACAATATGGCGCTTTGTAATTTTTGCCGCTTTTATTTTTATCCTACTAGGTATTTATTTTGTTACTTATTTTTCATGATGGAGTTAACTAATCATTGAATTGGGGAAATACTCAATGAATGGTTCAAGAAATCAAAGTAGAAAGTGATAAAAATAAGAAATTATAAGTTTAGTGCGATACAAGTAGACATCTAAATTCAAGGTACCTACCACAATATTTTTAGTATTTTGTAATTTCCTCGCATATTTCAGAGAAAAGCACTATACAAGCTCGGCCGCAATAACTCTTGCTGGACTCGTACACAATAAAAGTCCTCGCCTGCGCCTCGGACTTTAAACGTGTCCTCGTCCAGCAATAACTAATTTTGCGGCCGTGGCAGTAATGTACTATTAACAAAAAATTCAACCAACGAAAAAGTACCTAACTAAAAAGTGAAGAATGAAATAAACCTTCTCTTAACCAACATAGAAATTCAAAATGGCCTATATTTTGCAATCAAATCACTATTAATTATTTACAAACTTATCTACACTTTTTATAGTCGGTGCTAGCCAAATTGCAGGTAGGTATTCTGGTAGGCAGGATTTAAAATAATCCGCACGACATACTTATAAAGTGACCGCCAATAGAAGGTACTCCAAGTTTATATCGCGCGATTGGTAACCACGTTCATCGTCATCATCGTCGTCATGCAGCGGGGGCAGGTCTCCACAATGCCCGGTCCTGCGCTGCCCGCATCCAGCAGCAAACTGCAAACAGCAGACTGAAATGAAGTGAATAAATAAAGTGAATTCAAAGCATTTCCGCATATTATTGGTTCAGTTTTTCTTGCTTTGGCTGGCACCGACTACAAAAAGTGTAGATAAATAAAATTGTAATTGTAATTAATAGTGATTTGAGTGCAAGAGGCGATTTTGAATTTCTATGTTGGTTAAGGTTTATTTTATTTTTACTTTTTAGTTACTTTTTCGTTGGTTGATTTTTTGTTAAAAAAGCTTTTTTATTTCATCTAACGTCATTCAGCATCTACTTATTTACATGGATGATATCATAATTATGATTGTAGGTGGTGGCTTCTCTGATCACACCATTCGTTGTGGACCGACTGGGAAGAAAAATTCTGCTTTTGATCTCAACTTGTGGAACCACCATCGGTCTTGTAAGTATAATAAATATGCATTGAAAAATATGTCACTACTTTAATCCTTAAAATTTTGTACGTATTTTGGCCAAATATTGACTACCTTTGTTTCCAGGGCCTCCTTGGAATGTATTTCATTTTGGATGCAAATGACAGTCCCGCTACTGAGAGCCTGAGTTTCCTGCCTATCCTGTCTTTGGTGCTCTTCATCGTCACTTACTGCTGGGGTCTCGGCCCCCTTCCCTGGGCTATCATGAGCGAGCTCTTCCCGATGGAAGTCAAAGCTTCTGCAACGCCCATTGCTACTGCCTTCTGTTGGATTTTGTCTTTCTTAGTTACTAGGTAAATTAATATGACAATTACTACTAAAGATCTTTTCTAAAACAAATCAAATCCTTTTGAATTGAGTATTGAGCTAGTTACAGTGACACGTTTTTTAATCGTAGTAATCTCAATTCGCATTTGCAATTACAACATTTGTACTTTTTATATCATAGTCTTTTACATCTATATTTCTATTCAAAGTCATTGATTCGAGTTCAGGCAGTTTAATTTTTGATAACTTCATTTTGTTTCTTTCACCAGGTACTTCGAGCCGATAGCTGATGCGGTGGGCATGTACACAGCGTTCTGGATCTTCGGCGTCTGCTGCGCGCTCGGCTTCTTCTTCACGCTGTTTGTCGTGCCCGAGACCAAGGGCAAGAGCTTCCACGAGATCCAGGACATGCTGGCCGGCAAGTCAGTATCCTCGTTATTTGATCGGTTCTTTTCTTAGAATTTTGATGGCAAGTTGATACTAGAGTTGAAGGATTACATTAAGCAAATATATAAAACTGGCTGACGGAGAAATTAATGAAGTGATATCTATGTTGAGGACTGCTTCAACACGTTTCCTACTGATGCAGCCGCTGCTACCGATACCTGAAAAAATTAAATGTACAAAGATGTTTATACATTTAATGTGAATGTTTTGTTTCATCTTTATTTCTATTGAACTTTATTTGATGTATATTTTACTGCCACTCTATTGAAGAGAACTAATGTGGACTGTAACGGGCCGTTGATGATGTTGATGTTGAATGGTTGTCAATTACGCGAGAAATTAAATAGATATCTTTTTGTATTAATTAGAACCTGATAAAAATCTATTCAGTATTTTTAATTTGTTTTATTTTTTATTTGCAGGCCTAAGCTCAAAGAAAAGTCAGAGAAGGCGTAGTTGACAGAAACTTACTAGTACCAGTTATTCGTAATAGTTTTCGTCATCGTTTTACGATATCGCTGTAAGAAAGGATGACTATAATGAGTAATGACCAATGTTCGACCAATATTTTAACAGAGAATATTATTTGATAGATAGGTACCAAATATCAAACCATGTAAATTATTCAGATCTACTTGAAAAGAGCCGGGCCGCCCCCGTATCACCTGGAGGCGCTCAGTTGAAAAAGAGGCTGCATCAACTGGGCTCGGCTGGAAGGACCTGGAAGCTGCCGCACAAGATCGAGAAACGTGGAAATCTCTTCTTCGAGCCCTATGTCCCTGATCTGGGATTACAGGATTACATTCATCATCATCACTTGAAAAATGCATTTATATTAAACCAGTGCCGAGACGTTGGGAGTAAAACCAAAAAAGTAAGATCATATTAAATATTTGTGTATTTGAATAAATCCAGAATTTAAAACATGTTTTAAATTAATATATTTTCTAGATTTATGTTAATTATTTTAGAGCCTAAATTTTTGATAAGTAGTTTAAGATAGTGCCTTATTTTGTGACATTGTTTAAAATGATGCTTATTTTCATATAATTTTACATTGAAGTATTCTGATGTGATTGTAATGAATATTAAACTTTAAACAACAGGTTTTAATGTCATATTTTTTCATATTTCTATTTATTTTATTTAAAAAGAATTTTGAAGGATTTATAACTATAGTTAAACCATTGCAAAGTGCTACTGACCAAAGTACAAACTTTAATGTAGAACTGCTAGAGGAAATATCTATAAGCAAGTGAGATGCTGTGATATGAATATGATATACTTAGAATGAATTGTTAAACTTTTGTACATATTATGTTACTAAATAAATTATTGTATAAACTTTGATATGGTATTTTACTATCCTTAAGCTTTAAACTATCGTTCAAGTTCATCATAAAATTACGTATAGTTAAGATGGCTATAAAATGCACAATACTGACAATCACAGGTGGTAAAGAATACCGACAAGATCTTATTTCTTGAAACCTGAAAAAAATACACGAAATGCAGTAGAAAATAGTATCTCAAAATGGAGAATTTGAAGTACTTCGAAACAAACAAATTGAAAATACGGTAGTCCCATGCGCTAAATAATACCCACCAACATCTTTAAACGTGTATTTATTAACAACACTAGATGTTGAATAAAATACTTACACAGATTTATTAATCTAAAGTGACTCTGATGATGACAACAAAGACCGATTGACAATAAAATGCCTAAAAACGAATACATTTTACTTTGTATTATTTGATAGATAGATAGATTAGTTTATTTACAAATAAAATTGCTACAACAATGAGTAGTTTTGCGCATGTGAGCCGTGAGGAGGGCCAAGTGTGGCGGCAAATACTTCATCGGAGAATTTGGTGGTAGGTGTCATAAATTTTTAATTCAAATTCTAATTTTAATCTGTATGTTCTAGATGATCTAGTAGAGATTTGTGGAAGACGTTAGATGCAACGTTAGTCTACTGTTTTTGGGGACATTCTTGTCCGATACCGCTGGGCTATTTTGAGGTCATAAGTTTCAAAAATGCTAAAGTTACTTATTTTTTGCCTGTGGAAACAGTCGTACATAAGAAGCTTATTGATACGTTTTGTGTCACATCTGTTACTTGCATTTTCAGCAATTCGATGATTTGTGGTTGATTGTTTTTATTTAAGTCAAAACTGGCAAAATTTATTTAAAGTTCAAATTGATTATGGTGTCATATCTAGGATAGCCTGCGGAGTGTTCAAACCCAGTTTGTGCCATCTTCGGCCAATGCAAACTGACATAGAGTCAGTATGAAAAAAAACAGTGCAAAAAAAAAATTACTATTGATTACATTACTATTTCCTATCTCGGATCACTTACATATGCTCATTAAATAAATTTGTGCCATATTAGGGCATGCAGTTTTGATATTTTTAATTATTTTGTTTTTCCAAGCTACAAACGCTTCAAAAATATATTATAATAATTAGAGTTTACATAGTCGTTATCATTAAGGCATAAAAAATCTACATTGTAAATTTGTGTCATTTTCATGCACGATTATAAATAAATAAAACACAAAAATAATTTTAACAAAAAAATAGAAACCTCCTTCAAATTACCTTATATGGTTATCTCCACTAAAAAGTAACAAATAAAATAACATTCCAGATGGAACATGAAAAACAATATTGCGAATATCCTCAATTAAGTAGATAGGTACTGTATTAAGTAAATATTTAGAACTTTGTACTTCCTTTTGGAGTCGGTGCCAGCCAAAAATTGTAGATGACGAAACTACGAGTATTAATTTATCGAATGAAACCTCCCCAGACTTTTTTGGTAGTCGCTCCTGTCATTGTCCCTGCGCTTGGTCGGGTGCGGCATTGCATCCCGCGCAGCACAACAAAACATTATATCATAGACTATCAAAGAATTTTATTGATAGTCATATAGAAATATGTACTGACTTAACGACGACGACGACTTAAAACAGTTGCCCACGACTAATCGACGATTTTTTGGCTGGCACCGACTCCAAAAGGAAGTACAAAGTTCTAAATATTTACTTAATACAGTACCTATCTACTTAATTGAGGATATTCGCAATATTGTTTTTCATGTTCCATCTGGAATGTTATTTTATTTGTTACTTTTTAGTGGAGATAACCATATAAGGTAATTTGAAGGAGGTTTCTATTTTTTTGTTAAAATTATTTTTATTTTATGATTTTCAGTGTTTCATTCAATATATTTTATGTAAGTAATTAATCCTAACCTCGACACATATCCTATTATTTTTCTTCATTATCCAAAGCTAGGCTTTGTTATTTAACAGTTTCAGTACAAAGATATTATACTCTCGTATTTTTGGTATTTGCTTAGTTTAGACTGCGTCTTTCGTGCTATGCAAGCGCGTTTAGTTGTTTATTATATTATTAATGATTGTTTCGAAAATAACATAAGTTAAACTGGGTAAGAGGCTACGAAGTAAGAGGTCATTTAGTAGTCCAGCTGGCCACTAAACTGACAATGCTAAGAGGAAAGAATAGCTTCGCGATCCTAACGAAATAGATATTTAGGAAAACATTTGCTATCGCTCGTGCGCTCATGCCCCCGGGAGAGAGAGCGAGAGCGTTGCAGCTCGCGACTGACAATAGGTACTTTTCTTGATGAAATTCCCATTTAGGGAGAAAACGGTTTCCAATAACTAAATTTCAACAAATCACTTTTACTTTGATGTCGATCGTTTCAGCACAATATATTCTATGTTCATAAGTTTGGTTAAAAAAAAAAAATGTTTTTGTTCAACAAACGGCTTAATTCGACAAAGTTTTAATCATAAAAATTACGTTACTTGAGATGCCTATATAAGTTTGAATCTATAGCGAATTTTGTAAAAAGAAAAATCTATAAACCTAGTCATTCATTGTATCAATAACATACTAAAAAATCATGGAGATTGGAAAATATTTAGAAGTGGAAAAACGTTTTCTCTTTCTGTATGGACGAGCACGTACTATTCTTCCCTCTTAATAAGCTTATAGTTTACCCCGATACTTGGGCTATTCGTAAGGAGTTTCAGGTTTGAGATGGTATCTTGAAAGTCTGTCGTTTGCTGATTACAGATAGTGAACGTAGGCTGGCTTCTTCTTTTTCTTCATATTGTGGATTGTAAGGTCAACAACCAACCTCAAATACCCTCACACAGTTAATATAGTACCGGGCCCTTGTCAAAACCCACTGACTTAGCACGAGTAACGACGCCTTCTGTAGATATTAGAGCCGAGACACATGGCTTAACGTGCCTTCCGAATCACAGAATCATCTTTCTTTTCAGACAATCAGGTGATTCGGGCAGCAATGTCCCAACTAAACTGAAAAAAGTCTCACAAGGACATTTTCGTTTAAGAGTGTCTTCACCGGGATTCGAACCCGAAACCTCCGTAAAGAGAGTAAAACACTCGACCACTCGGCCATAGAAGCTAAATTATTTGTGATATCCAATACAATATCCGAGCAGGTTCTTGTCCTGTCACGGTCGCCAAAAAATGTGATAAAATCGAATAATATAATTTTATATGGAACAACGGAAACGTAGATTTTCAGCAAACTGACAAAACAAATTTATTTCGTTGCCTAGCAACATTCCACCACAAACGGTATCGCGCGCGATGCATGTTGCTATCACTGGTTGAGGAGTTTCCGCTTTTATCTCTTATTTCATCATCAGATTTTGTCAAAATTTATATGGATCTATCCCTAAAGCACGTTCTATCGAATGAAAAAAGAATCATCAAAATCGGTTGAAAACTGACTGAGATATGACTAAAAGAATAGACGAATAACGACGCGAATGCTACATTCCGTTGAGGAATTTCCAAGTTTTACCTCATGTTCCACCATCAGATCTTGACGAAATTAATATGGGACCACCTCGAGAGTAAATCCTATCGAATGAAAAAAGAATTATTAAAATCGGTTAACAATTGGCGGAGATATCTAATAACATACATAAAAAAAAAAAAAAAATACAGACGAACTGAGAACCTCCTCCTTTTTTGAAGTCGGTTAAAAACAATATTTGCGGTCGAAACGAATGGACGCGGGCAGGCGGCGGCGGGCGGGGGGCATACGCACGCACACACGAGCGTTCGTTCATAAATAAATTACATACCTTCCGATCCGTTTCGGCATTTTTACTATATAGAAAATGTACTGTGTACCCAAATAATACCTATAATAAGTGCTGAATAAATATTTTTATTTTTTCTTTCTTTCTATCCCTACCCTACATACTTACCTACATAAAATGTGTAGCTATACCTACTGTAGCGTTAAGAAAAGAAAGCTAGCTAACCTGTGGTCGACGACCACAGGCGAAACGTGAAATTTAGGTGTACAAAGAAAGAGTTAGTTAAATTTGTCCGAACGGTATAATATAAATTTGAAAAGGCCTAGAAATTGCCAAGCATGAGCCGAGAGTCGAGTCCTGAGGGGACTCCGGCGATGTAGTGTCGCTGAACTAGTGTTGTGTTGTGGTGTATCGATGCAGGAAGGCGTACCAAAACCGCGGAGTACCCCGGAGAGTAAAGCCAAACGGGAACCAAAAAAGGAGGGCCAGAGAAACCTAAAGGGCCTTTTTAGAATTTGGAAAAAGAATTTAAATTTGGCAAAATCCGCATACAAAATTACAAAACAGATACAAAAAAAAAGGCTAAAAAAATGATGGGCAGTATCCCAGGGGGGACGCCGGAGCGCGGGTCTGCGGCACTCAGCTGGCACGGGTGCGGGCGCACACAACGCAGGGGTCCAGGCACGTCCAACGCCCGGTGGCCTCAGGGGTCCGGAACCACGGCGAGAGAACGAGAAAGGCACGGAGGGACCCTCGTGTGTGTGCCGCAGAGACCGGAAATACACTGTAAAGATTGACAAGGAAATAATCGCCAACCGACCAAGACAAGGAAAGAGAAAAGTGCGTCGATAAAAACCAGTAGGAAGACAACACAAGACTTACCCGGCTAGTCCAAAGTAGGAGCCTAATATTTATTGTATGGCCTAATATTTATTGCATGCCAAGCCACTTACAACATTTAGTCATATTTTCTCACAAATATTCAACCAAGTTCAAATCGTTTCCATCAGATGACAGACGACAACTGAGAAAACAATAAACAATTTAGAAAAAGGTCAAACCAAGAAAATTTTAAATTTGAAAATGTGACATAAAAACCGGCCAAAAGAAAAAAGAACCATACCAAAAAGGTTATTAAAAAACCTGCAGTAATGCTGCAGACATCCCTTCACCAGAAAAAAAATCCTCCAACTCGAAAAAAGGGAAAAAAAAATCTTCGAGATGGCAACCCTCGAAGGAAGTTGACCACCCTAGAACAATAGACGCATTGTTCAAAGTCAACTATCACAGGACAAAAATTATCGATAAAAAATTTATCGACACTCTACCCCATCACTATAAACCAACGAACACGTCATGTTCCCAGCACGAGCGGCTCATAAACGACTCACTGGCCCCAGGATAAGAAACCACCGGTGTCCCAAAAGAAGCCAAGTCAATCCACCAGGGAAAAAAGGGGGACGGAAATGGCTTGGAGAAAGAAAAAGGAAAGTTGTCAACCACACCAGAAAAAGGTGGAGACAACCGAAGGAAACACCGATGAAGTGGTATCCCCGAGCCAGGAGGAAAATGTATGATACGTAAAGGATAGAAAAGGAAATTTGGAAATTAGGATATGTTGGAATATCGTAATGTTGGAATGTCACTAAGTTTTAAAACATAAACGCGCCTACAAACGATATTATTTACACACCTAAATGCTAAAACTAAAAACTATACAAAATATCAACAAGTAGTTTTTGAACTACTGGTAAAAAGTTTACAAGTCGAAACTGTCAGTTACGCCCGTAATCAGCTGCAAGAGAAGAAAAACTTCAAATCGATCGTGCGCGAAAACTGACAGATGACTTGTAAACAAAGAGCTATCAAACGAGGGCCGACGCTCGCCCACGTCATCGTGTTCATCCCGAAACACGTCAGACGCCGACGAACATCGGAAACACTCGGATCGGCTCGGAAAAAGGGCTCGACGGCGCAGTTGGTAGGCAACCAACGCCGTCAAAGACGAGGTCGGGGTTCGAACTCGACCCTGACAAAAAAATTAAAGAGGACCTGACGATAGCCTTAACAGGCTGACTGCGCAAAGCAGCGGTCACCGTCCTGCCGCGACAAAAAAAGCGCGCTTCGGGACAAAATTTTGCCCCGGCTCAATCCCAGCGGAATGACGCAACATGGACCAGGTCAGAGGCCTATGGCAGCTCGAAAACCTGACCACATGTTGGTTGCGTCAATTGCGAATAACCTAAATACCTACAAACTAACACTAAGATATAAATAACCTATACCTAACCTATACCTACAAACTAACACTAAGATAGATCAATCTGGCCAGACATACACACACACACCAAAAACACAAAAAGGCGTATGAAGTAGTAAACTTAGTGACATTCAAAAGAAAAAAAGATGCCAAAAGGTGAATTTAAGCCAAATGATGAGAAGAAAAGTTGGTACACGTTTGCCTGAAGGCTTTTAGAATTTAGAAAAATAATGTTCCAGGGGAACAGGGAAAAGAGGGTCTATTTCAAAATTTATGAACCCTCGTGCGGGGAAACTGGATAAACACGAAAAGATATTCGGGGACTATTTCAACGACCGCGTCTTAGTATGGACAAATTGAAGGCACCAAAGATACGTCACACGATTACCGCAACTGTCGGCCAACCCACGGCATACAGTCTTGGCTACTCGTGGACAGCACCCAGTGTACACTTCTTTGCATACAAGAGGCTCGTAAATAGCCCCACGAGTTTTGCAGGTGGGTAAAAAAACTAGACAAGGAAAAACGAGTATAAAGGGGAAAAAAATTAGGGGAAGACCGGAATATAAACGAAATTTACAGATAAATTTATGTTACGGGCGCCATTTATAGCGTTAAGAAAAGAAAGCTAGCTAACCTGTGGTCGACGACCACAGGCGAAACGTGAAATTTAGGTGTACAAAGAAAGAGTTAGTTAAATTTGTCCGAACGGTATAATATAAATTTGAAAAGGCCTAGAAATTGCCAAGCATGAGCCGAGAGTCGAGTCCTGAGGGGACTCCGGCGATGTAGTGTCGCTGAACTAGTGTTGTGTTGTGGTGTATCGATGCAGGAAGGTGTACCAAAACCGCGGAGTACCCCGGAGAGTAAAGCCAAACGGGAACCAAAAAAGGAGGGCCAGAGAAACCTAAAGGGCCTTTTTAGAATTTGGAAAAAGAATTTAAATTTGGCAAAATCCGCATACAAAATTACAAAACAGATACAAAAAAAAGGCTAAAAAAATGATGGGCAGTATCCCAGGGGGGACGCCGGAGCGCGGGTCTGCGGCACTCAGCTGGCACGGGCGCGGGCGCACACAACGCAGGGGTCCAGGCACGTCCAACGCCTGGTGGCCTCAGGGGTCCGGAACCACGGCGAGAGAACGAGAAAGGCACGGAGGGACCCTCGTGTGTGTGCCGCAGAGACCGGAAATACACTGTAAAGATTGACAAGGAAATAATCGCCAACCGACCAAGACAAGGAAAGAGAAAAGTGCGTCGATAAAAACCAGTAGGAAGACAACACAAGACTTACCCGGCTAGTCCAAAGTAGGAGCCTAATATTTATTGTATGGCCTAATATTTATTGCATGCCAAGCCACTTACAACATTTAGTCATATTTTCTCACAAATATTCAACCAAGTTCAAATCGTTTCCATCAGATGACAGACGACAACTGAGAAAACAATAAACAATTTAGAAAAAGGTCAAACCAAGAAAATTTTAAATTTGAAAATGTGACATAAAAACCGGCCAAAAGAAAAAAGAACCATACCAAAAAGGTTATTAAAAAACCTGCAGTAATGCTGCACTACCTATAGATATAAAAACAATAACGTGCGAATTTTGTACAGAGCGCGCGTCTGCACAATCTCAATAGCAAAAAATGTCAATGGTCAATGTTTTCAATATTATTAAGCTTTTTTTCTGGTTTACCACATTCATGCACACAGTCATTTGGTAGGTTAAAATCTATAAACCAACCTTCAAAACTCCCGGAAACTGAACTGAAAACTGAAACTGAAAAACTGACTGGACCTTAATTATTAAGCTTTTTTAAAATTATTAAGGTTGTGTTTTTTATTTATTTGTAATATTTATTCATGTGTTTTGTATATATACTATGACAAAGTAAGACAATAACAAGAAGTTGAGTGCGTTACCCCAGCCAGAAAATGTCGAAAATCGTCATCCATGTGCAATAGATAATTAGGTATACAGCTTCTGTAAATGGTAAGCTGATTCTTAAATTTGGTAAGCTGATAGATTTTTAATTATTTGATAAAAACTGTTTCGGCTGGAGTAACGTTACCGCAGCCAGATCTTTTTTTTCTAACGGGTATGTTGAAATAATTGTTATCTAAATAATTAGGTATCTATTTGGTATAAATGGTAAAACTTAATTTGTACTTGTATTTGCTATGGTTGCGAAGATATTAAAAATCCGGCTGGGGTAACGTTTGCACTATTGCTGTATCTCGGAATTGGCTGAACGGATGATTATAATTATGATTATGATTTTTGTACAGGACATCTGGCTAATTAGTTATAATTTGGTAAGCAATAAAAAAATCCACGGTAATGCACCGTTTTGAAGTTATTTTAGGAAGTAGAAATATGCTTCAATAGGTCTTAGCAAGGTCCTAGCACTTCCAATAATCGCTCCAAAGACCAACTTGAAACGTTAATATATAGGTAATTACTGCTTATAAATGGTACTGAAGTTTCATTAGTATCCAATACGTAATTAAAAAGTTATGATGAAACTCCAATTTGTTCCGGCCACGGCGCCCAGCGGAGTTATTTGACGACCGATTAACCGAGTTTCCTGCATTAATAGTAACTGAATCTTATATCAATAATTAGATATACAGTTCAATTTTATACATGTGAAATTTCAGACCTGTACAATAATTAATTAACGAGATAATCGAAAGAAATGATGTATGCGCGGTAACCCGACCAAATCTAGAATGTTATAAAAAAGCGGGCGCGCAATACATTATACCAATCTTCTAAAATTATTAGTATAATTTTATTGTCCTTAAAAGTTGGTACAGTCATGTATGAAATTAGTTTGATTGAAAAATTACTTTAAATTGCTCATTCTTCACCTTACCTACGTTTTACCATTCTGTCGATGCGGTAGGTAGGTACCTACCACTAGGGCATGGAATACCGGAGTAATTTTTCATACCGGTATTGATACCGGTATTGAAATTTCAATTACCGGTATACCGAAATTTCGGTATTTTTTCGGTATTTCTTGAAATACTGCTAGTTTCTGTTTAAATGATTCCAAGAACGATTAGTAAGTCTCGTTTGCGAAAAGTTATTAAAGAAGTTTTCTACGCTGTATAGCAGAAACACTCAAACTATTTATCAACTCCCTAGATACCACAAAATGAGTAATTAAAGTAATAGGTTATTAAGAATACTAAAGAAAATACGTTCTTTGATCCAAGAATTATTTATATTGTTTCATTGGCACAAATATGACAATCAAATATTAAATTAAAAAGTAAAAAATATTTTTTTAACAACACGTTTTTAGCACTAAAAAGTATAAAATAATTTTTATTGAGATTTTTATTGGTGTAGTACTCTTGTAGGACTTAAAACAAAAAACGTGGGGTACATGGAATATATATATATTCTAAGAAGTAGAGAACGAGGTGATGGCTGAAAAACAGCATAGCTGACGCTGTAATCTTTTCATTGTCTTATTTTCATGTCTGTCTGTACTACTTATTGATACACAACATATTGTTATTGTAATGAAAATGAATAAATGTCTTCTAAATTTTATGAGTGCCAGGGGTTGTTATGTGTTATGTCTTGAAAACTTACAAATAGTTATTATTAGTATATTATTTGCAGTGCAATTCAATTGTTGTGTATTTTATTATTGGAAAGACTTGCGTTTGACCATTATTCTAGCTGATGGAAATGCATTATAAAGTGAAAGATGGACCACGCTCGCCTAGAAGATATTTATGTTTTTTTTATAAAAGGGCTAAACTATGTTTTTTGAGAAACACGGTTATGCTTCAAAGTCTACTCCATGCTCCCCACGTTTTTCATTTTAAGTCCTACAAGAGTACTACGACAAAAAAAATCTCAATAAAAAATATTTTATACTTTTTAGTGCGTAAAACGTGTTGTTAAAAAAATATTTTTTACTTTATAATTATTTTGTGCTTTTTAGTCCAGCGTACTTAAATGTTGCAAGATGAACATCACGTAGGACTAAATTGCTAAGACTAAAAATCCCAAGCATGCCGAGATTATGTTGTTACGATGAGATTACCTTCCGGCTTCACCATGAGACCCTAGACATCACTTATGACTAAAGATCTTGTCAAGACAAATCCAATGAGCCCGAACACGACAAGGTTATGTTGCGACGTTGAGAGAGTTCCTATGGCCACCTTCTGATTCCATAATGAGATCCTGAACATCACATATGACTCAAGAACTAGTCTTGACAAATCCAACGGGCCCAACAAGGCTAGGTTATGTTGAGTATTTGAGGAAATACAGCGGCCACCTTCCGGCTCCATCATGAGATCCTGGACATCACGTCACGTATGACTAAAAATCTTGTCAAGACAAATCTAACGAGCCTAAACATGACGAGATTATGTTATGTATTTTAGGAGTTTCTATGGCCACCTTCAGGCTCCATCACGACACCCTGGACATAACGTGTGACTAAATATATAGTCAAAACAAATCCAACGGGCCCAAACACGACTAGGTTATGTTGAGTATTTGAAGAATTCCTGTGGCCACCTCCATCATGAGACCCTGGACATTACTTATAACTAAAGATCTAGTCAAGACAAATTCAACGAGCCCAAACACGACGAGGTTGTATTGTGTATTTTAGGAGTTTCTATAGCCACTTTTCGCCTCCATCATGAGACCCTGCATTTGTAACTAAAGATCTAGTCAAAACTATTCCAACGGGCCCAAACACGACTAGGTTATGTTGGATATTTGAGGAATTCCTATGACCAACTTCCGGCTTCATCATGAGACCCTGGACATAACGTATGACTAAAGATCTTGTCAAGACAAATCCAATGAGTCCAAGCACGATGAGGTTGTGTTGTGCATTTTAGAAGTTCCTATGGCCACCTTCCAGCTCCATGAGACCTTGGACATCACGTATGACGAAAGATCTTGTCAAGACAAATCCAATGAGTCCAAACACGACGAGGTTGTGTTGTGTATTTTAGAAATTCCTATGGCCACCTTCCGGCTCCATCATCAGACCAGCTCCATGGTGTCATAATATTGCATTGTCACCGAGGTTACATAAGTGTACCAAATTTCAGCACAATCGAATAACAGCACGTGCTTCAAAAATGAGTTGCAAGATTCGGACCGAACAAACCCACAAACAAACAAACAGACAGACAAGAAAGCGAGTTAATAAAAACGTGTTAAAAAATAAAATGAGATGGTATAAAATCTATCAATGACTTTCCATTAGTTGAAAAACTGCCGATATTGCAAAATTAGATCACTTTTTTCGAAATACCGAAATACCGGTATTTTTTCTTCAAATACCGGTATCAAAATACCGAAAAATTTGACCGGTATACCGGTATTTCGGTATACCGGTATACCGGTATCCATGCCCTACCTACCACGTGTCGTCAATGGTACCTTCCTACTTGAGTACCAATTTGCAAGGTATAAATTGCACCTACGTAGTTTTTTATGTATTTAGGTAAAGGAATTCATTATTATATTTTTATATTTGTGTTATAAATGTATTTTTATTTACCTAGGTATTTATTATTAAGATTGATTATTTTTTATTATATTTGGAAAACCAACAGTAGATATTAAGAATAACTTAATCGGTACTAAAGGTAGGCTTAAGTACCTATCTATATTATATACCTACCTATAATATACCTACTATCTATATAGTAGGTATTGTAGCGTTAAAAAAGAAAAGCTAGCTAACCTGTGGTCGACGACCACAGGCGAAACGTGAAATTTAGGTGTACAAAGAAAGATTTAATTGAATTTGTCCGAACGGTATAATATAAATTTGAAAAGGCCTAGAAATTGCCAAGCATGAGCCGAGAGTCGAGTCCTGAGGGGACTCCGGCGATGTAGTGTCGCTGAACTAGTGTTGTGTTGTGGTGTATCGATGCAGGAAGGTGTACCAAAACCGCGGAGTACCCCGGAGAGTAATTACCAAACGGGAACCAAAAAAAGAGGGCCAGAGAAACCTAAAGGGCCTTTTTAGAATTTAGAAAAGGAATTTAAATTTGGCAAGATCCGCATACAAAATTACAAAACAGATACAAAAAAAGGCTAAAAAAATGATGGGCAGTATCCCAGGGGGGACGCCGGAGCGCGGGTCTGCGGCACTCAGCTGGCACGGGCGCGGGCGCACACAACGCAGGGGTCCAGGCACGTCCAACGCCCGGTGGCCTCAGGGGTCCGGAACCACGGCGAGAGAACGAGAAAGGCACGGAGGGACCCTCGTGTGTGTGCCGCAGAGACCGGAAATACACTGTAAAGATTGACAAGGAAATAATCGCCATCCGACCAAGACAAGGAAAGAGAAAAGTGCGTCGATAAAAACCAGGAGGAAGACAGCAGAAGACTTACCCGGCTAGTCCAAAGTGGGAGCCTAATATTTATTGTATGGCCTAATATTTATTGCATGCCAAGCCACTTACAACATTTAGTCATATTTTCTCACTAATATTCAACCAAGTTCAAGGGATAAAACGTTTCCATTTCCTGACAGACGACAACTGAGAAAACAATCAACAATTTAGAAAAAGGTCAAACCAACAAAATTTTAAATTTGAAAATGTGACATAAAAACCGGCCAAAAGAAAAAAGACCCATACCAAAAAGGTTATTAAAAAACCTGCAGTAATGCTGCAGTATATTGTAAACAATTAAAACTCTATACTTACTATACATAAGAACCTTTTAAGTAGCTAATTGAATAATATCATTAACTTTGTATTGTAACTAGTGAGTGTCATTAACTGGGAAGACGCTGAAGCTTGTAACACAGTTTTTAACTAGTACAAGCTTCAGAGTTACTACATAAGCGAACCATGTAAAGTTACAAATAAAGAATTTATTATTATTATTATTATTATAATGGTACATCATGCATGCGGTGGCGGCGCGTGGCGATATCATAGTTATTATAGTGAAGAGAAGATAGAAAGAGGAAAATCGGAAACAGACGTGTCGTCGCGGCAGCGGGCGCGCGGGACGGGCGGAACGAAGGGGGTGCTAGTTACTTGAATTTAGGTATCAAATAGTACCAAAAAGGTACTGTAATTTGATATTTTCCAAACTTAAAATATCGCACTTGGTTCAGAGGTTCTGACGCTAACTATTTTTAAATCAGATTAGAAAAAACAGTAGAACCTACCTACCGACTGTATAATATAAATTAAACCTTACTGCACTGTGATTTTATTAATGTTGATCTGTGATTATGATTATTTACAATAAAACAAGTATTTACTACAACAAGTATTTTTCTTTCAACTTATTCGGAACGCTAAACACAACACAGTGAAAATAGTGAAAGTGTTTACAGTTCCTATTTTTTATTTTAGATAAGTAAGCGATGTCGCATATTTATTAGTACATTAAAAATTATCTGTGATTAATTTTGCATTTAATTTACACCTATACTTACTTTAGTAAAGTAAAAGTAAAAACACTTTATTGCACATAAACGTAACAAACAAGCAGTTAGGTACAGGTTTATAGGTTACTTTTATTTAATATTTGCATAATAATCATCATCTACATAGGTATTCTGTATTTTTTTATTACCTACGCGCAATATATTCTATCTGTAGATTCAAAAATATTTAATTATAACTATGTTTTATTTTAGCACTTGTGTACCCGTCTGTACAAAACCACGTAATATTCTCACGTATTATCTTGTAAGTTTTAGAAGGTTGGTATAATGTATTGCGCGGCCGCTTTTTTATAACATTCTAGATTTGGTCGGGTTACCGCGCATACATCATTTCTTTCGATTATCTCGTTAATTAATTAGTGTACAGGTCTGAAATTTCATATGTATAAAATTGAACTGTATATCTAATTATTGATATAAGATTCAGTTACTATTAATGCAGGAAACTCGGTTAATCGGTCGTCAAATAACTCCGCTGGGCGCCGTGGCCGGAACAAATTGGAGTTTCATCATAACTTTTTAATTACGTATTGGATACTAATGAAACTTCAGTACCATTTATAGGCAGTAATTACCTATATAATAACGTTTTAAGTTGGTCTTTGGAGCGATTATTGGAAGTGCTAGGACCTTGCTAAGACCTATTGAAGCATATTTCTACTTCCTAAAATAACTTCAAAACGGTGCATTACCGTGGATTTTTTTATTGCTTACCAAATTATAACTAATTAGCCAGATGTCCTGTACAAAAATCATAATCATCCGTTCAGCCAATTCCGAGATACAGCAATCGTGCAAACGTTACCCCAGCCGGATTTTTAATATCTTCGCAACCATAGCAAATACAAGTACAAATTAAGTTTTACCATTTATACCAAATAGATACCTAATTATTTAGATAACAATTATTTCAACATACCCGTTAGAAAAAAAAGACCTGGCTGCGGTAACGTTACTCCAGCCGAAACTGTTTTTATCAAATAATTAAAAACTATCAGCTTACCAAATTTAAAAATCAGCTTACCATTTACAGAAGCTGTATACCTAATTATCTATTGCACTTGGATGACGATTTTCGACATTTTCTGGCTGGGGTAACGCACTCCAAGAAGTTTAATCAAACAAATGTTTTTATTTACTATATTACAGTAATGAGATAAATATTTTGTCCAGTTGTCGCATATTGCATGGACGGAATATGAGAGCCGAATGCAAGCAAACAAACACACGCGGGCGCTGGCCGCGCGCGGCGCCTCTTCCTCGCGCTCGCGCCACTGAGCATAATATACTCGCGCTTCGTGCAAAGAAGTGTTTTTCTTTTTCAAATAATAAGATTTCGTGGATAAAAACGACACAAATTATGAATAGTGTTTTGTTACACCATCGTAATCAAAAACACGTAAACTCTAATAACTTGTATTTTCTATTGTGGGTTTAAAGGGTGTAGTAATATAAAAAAATAAATATCTATAAATGTCGTGGATGAATTTGACACAAAATATTTTGAACAACAGATATCAGCGCTACAAAACATGTAACACCTATTTTACCTTTTGTAATATTCTTTAAGTGCTAGCAGGACGACATGTTAGGTACTGGTTAAATATCAGGAGTCTCGTGGACAGAGATGACACAAAATGCCTATGTACATCAGTTCCTACTTTGTTCTTATCATGAAAGTAAAATTTCTATCTCTAATTTTCTTTTACGTCCAATACTGATAGAAAAGACAAATACCTAAATTTCTACCTATGCAAGTACCTAGGATGACACAAAATAATGTATTAGGTTGGGCAAATAGTCCGAAAACTATAATGCGAAAAACAAACAACTTTAATGTTCTTAAAACATAAAAAATTATCGGTACGGGTCTATTGGAGATAATGCAGAGTTCACGCGTGATCTGAATGCAGTTCTGTTGTATGTGACTGCTTTGGCTAGGAGTGCTTCCAGACAGTGCGAGGATGACGTAGACTTCTCAAGGCTCTATTATTTTTTATCTAACACCTATTTTTATTTTTTATTACTGAAATCAAAATCTTTGAGGCTCTAAGCTTCAAGTTGGAGCGCAAGAAAATAATTGCCAATAAAGATTACTTACCCAAAAACTTAATTGAAGTTCGACTTCCAACTTGCTCCCAGTTTTATACTATGTACTTCAAGTTTTTCTCCTTATCAATGCTTCTAATTGTAGGCAGATGCAGGCAGAACAATTAGATCTAATTGGGTATGCTAAAATTTCTTGACTATATGAAATACGAAAATTACACTCCATTTTCGAGTTTCTAACGGAGATTACGTTAAAAAAACAAAAAACCAAAAAACCCATTTGACCTTTGTGACGTCATCTTACATCATATTATTATTATTAAACTTTTTTTTAAACTTAGCGGTACCCCGACGCGACATTATAGCGTCATTTCAACGAGTAAACCAAATCGTGCCATCCATCAATTTCTATAATAAAATTAAAATATATGGTGTTACCTTAGATAAACGAAAGGCTCGCGCGGCGCTCGCCTAGACACCGCTGGCGTAGTTGTAAAATGCGGCAACAAATACTACGCCGAATTCGGCGTACCCGAGCTCGCGCCGACGCGTCTCGTGATCTCGTCTCGTATTTCCTCCGAGCTTGCATCCTTCCAAATTGTCATTGTCATTGTTGAGTTGCCGCATTCACGGAGCTGTTGTTATTAGATAGCGCGGTATCTAAAGTAGGATTTTTAATTGAACGGAGTAATTTGACATTAGACAGAAAAATAATGTTGCCAGCTCCATAATCTTAGTGATGTTTTCAGTTCAATTCTAACTCAAGTGAGTTGAATCATTCACACTATTAAATATAAAAAAATGCTTGTTACCCCAGCCTATAAACATAGACTTCGACTACATATCATGCAGTTCGCAATAGTTGGAATCCATCAGAATTGGTGAGTTGGTTTTAGTATTACTGGTAACAACAGTCAGGCTTTTTATGTAGGTAGGTAATAAAAGTAATTAGTGTTTTTTTTATATTTCTAAGAGATAACTTGCAGCTGCGACACAAACGAATGACTCATCCATACAACTAATTTCCTATTGGATGACGGGAGAAGCGTCTATTTTATTATTATTATTACTTTCCTATTGTTCGTCATTCGGCTTCTTACCTCCGGTCTGAGTGTTCGAATGTTTCTCTTGCCTTTGCATTTCATCGTTGAACTTTTCGTTAAGTTTTTTGTTAAGTTTTTGGTGAAGTTTTGTTTTGTTTTTGTTATTTCGTTGTTGTTTATAAAACTGTTATGGATCCTGGCCCAGGGACCTCAAGTAATGACAATTTCATGTCTCCGAGAAAAAAGAGACCAAAGCGTGCTTTAAGTATGACTGAAAAAGTCATGGTGCGCAATGCTTATAAGTACGTAGTCCAAGAGCAATCTTCTTTGTTGGAATCTCCAAATATTCAAAACTGTGCTATTAAAACTGCTGAAATACTGGGAATTACTGCAAGCACTGTATTCAAGGTTCTTAAAGAATATAAAGAAAACAAAGAATTTAAAGCACCTGAAAAATCTGGACCGAAGAAAACATTCAAAGATAAATTGGACGATTTTACGTTTTCTGCAATAAGAAAAAAGGTGCACGAGTTTTATTCTAAAAATGAAGCTCCTACCATTAAAAAGGTGAGAAATTAGTTACTTTTAACACACTAGAAGCTAAAAGACGTCCACTGCCATGGAATGGGTCAGAAGAATTATTTTGTATTTATTATAGTAACTGTCTCTTTTAATACATGTTATATTTTATTAGTGGTACTATTTTCTTTTTTAGGTTCTGAAAAGCGTCAATGATGACGAATGTCTACCAAACTTTTCCTGGAGTGTAATGAGAAAAATACTGAAATATCTAAATTTTAAATATGTTACTAAATCGAGAAGAAGTGTTCTTATTGACAGAGAAGACATCGTGCTCTGGCGCCAAAAATACTTACATCAAATAAAAGAATACAGAAGACAGGGAAAATACGTTTATTACCAAGATGAGACCTGGCTGAACGAAGATACGAATACTAATCAATATGTTATGAAAGTAAATGCAAATGTCGTTGCTTATCTATGATATTAAATTACTATTCTTTCTTCCTCAGGGCATACTACGAAAAAGGGCTGGGTTGACACTACCATTACTTCATCACGGCAAGCATTTATAGAAGGTTTGACCACAGGCCTGAAATCTCCGTCAGGAAAAGGCAAAAGACTTATAATTAGCCATATCGGGGGAGAAGAAGGTTTTATAGAAGATGGTTTAATGCTGTTTGAAGCGAAAAATCCGAAGACTATCACAAAGAGATGAATGCTGAATGCTTTGAGAACTGGTTCCGCGGGCTTTTACCAAAATTGAAAAGAGATTCGGTTGTGATAATTGATAATGCACCCTACCACTCCCGGAAGATTGAAACTTTGCCAACGATGTCATGGACCAAGTCAAAAATACAACAGTGGCTTTCTGGTAAAGATATACAATATGAAGAAAAAATTATTAAAGCTACTCTCTTGACATTGTAAAGCAGCATAAAGATCGGTTCTGCGTCAAGTACGCTGTGGACGAGATGGCAAAAGAGCAGGGTATCACAATCTTGCGACTGCCCCCTTATCACTGCGAGCTCAACCCTATCGAGATGGTTTGGGCTCAGGCAAAGGGGCATGTCGCAAGAAACAATAAAACATTTAAAATGAATGAAGTAAAAACCCTGTTCGAAGAGGCACTCTCCAATATCACTGCAGAGAAGTGGAAGAGTTGCGTGGACCATAAAAGTTGAGGACGAAATGTGCCATCTCGATCCCCGTATCGACAGCATTATCGATAGTTTTATTATTAATGTTACCGAAAGTGATGATGATAGCAATATATCAGAAAGTGAATAAAATTATTTTCATACACATAACATGCATTTTCATTGTACCAAAATAACTTTTCTAAAATACGAGTAATACACCCTCATAAAGAAGAAAGTTAAAAGCCTTTAAAAATAAAAATAAATATGAATATTTTAATTTAAGGTAGTTGATATATGTTAGCTTAGGGTAAGTCTGAAAAGCAACAGTTATGCTGAGACTCTGCCTTTTCATACCTTTGTAAATATTTTTTAGGATGAATAAATGACTTCTATCTATCTATCTATTTAGCTTAAGCATACTTACTTTGACATAGACTTAGTTTTACATAATACAAATAAAAAAATGTTTTATCTCCACACCACAAAACTAAGTATGTACATTTCAGCACAGGAGATACAATTTTTGTGGAGGGCTGTTGCCTAAACTAAGTTTAAACCTGTGTTATAGGACATTAGTCCTTCCCCCAGGAGTCCACATTACTTAGTGACCATATCACCAGGGAGCCGTTTCATGAAGCTACAAGTTACAAATTACAAGTACAATTTGATGTACATTGCGTAGACAATGAGGTAAAACGATAAGGGCTTCCAGTTTTGGCGAATTGGCTACGCAATGAATATCAAATTGTAACTTGTTACTAGTAAATTGTTGCTTCGTGAAACGTGGCCCAGATGAGTGATTGAATCATATCTTTTTAGCACAACACTATATTTTTTTCTCAAAAAAGCGGCAACCCACCATATGTCAGATTACTCCGTTCAATTAAAAATCCTACTTTAGGCGAGCGCCGCGCGAGCCTTTCATTTGTCTAAGGGTGTTACTTTATCGAATTTGATGCCTCAACAATAGGTATTATTTTTGACGTTTTAAATTTTTGCTTTTTTTGCTTCGGGGGTTTTTAAATTTTTATTAAGTTAATACTTAGACTGAGTAAAGTTGTCGTAGACAAGTAAAATGAAATACGTACTGCACTAACAACATTAATATTCAATCATCAATCAATCAGCCTATTGCAGTCCACTGTTGTGCATAGGCCTCCCCAAGGGCACGCCAAAGCGCACGATCACCCGCTTTCCTCATCCAGCGACCTTCCTCAGGTCATCAGTCCATCTGGCCGGGGGGCGTCCCACACTACGTTTCCCGAGATGTGGTCTCCATTCGAGAATCCGTTTGCTCCAACGCTCATCGGTTCTGCGACAGACGTGGCCAGTCCACTGCCCGTAGCAAGTAGAAGTGCTACACTTATGTGGACGATATCAACCATATTGGTCCTCTACCGGATGATTTCGTTTCGGATTTTGTCCCGTAGCGAAATACCAAGCATGATCTTTCCATAGCTCGAGTGACATGTAGCCTGTGGGCCAGCTTCACCGTCATGTTCCACATCTCAGCTCCGTATGTCAAAACGAGTATGTACCACCCACCCACCAATAAACCAGTGTGTACTTGAGTTTTATCTTCTGAGGTTTTATCTATATTCGCCATGTCAGTAACCTTGGCGGCTCTATAACACTGACACCAGTGAAGAACCGACACTATGAAGAAAGTTATTAAGAATTATATTACTTTTTCATGAATTCTCAACGGGGCTTACCGCAAAAAGCAGTCTTTCTTCCAATTGAGTTTCTGCCTTACGCAATGTCAGTGTTTTTTGGTATACCTACTTTTGATTAAAATAAATAACGCTTCATATTATAATAAAGAATTTTATTAATTTTACCCTCCATATCGGCAAAAAGGTGATTTTAGGGGATCATGATAGATATTGGTAAATAGTACTTAGTACATAGATATGTTAAACATCATATCAAATAGATATTATAAATGAGAAAGTGTGTTTGTTTGAGTATCTACTTAATATTATTACCACGAAATTATTTTAATTCGCATGAGAAAAATCGAAAAGAATGTGAGCGGATAGCACTAATATTATACTAATACAGGCCTACAATGGTTTTCCTCCGTAGGATCTAATTAACTTTTTTTTATGGATTTTGATGTGCTCATTCCGAGAAAAATAATAAAAAAGATTCCATCACGTCAGAGTTATTTGATATTGAATTTTTAAGCTTTTACTTAAAATTGCCTGAGTGCCTACATTTTGAAATGCCCCGGTTTTGAGCATTAGTTAATTCTAGTTTTATCAAAGGCAAACAACAAATAATATTTATTTATATAAAGCAAGTGTTTTTATTTATAATTTTAAATCTGAAATGATGAAACGTCGAATCAGTAGGTGAATCGTCTATTATTTCAATAAACCTTAGGCTTAGGTAAATTAATTGTAGTTAAACAAACCGTAGGTGAATTCACCTTTATGGGTATCGTGCATTAGTTTAAACAAACAGGTTTAGTTATTCTACTCGTAATATGTAACTATTTCAAAAGCTATAAAACTTTATTTATAATTAAATTAAGTTTTATAGCTTTTGTAATTAAATTAAGTTTTATAGCTTTTGTACAGCCTATTTTTTATTGCATTTTATTCTTCTAACGGGACATAAAAAAAATATTGAATACAAACCTTTTTACAAACTTTTATTTAACTTGCACTGTATGTGGGTGGGTGGGTGTGTATGTTCGGGCGGAATCTTGTAACTCAATTTTAAAGCACTTGCTGCCATTGGATTTTGCAGAAATTTAGTTCACTTATGTAACCACGATGACAATGCAATATTATGGTACTATGGAGCTGATCTGATGATGAAGACGGAAGGTGGCCATAGGAACTCCTCTAATACACAATAAACCTAGTTGTGTTTGGGCTCGTTGGATTTGTCCTAACAAGATCTTTAGTCATACGTGATGTCCAGGTTCTCATGATGGAGCCGGAAGGTGGCCATAGGAACTCCTTAAATACACACCACAACACTACCTAGTCGTGTTTGGGCTCGTTGGATTTGTCTTAACAAGGATTCTCCACTCCACGGCTTTAAAAGCTTGTTTAAAAAGGATTTTTAATTAAACTTATCACAGAGTACTATTATGCAACACTAAAAACATTTTTACTTACTAAGTGTTATTATTCTGTTAACGAGTTCCTTCACTATCCAATCTAATCTAGTCAAAGCTCATAGTCATTTTAATTAGGGTAAATAACTTACAGAACTAGTTATTTTTTAATTTATAAGTTATTGAATTGATATTTTGTTTTTTATCTTATTGCAAATGATTATTTTAATGAAATTTAAATTTAAATTTTTAGTATTAATATTGTATAATAAGCAAACAATTTGATGTTATGAAATTATCCATGCTAAAATTAGTATTCATATTAGTATCGTAATTGGTAAAACCTATTTTCTGTAAAACCTATTTGCAATGCCCTGATAGGGCCATGTACTTATCTGCCATTTTAAATTAGAACTATTATGCTTGTACAAGTGAGCATAAATAAATAAAATAAATAAATTAATTAATTCTATTCAATAATTTCATGATTGCTAAACAAAATAAATAAATAAATAAATAAAAATTGTTTTTTTCAGGCATGATAAACCCATACATTTTAAAACCCATACATTTAAAATAATTTAAAATTATTATTACATATTGTAAATAGTCACAATCACAACAAAATAAAATGTCAAAAATAATTCATATTATACATGAAGTATCTTCCAATCAATAATCCGTAGTACAAAATATACATAAGTTTTTCTTACAAAACACATGTCACCTGGTCGTTATGTAGAATTGACTTAGCTGATATATCACTGAGAATACAACTCGTACAATGGAGTTAGCCGAGGAATATAAACGTCTATGGAACGAAACGCCCATAGGTAGGCGGAACAAGATGTTGTGGGAAAAGGGTTACCACCCGTTTGGCCGGGTGGTATAGCCAGGAGACCGAGGTCCAACTGGTGTTGTCCTTACTTCATTAGCACGTTTCAGGCCGCGCATCGTGATTGGTCAGTTGCCTTCCTTAGTTTTCCACTGCGAGCATCTAGGTATATTGGTAGCACAGATGTCACTACGAAACTAAAATCTTAGTTTTTTTTTTTTCAAAATAATTGCTCTATATATCAAACCTTTTCAGTCCACCTCCTAGAGCGACCGATTCTCATATTATTAGAAAAATAATAATCTATGGTCAATCAAATTGATATGAAATAGACATTTCGACCTTGTGACTCAAATGTGTGCAGGCAATTCTAATACTTAAGGTGGTAAACATTTTCTGTCCGCGACCATATATCGGAAACCCTGCTATCCGCGAACATGCCAGACGCGCTACACCGTCAAGGTAGACGGAGCATTATATTGAACGCGAAGGGTGTTGAATGTACCCTTCGTACAGTCCGTCCACAGTTGGCTGGTGTAGAGCGCCTGGCAGTACGCCCTGAACCAAGTTATCTTTACTTGGTCGGAGTCGGAGCAGTGTGCAAACCGTCTCGCCAGCATATTACTTCTTATTACGAGAGCGCGACGTTGTCTTTCTAAATCTTCGTCATCTTTTAGCGTACTGGTCAGAATGTGGCCCAAATATTTAAATTTTTGGACAATAGCTAACTGACTGCCACAAAGTGTTACAGGCGGTATACAACTAGGACCAGTACCAGCCCTGAACATCATAAGCTCAGTCTTTTTTACATTTTAAGTAAGGCCGTGTGCACAAGCATACCTTTCACATACAGACAATAGTTCACGGAGACCCGCAACCGAAGGGCACAGCAGCACCATGTCGTCAGCATAGCTCAGGTTGTTAACGCACTCGCCAGCGACATGACATCCGACTCTGGTGCCGCTGAGCTCCCCGATCAGGTGATGTTAGCCCACCCTGTCTCACCCCACATTTCAGCTGGTACGGGTCTGAGAGCGCTTCGCCCCACCTAACTTGGTTTTCCTGTTTATTATACCAATACTGGAGAAGGTTTGTAATTCTTAACGGTACTTTAGTCTGTCTAAGTTTATTCCAGAGTAAATCATAATTTATGGTGTCGAAAGCGCGGCTCAGGTCTAAAAAACAGGCGTAGACCGAAGTGTTTTTAGACGTGTAATATTTTACTGTATTTTTCAGTGAAAAAATTGCTAAATCCGTAGAGAGGCCCTTACGAAAACCAAATTGTGCATTGTGCAAAGGGATATTGTGTTCATTCAAATGTTCGTTTAAAATTCTTTCAAATTTTTTTGAGATAGCTGTCGCTAGAGATGTCGGTCTGTAATTTGTCATAAGATACATAGCTATAATATTCATTTTAATTTTAGTTTCATTTAATTGGCACCACCTAAGCTTATTCTTAAAGACTGATCTTGTTTTACACATATGTCGTCGTACAGTGGACCGTGCGAGGGGCTGCCACACGTCAGCCACGTCTGGTACGCCAGCCGCGCCGCGCGCCGCCGCATAACTGTCCCTCACATGGAAATTCCAACCCGTAACTTGTCTTTTACTTATCTTAGTTTTACCTACGTATGATCGTACAGCAGCCCTGGTAATACAATCTAAAATCTGATCATACACTTGATCTATCATTTCCCTGTGCTTAGTACTAAAACAGTTCTCGTTTAAACAAGTTAGCGTTGGCCACGTATGTGATTTTATGTATTTATCGCAGAGCTCGCTATAGTGACGTTTCTGATCTGAAGATCTATTGCCCCATACCACACGGTTTACCAATAATTCATTGTCGCATTCGATGTTTGACATAACTACATCAATATTACACTCCAGAACAAGAGGATGGTGATCTGAACAGTATACGTCATACAATATGCGAGCGCTTGTAAACATACGACACGAGCCGACTCGGTGACAACGCAATGGTCGAGCCAGCTGGTCGTATTGTGTGCAGTGCTACGGTAGGTATACGACTTAGAGTCCTCGCCAAGTATATACACATCAACACATACCCAGTCCTGGTCTTTACAGTACGCAGTCAGCTCACGACCGAATAGATGATTTTCCTGCACCACGTCCGCGTTAAAGTCACCGATACATACCACATTTACGTCACTACTACTTTCGATCACTGCACTTACTATAGCTAAGCACTCAGTAAATAACCGTAAGTTATCTTCTTGGCTCGTAGGCATGTATACCGTCAGGACGGTAAAACTCCTAGGTACCAGCCGCAAGTTGTATTCGCACAGCTGCTACGCGCGTCGAGTCCGTACTAATCGGCGTCACGCACGGAAACAGCGACCTCCTCCAAAGTACTGCTACTCCACCGTAGGGACGCCTACACTGGTGTCCACAGCAGACGAGCCATGATAGTTGAAGTCAGGGTGAATATTTTGTAGTAAGTCTACGTCGTCAGGAATTAACTAATGTTCTTGTAGTACAATTATGTCATGTTTCTTGCATAGATCTCGGACGTGGGAAATATTACGTTTTATTCCTTGGCAGTTAAAAGATGCTAACTTAACTTTCGTCATTGCCTATAGGTTCATCTAAGCCTATAGGTGACTTTGTCGTCAGGGTATTACGGGACACCGTCGCCGATGGCGGGGTCACTAAACTTCTCGTTTAATTTTATATCGCCTGTAAACTACACCTTGGGGCCAAAATTCCTCGTTCAAAAATTAATTTTCCAGTGCCTGGTCGATTGTGATCTTAAAAGAGGAAAACTCTGTTTTTCTGTATGGTATTAGCTTTTCTACTTTAAAAAAGGATTTCTCGTTATCTTTTATAAACTCATCTATATCCTTTTCGGTCGTATTCTCAATAAATCGTGAAGCGTAAATGAAAGAGTACTTAGGCACAATTTTAATTTTGTCTGATGTCAATTTTGCTTTTCCTTGTTTATTGTTGTTTTGTCGCTTTATTGCTCTGTACTTCGTTTCCCTGTTCACTACTGTAGTGAAACTTTCGTCGATAATAGTTTCGTCAGGGTTATATTGTACGGATTTAGTGATGGGGCTGCTAGTTGCGCGCGCTGACAACGTCGCGTCGTCGTGTTGTTTACAATGCTAGGCCGTTCAGGCGGGGCCCGCTGCGGGCGCCGGCGCCGGCGGCGGCGAAGTGGTGGGTAGGCGCCGGTCGCCGGCGGAGGATGCGACACCGAAGCGGCCGCGTCCGTTAACGGTGTTTTGACACTACCCTCGTCGTGAAATTGCGATTTGCCGATATTATCTGAAAAATCGCAGTTTCTAGTCTTTTGAGTCTTCTTGTTAGCCTCAGGTTGATTTGTTGGAAGCGACCTTTTCTCTAGAGAAACGTATGTTTGCAGGCTCTGCACCTATTCTCGAAGGTTCTCAACTTCTTGCGATTTCACGTACTCAGTCTTGATTTTTTGCACGTCTTGTTTAAGCAGGAGGATGTCTTTCAGCAACGTAGTGGCGTCAATATGGTCGAAGGTGACCGGTGGGAGGCGATGCAGGTCTTTTGCGACGAAGATTGGAAGACGAGCTGGATCAGTCTCCTTGATAACAGTGACAATATCTTTAAGGTTTCTCTTTTTCTTTCCTTCCCCTTTCCTTGAACTACGTAACAACGAGGCTTGGGTAAGAAATTCTCGAGCTGTATCTACGTCTTTGTCCGAAAAATTTGAATCACATATTTGTAATAAGCTCACTTCGTCCATTACCAACGATTTGCACTGAACAAAACACAATAGTTCGTTAATTATCAGATTGCTCTGATTCGTCATGTTTACTTATGAAACAATCGCACATTTAAATTTGAAACAAATACGCGATATTAACCGCTCGTTACACTGGTACTCATAATATACTGTCAAGCAGACGACGACCACAAACGACCGCGGCGCGCGCGCAAACTAAATAACAAATATAGGTAATACGCCTTAACCACGTCGAAAATGGGTAATTTTAGCTTCATTTAGTATTGAATCCATTCACGATGATTCACGAACGACGATTAAGTGAAATAACATTTTTATGGTGAATACTACTAGAAAAGGGGCAATAAGTTTTTTGTATAAGTACTGTCGCCGTGTGATGACGGCAGAGTAGAATACATTTGTCACCAACCCCTACTCTTCCCGTGGGTGTCGTAAGAGGCGACTTAGTGACCATACATTGAACAGGGAACGGGCAGCAGCGCTCTCTGATACAGTAACCTTTTAATCTGCGATCTCCAACCCGCCTGCCAAGCGTGGAGATTATGGCAAAACCAAACACGCGGAGTGGAGGAGGCTCATAGTCCAGCAGTGGACTGTAACGGGCCGTTGATTTGATTTGATAAGTACTGACACTGATAGAACAGTAACAGTTGATGTGCGCATCAATTTAGTTCCCAGAGAAAAAGATTTGCAGATTTTTTTTTATTTCTTTTTGGCTTACACATCAAATTGCGTATAATGTAGTAAGAAATATTTTAATTCAGCATTTCCATTGGTTTTAGAGGCTGAGTCTAAAGAAAGAGCTTTCATCGGACCTAAAATAAAAATAAAATGTCGGAGGTAAACTTTGTCAAAAAACTCAATGATGTAGAGTTACAAGCGTGGAGAAATTATTATAATTTCATAGTTTTCAAAGTTAGAATTTTCGTAATTTTTTAAATAAAAGCTACAAATAGAAAATCGAGAAAAAACATTTTTTTATTCAGATAAAATATATATTATATGTTTTTTCTCGATTTTCTATCTGTAGCTTTTCTCAAAAATTTAGATGTGGATGTGATAGAAAAAAACTGACTTCATATTCGTAATCAGCGCATCAAAGTACCGCAGAATCAGCTGTCAAATTCTAGAGAGGACGTCATGACTTTAAATTTGCAGGCCTGTAATTAATACAAGTGAAAAACGATGAGTTAAGGTGTGCGCTCCTGAATAACTACCCATTCGACATCAGGCTCTAGTTCTTCCTGGATACAATGTCTGTTGAAAAAAAAAACAGTAATTGTGAGATACATCCATACTAGTTGGCAAAAAGGAAATCATCAGTTCAACCGAGTAGCACCGCGATGTAAGATCACATTTCAAAAAAGTAAAAAGTCTTATGCTACATTTACACTCAGCCCTGTTGGACAGGGAAGTGAGAAGGGAAGTGGGCAGCGGGAGTATCTTCTTCTTCTTTGCGTTTCGATGACAAATTAAATCACTCCGGCCCAGAACTAAGCCACTTCGACTGCACTATTTGTGGCGTCCATTAAGTCCTGCTGCGAACAGGTAACAGGGCAGGCAGGACAGGAAAATAGATGAGTCATGGACTGTACCGCTGCTCCACACACACAGTTTAAATTTGGGTTTTCCGAGAGTCCCCACTTGAACATATTCTCCTTGCTCCGGCCGACCTGAGTCCGAAGTCGATTTAAAGACTTCCAGATCGGCCATGGTAGTCTATGTCCAGCCGGTAGACTCTCAGAAAGCGGGACAAAGGGATCAGGAAGCGGTGTACGAGCACGCCACATTTTGCATCTCGCTTGAGAGGGCTCAGTTGTGAGGGGGTCAGCAAGTTTTAGAAAGCGGGAGTATGTAAATAGGTGACTCGCGCTACCACTGCTCATGCCGCTGCGATTGGCCGGCGTTCCCTCGAGTGTCGGTTTTTCGGGCGGAAGTCAAAGGACGGGCAGCGCGAGCGCGAGTGAGTGTTTACATCACGGACCAAGTAGGAAGGTTTACATTCAGCCCTCCTTCTCGCTCAGTTGTTGCGTTTTTCATTCAATATCATAATAAAAAAATTCTTAAGTATGAACATGAAGGATTTGTAGTAATAGGTACTTATGGAGTTCTGTTGCTATGAATTTCTCTCATCCACAATTTCCTTTTACTACGACGGCGTCTTCGATTCGATATGTTTTGATTTCTTTTTAAAATATGCATATAGTTATATATACTCAGCAGACATAATGCTGTCGCCGCAACAGTTTCGACATCCGCCATCGTTGCGAGTCGTTGGGTAAAAGAGTACGAGGGCTGAGTGTGAACACTCACTCGCCTCGATAATGCCGCAGAAGTATTTTAGGCAATATTTCCGACAGCGGCAGGAGCAGTGGCAAGGGCTGAGTGTAAACGTGGCATTATACCTTCCTACTATAATTATAGGGACGGACGACCTTAACTTCGGGAACTTGACTTTCACAAAGCCAGTGTCCAGAAAATTCATACATATCTCTTATTAAACTAGCATCATTACACTCGGTCACCCGATTCTAGCTCTCAGCTGCTGCTTCAGTACAACGCGAGTTTTGGTTCGACCAGGCCGAGGGTTCAGTTTCCGACCCTTAATTACCAAAATATAGCACGGGTTAAATAAAAAACAATACATTTTCGTTCACCATAAAAAAAATATTAGACCAATCCAAGTTAACTATGTGAAAATAAATAAAATATTGTTAACCGAACTTTATTGATATTGCTACATCACTAGTGGTTGTGTCCATAGAGCGCATGCGCACAACACTAGTGGGAGGACTTTGACAGATAGACAGTGTGCTCTCGCGCCAATTTGGTAGCTCTGGTGAAAATATAATAATTACGTGTGTAAGATGGTTTTCTACTTATAATCTACTTAATAATATATACCTACCCATGAGAAAACCGGGATATAACATGATGCTGTTAAGTAACCATCAAGAAGTGGCAGCCGGCTAAACAAAGTATAAAAATAGAAACAATGTTGAACCCTACTTGCTAGATCTGGAGGTGGCTAGCATATCCTGGATCTCGTTGAAGCTCTTGCCCTTGGTCTCGGGCACGACGAGCAGCGTGAAGAAGAAGCCGAGCGCGCAGCAGACGCCGAAGATCCAGAACGCTGTATACATGCCCACCGCATCAGCTATCGGCTCGAAGTACCTAAAGTTTTAAGACAAAAGAAAGGAAAAGAGAAGGATGAATAAGTTCCCACAGAAAGTTAAATTATACCATACTCATTCACTCGCTGCAGACTCCATCGTGGATGTGTAGCGATGATATAATAATAATATAATCATCATCATCATCATCAACAGCTCATATACGTTCCCACCGAGGGGACTATAATAATAATAATAAGAAATTTATTTACATGATGCTGCGCTCTTTTTCTCATTTGGGTATGGTGCAGAAGGGGCGCCGCATGCGCCGAACACTCAGTAGGTGCAGAGAGTGAGTGAAGCATCGCTGTACTACTCCAGTGATCCACGATAGAAGAGTCTGCAGCGAATGATTAATCATAGCATGTATGTTCAGTCAGCTGACGAATTAGCTGACCCTCCCCCGCTCGAAACCGATGAGATTTTCTCAGGTGATTATTTATATTTTTACATAACATTTTATATACTCGTACAGTTTATTAACCTGCACAATTTATACGACATGATAAAGCTAAAACAATTACCCAAGAAAACTTCATCGGTTTCGAGCGGGAGGGGTCAGCTAAATCGTCAGCTGACTGTACGTACAGTATTCCCTTCCGGGCCATAAAGTTGAATCCCCATTATTCTTGTCAAAGCCTCTCAATTCGGTGAGTTTTAACTCGTGCTGCCTGTGTGAGTTAAATACTAAGGTATCTGATATTTTATTCTGGTGGAATTTGAACAATCATGAAAGCAGATTTTTTTATATTTGATACCTATACCGAGGAAATACACGAAGATTGAAAACTATAGTAAGTACTAACCTAGTAGTTAAAAACGACAAGATCCAACAGAAAGCATTGACTATTGGTAAAGCAGCTGTCCGTACTTCGATAGAGATGATTTCACTCATGATAGCCCAGGGTAGAGGCCCTAGACCACAGCTGTACGCCAGAATGTAGACCACCAACGACAAAATTGGTAAGAAGTCAAGAACCTTAGCTGCTGGACTATGTTGCTCATCTAAGAGGAAAAACATCCCGAGGAAGAGCTGAAATGGTAAAATAAATGAAATAAGTGCATTGATATTGATATTATCTCACGAATTATTCTTCTTATTCCTTAGATACAAATTATGTTTTAGAAGTGGTTTGAGTCCATACTTAGCGTACGTAGTATTACTTATTTTCACCAAGTATTACTTACAAGACAAAGTGTCGTACCAGCAAATGAAATAAATAAGAGAATCCTTCTACCGAGTCGATCCACTACTAATGGCGTCATCAATGATGATCCCGCCTGTAATAAAAAGTAGAAATTATAACTGACTGTTTAAATGATCTAATGAACTATCTTGAAGTATATTATCGCAAAAAATTTCCATAAACATGATGCAGCCTTCCCTAATTTAAAACTATCAGAGAAAATGCTATGTCAAGGGGTTTGCAATAAAACGGGAATGATAACTTGTAACCCCACAACCCTAATGTAAAATAAAACTATGTCTAACAACGTGTGTCTGTTGAATGGCATAGAAAAAATCGAAATAAGGCTAAATAAAAATCATGGCGCGGAGCCGAAAATTTTATGTTTCCTAAAAAGCGAATTATGTATATGTGGCTGAGAGCAGACGATGCCAACGAACGAGCAATAGCTATCCCTGTGCATGGGAACTCCGAATACAAGGTTTAAAACCGTATTTGGACATTTTTCACTTCCGTAATACGTTCTTGTATTGAACTTTTTCGAATAACTCAAAAACTAAAAGAGATAGCGCCAAACTAAGAGCATACGTGTGATGCTGAGACCGACTTACATCTATATTGTGAGTTTCAGAAAAATTGGGAAACTTTGTTGGAAAATCCGTGTTGACGTTACGCGTACCGTCGATGCGACTCTCCCGTATACTCATGGGGAAGGCAGCCGTCGGCCAGTGATGGTCGGAGGCGACAAGTATTAATGATAAAAATCATAATATGTTAAAGTTTGGATATTGACTGAAAAGTTCAATATAGGTTTGGAAAATATGAAAATATTTGCTATAACCAAAGTTACAGGCGCTGCTAAAAACTTCCCCTGTTCGTCTCTTACGCCGCCTAGCTTGAGACGACGGCATCCTGAGAGGCAAAGGGGGCACCCTTAAACCTTTATTGACTAATCCAAACTAACCAGTGTGGTCTGCACATCCTGGTAGAATATACTATGGTGGCTGAGTGGATGATGCTAGATAGCGAATACAGACGCCGGCTGGAGCCTATACCTCTAGAGTTACTTAACAGAGGACAAGCATACGTAGACCATCGGCCGCAACGCATTATGGATCTGGAACCTCTCACGAATCCGCGTTGTCTCCAATGCCGCTGTCCTAATAAGAACCACCTCACGTGTCGCCCAAGCACGCAGAATGGGGAGAGGAAATGGCGAAGGCCCATCCGCAATGTATTCTAACTATTAACGAGGCCCATGACTAGGGAAGAGAATTCGCGACCCTTTACCCCGGACATGGGCACTCAAAACCATGTCTGACGCTTGAAGATGTGGTTTACCCGTCATTAGCTGATGTTGACACTGCATGCCCAGCTCTGAACCGCTGATTGATCGAGACGCATATAGCAACTTGAATACATCTTCGCCGATGGGACTTGTCCACATCTGTGCGCTGTGGACCTCAAGATGCTTAGTATCGATGAAGGTCTTTCAAGTATTACCCCCGGTAGTGGCATCGGCGAAGGCTAATGACTCCTCTGAGACGCAAGTCTGCGGAGCGACTTTCTGCGAAGTTTTCTGCTCTGGACGTGAAGCTGCTCGAGTTATGCTCTAAGTAATGTATAATCACAAAGCAGAATAAGACCCGAATATCGTAAAGCGATATCAGTGCATATGATTGTAAATGCATCTGCTAAATGGGCTTTGGTGAATGAATCTATGACCACATGCTGCTGTGGCTTAGATCACGCGAGACAAGGGATAGTTATGCAAGCCCAAAAGAGTAGTGTCCCAAAAGGACCGGGTGCATATAGCACCGTTCCCTTCAGAGAAATATTGTTGCACTCAGCGAAGGGAACATGGAGCATACTCGAACCAGTGGATCAGTTCGGCAGGAGATGAGCAGAGAGTTGGGAGTTATTTAATATGTTTAAATAAGTATTTAAATGTATATATAAGGGGTTATATTCCCTTCACTCCCATCGAACGCAATACGTCGGACACTTCGGTGGAAGACCAGGATTAGCCTCCCAAAAGGTTACCACAGCGGCTCAGCCGTATCGGGAACGCTACGGCTAGTATCGATTGGACGTAGTCCACTAGCTTCGGCTTACCACGAGAAGCTTATGCTTTCAACGAAGAGACTTTGGTCTCCATCCATCGCTTAAGGCGCACCGGTCGGACCAGAGTCCGCTGTAGACAATCCTTCGGGATTGTCTATTTTTTTTAACCTTTTTCCTACACCTCTGTGGTGAGGGGAGGTCAGGAGCGTTCTGGAGGACAGAATGGGCAGTGTCTCACAGAGAGCGCGTTGGCGGGGCGTTTATTCTCGCTCGCCTCGTAAATGCTTTAACAGTTGGTTTGCTGTAAAGGTGTGAGCGTATCGGGTCTTTGCTTCTGAACTGTTGTCTTGCTCGGAATCTGGGGTCTAGCAATCAACTAGCTGAAGGAACTAAAACTAGTTCCTTCGTCAGGGCTGGATCTTGCTGGATCCCTTGTGGGATGGTAGTATGGAAGACACAGAGAGATTATGTAACTGTATTTTTCAATACGGTTGACATAGCTTAAGGAAAAGGTTGCCCAGGGCGAGGGCAAGAGTGGCCGTCTCCGAGCAGTATCATTAGAGAGACTTGGAGCACGGCTATTCTGTTGAGGAAGAGAGACTCAACGAAAGTTCTTATGAGAACTAGAAGCTCATAATGAGCTAGAGCTTCCAAGGAAGCTCAGGTCGATAAAAGACCAAAACCTGGGGCGATACGCTATATAGGAAATACATTGTTCATTCAATGATATCTCCTACTTTGTATAACTTCCCTGATGAACGAGCAGGGAGGAATTGATAGCTAGGAATTACATAGATGTTGTACAGAGACACTTTGTTTAATTTCGTAGTTAGAATGCCCAAGAAAAACGAGCTCACTGTAATCTTCTAAAAGAGCTTGGGTTACTCACACAAAGTAGTACGATTCCGCTACTAGATGATCATTGGCCAATTTTAATTATTATAGAGATCAAGTGTGCAGTTACAATTTGGTGCCTAGAAACCAGGATTTCAGGACCGTAACAAGAACAGTGGCCTTAAGCCACAATTTGTTGCTAGTGAAATGGAAAGAAGATTACAGTGTGGTTGTTGAAAATACCCGTAGAGATTTGTAGAACAAATTGGATTGTAGTAGAAAAATACTTATGTGCGTTTCTTTTGTTACAGAGTCTTGGCTGTAACAGAAATAAAGAATAATTAAACAGTGCATATAAACAATATTGACAAAGTCTAAAAAGTGTTAAAAGAACAATTAAGTGAATAGGATTTGGTGCATGACAATGGGCAGTAGATCCGATTATGAGGAGTGCCGCGAGGAGAAGGAAGAAGAGAGAATGCAAGAACCTCCTCGCAAGAAGGCCAAAAAGGCCAGTAAACAAAAGAGAAAGGAGAGAATGGTGGTTGAGTCACCGGAGGACGTTGGCTCTAACAGTAGGGAGTTTATGCTCTTGTACAAACTCATGACAAAGACAACTAGAACTCTCACAGATAAGATAGAGGAGTTAGAGAAGGAAATGTCGCGAACAGCGACAGCGCACAAGGCGCTTGAGGTGGAAGTTCAGAAAGGAACGGGGGGTGAGGCCAGTAGTGGCACACTATCTCCATTAGGAAACAAGAAGGAAGAAAAGAAAATTGTCTATAGCATTACCAATCTCAATTCTGAGAAACCAAAGTTCTCAGGAATTGGTAACAAAGATAAGTACGGGAAAATAGTGCACCCGGTTACATTCCTAGAAGATCTGACCGCTTATTTGCGGAAGATTCCTGCCCAAGGAAGAGAACTAGATATAGTTCAGGAATGTCTGATGGACCAAGCGAGGGATTGGTCGCGTATATACATGAGTCGTTGGCATTCTTTTGATGATTTTAGATCAGATTTTTTGGACACATATTGGAGTGAAGTGGAACAGAACAGAGTCCGTAGAGACATAGTCTCCAATAAGTGGGATAAAGGGAAATATCCCACGATGTTAAGTCATTTCCTAGGCTTAGCAGGCCAGGTGAACTTATTGACATTTACAATCCCCGAAAGACAGTTGGTGGCTGACATAATGCGCCACTATCCCAAAGAAGTGCAACAACTATGGGCGCTGTCCAGAGAGGACTCTATACTGGCAGCGTCAGAATTTCTAAGGAACATGGATATGATCAATCAGTCAGAAGGGCTTAAGAACGTCAGTTGGAAGTTTCTCTCGAGCCATGGATGTGATACTGGGTCCTGAAGTTAGAGAGTTTTGTGTCAATTATCTTGATGACTTAGCTGTTATAACGACAGGGACTTTAGATACACATCTTGAGCACGTTGAAACAGTCCTACAGAAGTTGTTGAAAGCTGGACTTACTTGTAATTTACGGAAATGTGAATTCATTTGTAAGGAGGTAAAGATGTTGGGGTTCATTATTTCAACCGATGGGATAAGGACTGATCCTGACAAGATACGTGCGATACGCGAATTTCCAATTCCAAAGAAGGTAAAACAAGTTCGGGCGTTCCTTGGCTTATGCAACTTCTATAGACGGTTTATTCCGGATTATAATCGAAGTATAATGCCCCTCTGCGAGGTATTAAAGAAGGGACGCAGCTGGATATGGGGAGATGTTGAACATCAAGCATTTGAAGATCTGAAAAGGAGATTCATTAATACAATAATGTTACATCATCCAGACTTTTCCAAACCTTATTATATCCAAACGGATTGTTCAGGAATAGGTTTAGCTGGAGTGTTGTTTCAGAAAGATGACCAAGGAAGCCCAAGGATCCTGGGATTTAACAGCAAAGCTTTAAGAGGAGCCGAACTTAATTGGACCACCACGGAACAGGAGTTCTTCGCAGTTATTAGCACAGTCAAGAAGTTCGAGACTTATCTCAGAGGGGCGAAATTTTGTGTACTAACTGACCACAAAGCACTCTTGTTCGTGCAGAATATGAAGTTATATAACAGCCGTATAACAAGATGGATATTATACCTTGAACAGTTTGATTATACTGTTGAGCATGTGGCGGGGCGATTGAACACAGCAGCAGATGTGCTCTCTCGATATTTGCCTAGTAGTGAGTTCATACAGGAAGAAAAAGCTGTATGCCCAGAGATAGCCTATCTGGGAACAAAACCTAATCGAGGTTTGAACGAACAAATCAAGCGACTAGATCGAATGCAAGAGGAAGATGAGTTTTGTGGCAAAAAGATCGAATTGACACAACAAGGCAAAAAGTCCAGATATTTTATAAAAGAAAGTAAATTGTATATCCAGTTTGGAGAAAGAGAGGTGATAGTGTTGCCGGAAATTATGAGAGAGGAGTTGATCAAACAAGTGCATCTAGAAATGGGTCACCAGGGAGCCTATAAAGTTATCAAGTACATTAAGGACAGGTTCTTTTGGCCCAATTTGGTAAGGCAAGTTAAGAAGCAAGTTAGAGGATGTCATATTTGTCAGTTAGCAAAATGCAACAATTTCAAATATGTGGGACCATGTAAATCAATAGTTACACAGAATATTGGGGACTTGGTAATGGCAGATTTGTATGGACCACTACCTTCAGGGGTGTTTGGTTATCAGTACATTCTGGTTGTCCAGGATTCCTTCAGTAAATTTGTGAAACTATTTCCGCTAAGAAAAGCAACGGCGAAAGCTTGTATCACCAAAATGTTGCAGTTTACGGAGATAATTGTACCCAAAGTAATCATGACTGATAATGGAAGGCAATTTAACTGTAAACTTTGGAAAGAAACATTAAATGGAATAGGTGTAAAGACCGTCTACACCACGATAAGAAATCCTCGACCAAACACAACTGAAAGGGTGAACAAAGAACTGGGACGGATGTTTCGAACATACTGTCATGAAAAGCATTCAAGTTGGGCCACTAGATTACCTGAAATTGAAGTACTATATAACAATACTAGACACGATAGCACTGGGTTTACGCCGTGTGAGATCTTGTATGGAAGATCGATCAACTTCTCATTTGACGAAGATCTGCAAGCCCAAAACTCAGCCTTAGATGTGGGAGAGGTAAGAAAGGAAGTTCGAATGATTTTGGAAAAGCAAAGCAAATATCGGAGAGAGAAGTTCGATAGGAGCCACAAGTTGATGCAATATCATATTGGAGACTTAGTCAAAATTCGGCGGCTAAATATTTCTAACAAGTTGCAAAAACACATAAGCAAATTTGATTTGTTATACGAAGGACCTTATCGGGTTGCTTCCGTCCCCTTCGACAATGTGTATGTTCTGGAGGATCTAGAATCGGGTCGAATTCGAGGAAAGTATAATGCTATACATTTATCCAAATATTATAAATAAAAATATTTGTCTTAATTAATTATTGTGAATTGGAAATGATGAAAATCAAACTAATTATTGTGAATTGGAAATGATGAAAATCAAATTAATTATTGTGAATTGGAAATGATGAAAATCAAATTGATTATTGTGAATGTTTAAAGTTGTTGTTGCAAATGATTGTAAATATTTACTTTTTAATGCCTGATTATTGTGAATTTAAATTGTGCTATAAGAAACTTGAATAAGCACAAGTGCACTGAGTAGTGTTATGCTAAATGTTAACGTGGTTAACATACACGATCCCTGTGATTAATAAATATTTAAATTGAAATGTCAGAATTATAAAGAAAGGCGACATGCAACGTCTTTATTGTATCAATTTACTTGGGAGTTTTGGGTTACAAAACCCCCAAGTACATTGAAACATTGGAATATGTATAACATATTCAAATTTGTATTTAGTAGGTAAGTGAATTGTAAAGATTAAACACTGAACTCAAGGTTGGTAAATCAGTGTCTAATCTAAGAGAAAAATTGTTTATAATAATAAAACAAGAAAAAAAAAAAACTGTTGAATAAAAGGATAGCCGTTGGCGACAGGGAGTGGCACAATCAAATCGATTGTGGAAGATCGAATTTAGTACAAGTTGAAATAAGACTAAATTCGAGTAGCATATTAAGTAAGACAAAGGTGGGACTTATGTCCGCGTCTCACCAGGTCATTAGCTTGGACTAATGAAGATTGTGAAACAATCGAAGTGTTTGTTGGGGAAGGAGGCGGCCACTTAGGGAAGAGTAGGAAATCAGAATTAATAGGTTAGAATTTAGGATAGGGACGTAGAGTTAGGTACTGTAATGTTTTGTATTATTAGTAGATAATTGTGTTTGTTAGGAAAAGGAATAGAATTTATGTCATTTAGGGATTATTAGTGTTATAGTATCAGTAGTTAGGTAGTCAAATAAATTTTATTCCATTTAGGGATTTTAAGAGTTAGATTTAGTATAGGTAGGGAAAAATCACGAAGGCATAAAAAGAGAACTATAAGTACCCTGCAAAGGGGAAACAGAAATAGTTCTCTATTTTTTGAGCTGAAAATAAATAGTGTCATTGTACTATAATAATAAACAATGGAAAAGCGAAATATTTGATGATGAAGATTGGGAGAAGGAAGACCGGAAACGGTCTTCAACAATTATTGTAACAATTTCGACTTATTTAGCGATGTCTCAGGGGTCTCTACGGCTTCGGATGTACATCACAAAAAGCTAAATTCAGAAGTCGTTTAAAAGCTGGGTGTCGAGCGTACTGACGATTGTATCGTTTACGTTTTCGATGCTCTAGCGAATTGCGCGTCAACTACAAGGTTAGTGGCGGTTTGTCATTTCTTGTGGACCTCATCTAATTCCGGGCGAAATCGTTTTTGTCTTGTTGATGGTAAACAAATGTTTTCAGTGAGTTTGACAAACTCGCCGGGTTAATTGGCTTAACACTTGAGTCGTTGCAATGGAAGAGAAGTAGTTGCAAGCAAGTGAATGATGCACATTGTGCACATTAACGAAGAACTTTTAAGTAAGTCTTCGAAAACTGATGAGGGGATCAGTAAGAAGAGATGGTTATTGTTCCACAGTACCTCGAGCGATGGAAATAATAGATGGATCAATATTGATGAAGAGAGATGGTTATTGAACTACAGTACCTCGAGTGAGGGAAATAATAGTTAGTTCAAGTTGTAAAACACACAATCCTATTGAATGAAATTTATTGCACCTAAGGGTTAAAAGGTAAAAATATGTAGAACAACGTGTGTCTGTTGTATGGCATAGAAAAGGTTGATTGGAAGTTTTAGATGAAGGGAATTTTAGCTATTTAAAATTTTTCTTCATAAATTCCGTCAAATTTTGGGGGCTGGATGTAACCCCACAACCCTAATGTAAAATAAAACTATGTCTAACAACGTGTGTCTGTTGAATGGCATAGAAAAAATCGAAATAAGGCTAAATAAAAATCATGGCGCGGAGCCGAAAATTTTATGTTTCCTAAAAAGCGAATTATGTATATGTGGCTGAGAGCAGACGATGCCAACGAACGAGCAATAGCTATCCCTGTGCATGGGAACTCCGAATACAAGGTTTAAAACCGTATTTGGACATTTTTCACTTCCGTAATACGTTCTTGTATTGAACTTTTTCGAATAACTCAAAAACTAAAAGAGATAGCGCCAAACTAAGAGCATACGTGTGCTGCTGAGACCGACTTACATCTATATTGTGAGTTTCAGAAAAATTGGGAAACTTTGTTGGAAAATCCGTGTTGACGTTACGCGTACCGTCGATGCGACTCTCCCGTATACTCATGGGGAAGGCAGCCGTCGGCCAGTGATGGTCGGAGGCGACAAGTATTAATGATAAAAATCATAATATGTTAAAGTTTGGATATTGACTGAAAAGTTCAATATAGGTTTGGAAAATATGAAAATATTTGCTATAACCAAAGTTACAGGCGCTGCTAAAAACTTCCCCTGTTCGTCTCTTACGCCGCCTAGCTTGAGACGACGGCATCCTGAGAGGCAAAAGGGGCACCCTTAAACCTTTATTGACTAATCCAAACTAACCAGTGTGGTCTGCACATCCTGGTAGAATATATTATGGTGGCTGAGTGGATGATGCTAGATAGCGAATACAGACGCCGGCTGGAGCCTATACCTCTAGAGTTACTTAACAGAGGACAAGCATACGTAGACCATCGGCCGCAACGCATTATGGATCTGGAACCTCTCACGAATCCGCGTTGTCTCCAATGCCGCTGTCCTAATAAGAACCACCTCACGTGTCGCCCAAGCACGCAGAATGGGGAGAGGAAATGGCGAAGGCCCATCCGCAATGTATTCTAACTATTAACGAGGCCCATGACTAGGGAAGAGGATTCGCGACCCTTTACCCCGGACATGGGCACTCAAAACCATGTCTGACGCTTGAAGATGTGGTTTACCCGTCATTAGCTGATGTTGACACTGCATGCCCAGCTCTGAACCGCTGATTGATCGAGACGCATATAGCAACTTGAATACATCTTCGCCGATGGGACTTGTCCACATCTGTGCGCTGTGGACCTCAAGATGCTTAGTATCGATGAAGGTCTTTCAAGTATTACCCCCGGTAGTGGCATCGGCGAAGGCTAATGACTCCTCTGAGACGCAAGTCTGCGGAGCGACTTTCTGCGAAGTTTTCTGCTCTGGACGTGAAGCTGCTCGAGTTATGCTCTAAGTAATGTATAATCACAAAGCAGAATAAGACCCGAATATCGTAAAGCGATATCAGTGCATATGATTGTAAATGCATCTGCTAAATGGGCTTTGGTGAATGAATCTATGACCACATGCTGCTGTGGCTTAGATCACGCGAGACAAGGGATAGTTATGCAAGCCCAAAAGAGTAGTGTCCCAAAAGGACCGGGTGCATATAGCACCGTTCCCTTCAGAGAAATATTGTTGCACTCAGCGAAGGGAACATGGAGCATACTCGAACCAGTGGATCAGTTCGGCAGGAGATGAGCAGAGAGTTGGGAGTTATTTAATATGTTTAAATAAGTATTTAAATGTATATATAAGGGGTTATATTCCCTTCACTCCCATCGAACGCAATACGTCGGACACTTCGGTGGAAGACCAGGATTAGCCTCCCAAAAGGTTACCACAGCGGCTCAGCCGTATCGGGAACGCTACGGCTAGTATCGATTGGACGTAGTCCACTAGCTTCGGCTTACCACGAGAAGCTTATGCTTTCAACGAAGAGACTTTGGTCTCCATCCATCGCTTAAGGCGCACCGGTCGGACCAGAGTCCGCTGTAGACAATCCTTCGGGATTGTCTATTTTTTTTAACCTTTTTCCTACACCTCTGTGGTGAGGGGAGGTCAGGAGCGTTCTGGAGGACAGAATGGGCAGTGTCTCACAGAGAGCGCGTTGGCGGGGCGTTTATTCTCGCTCGCCTCGTAAATGCTTTAACAGTTGGTTTGCTGTAAAGGTGTGAGCGTATCGGGTCTTTGCTTCTGAACTGTTGTCTTGCTCGGAATCTGGGGTCTAGCAATCAACTAGCTGAAGGAACTAAAACTAGTTCCTTCGTCAGGGCTGGATCTTGCTGGATCTTGCTGGATCCCTTGTGGGATGGTAGTATGGAAGACACAGAGAGATTATGTAACTGTATTTTTCAATACGGTTGACATAGCTTAAGGAAAAGGTTGCCCAGGGCGAGGGCAAGAGTGGCCGTCTCCGAGCAGTATCATTAGAGAGACTTGGAGCACGGCTATTCTGTTGAGGAAGAGAGACTCAACGAAAGTTCTTATGAGAACTAGAAGCTCATAATGAGCTAGAGCTTCCAAGGAAGCTCAGGTCGATAAAAGACCAAAACCTGGGGCGATACGCTATATAGGAAATACATTGTTCATTCAATGATATCTCCTACTTTGTATAACTTCCCTGATGAACGAGCAGGGAGGAATTGATAGCTAGGAATTACATAGATGTTGTACAGAGACACTTTGTTTAATTTCGTAGTTAGAATGCCCAAGAAAAACGAGCTCACTGTAATCTTCTAAAAGAGCTTGGGTTACTCACACAAAGTAGTACGATTCCGCTACTAGATGATCATTGGCCAATTTTAATTATTATAGAGATCAAGTGTGCAGTTACAAACTTCAGAAACACAGTCCGTAAATCGGGTGATGCTTACTTGCACAGCACCAATAATGACAGTAGCGACAGCAGGATCAATTTTGGAGCCAGCAGCACCGAAGATGGTGTTCAAGTAGAACAACACTGCATTGATTCCACAGAACTGCTGGAAGAAGATCAGCGCGCAAGAGATGTAGAAGGCCTTGAAGTTCCTGGCCCGGAATACATCGGCAATCTTAAATTAAAACATGAAAATATTTATGTAAAAGTATCTTCGATAAATATGTCACGTCACGACGTCAATAACATTTAAGATATGTACTAGTTATTTCATAGTTTTTAACATACCGACTGGTAAGTCTTTCCCATAGAAGCCTTGTTGTCCTTTTCCAACATTTCTAGCTCATGCTGAACGCTGCCGCGAGTCCTGCCTCGAAGAACCATCAAGCTTTTAGCCGCTGATTCGTTGTCACCTGGAACAAAACATTGCAAATGTTTGCCTTCCCTTATACTTACTTCAACGCTGAAATCATCAGCCAGCGTCAGTTCATGACTGGACTTAAGCCTTTTCTATGACATACTATTAAACAGGATTTTCAACTGTACTGATCAAGTTACTGCAATTACCTTATGTAGGTACCCGTTTTGACATACGGAGCCGAGACGTGGAATATGACGGTGAAGCTGGCCCACCGGCTACATGTCATTCAGCGAGCTATGGAAAGATCTATGCTTGGTATTTCGCTATGGGATAAAATCCGAAACGAAATCATCCGGCAGAGGACCAAGGTGGTTGATATCGTCCAGAAATGTAGCAAGCTGAAGTGGCAGTGGGCTGGCCACGTCTTTCGTAGAACCGATGAGCGTTGGCATAGACGGGTTCTCGAATGGAGACCGCGTCTCGGGAAACGTAGTGTGGGACGTCTCCCTGCCAGGGATAACCTGAGGAAGGTCGCTGGTGGTGGCTGGATGAGGAAAGCGGGTGATCGTGCGCTTTGGCGTGCCCTTGGGGAGGCCTACGTCCAGCAGTGGACTGCAATAGGCTGATTGATTGAGGTACTCGTATGTCGTCACTCCACCCAAGCGAACGGGGCGCATTAAACCAATTTAGATGATTCATGACCCAAAAATTTCCAAATTTCAATTGTAAATTCCATTAAATATTTTCAGTCCTAGGTAAGGAATGATATTAGCCAACACTTGTTTGTTACTCTTTTTATTATTTACTCTATCATCTTCATAATTGTCAACTGAAATCATACCACTAGGTACTAGAACTACTACTTACTTATAGTTAAATAATAGATGGGTGTATCTGGCATGAAGAAGAATCCAATCATGAATACAGCTACAAGTGCATAACCGAGATAGGCAATGGTGTAGTAGGTCACGAAGGGACCGACTGCATAGATGATCAGAAAACCCATCGTGATGAAGACTTGAAGAAAAGAGCCAAGGGCACCGCGGCCGTCAATCTAAGGACAAAATATAAGTATTATGAAATTAACCGACATACAAATATAAAAGCTAGTTTTCTAAACTATCGATAAGAGAAGACCAGAAAAAATAAATATCAAAGAATAGGATTATTCAAATTGCAGAGATCATTACTGCGGACAGATCCCAAAGATGAGACTAATTAGGTATTTTTATTAGTATAAAATGTAGAGTCATTTCGATAAAAAAGAAATGATCAAATTGGTTTTCGTTCGATGCATATTTTTATCACGTTTTTATTAACTCGCTTTCTTGTCTGTCTGTTTGTTTGTGGGTTTGTTCGGTCCGAATCTTGCAACTCATTTTTGGAGCACGTGCTGTCATTCGATTATGCTGAAATTTGGTACACTTATGTAACCTCGATGACAATGCAATATTATGATATCATGGAGCTGGTCTGATGATGGAGCCGGAAGGTGGCCTTGCGGAACTTCTAAAATGCACAACACAACCACGTCGTGTTTGGACTCGTTGGATTTGTCTTGACAAGATCTTAGTCATACGTGATGTCCAGGGTCTCATGATGGAGCCGGAAGGTGGCCATAGGAACTTCTAAAATGCACAACACCACCTTGTCATGTTTGGACTCGTTGGATTTGTCTTGACAAGATCTTTAGTCATACGTGATGTCCAGGGTCTCATGATGGATCCAGAAGGTGGCCACAAGAATTCCTCAAATACCCAACATAATCTAGTCGTGTTTGGGCCCGTTGGATTTGTTTTGACTAGATCTTTAGTTACACGTGATGTCCAGGGTCTCATGATGGAGCCGAAAAGTGGCTATAAAAACTCCTAAAATAACAACACAACCTCGTCGTGTTTAGGCTCGTTGAATTTGTCTTGACAAGATCTTTAGTCATAAGTAATGCTCAAGGTCTCATGATGGAGCCGGAAGGTGGCCACAGGAATTCCTCAAATACTCAACATAACCTAGTCGTGTTTGGGCCCGTTGGATTTATCTTGACTAGTTCTTTAGTCATATCATATGTGATGTCCAGGATTTCATAATGGAACCAGAAGGTGGCCATAGGAACTCTCTCAACGTCGCAACATAACCTTGTCGCGTTTGGGCTCGTTAGATTTGTCTTGACAAGATCTGTAGTCATACGTGATGTCCAGAGTCTCATGATGGAGCCGGAAGGTAATGTCATCGTAACAACATAATCTCAGCATGCTTGGAATTTTTAGTCTTAGCAATTTGGTCTTACGTGATGTTCAGGAGGATATCTTGCAACATTTAAATACGCTGGACTAAAAAGCACAAAATAATTATAAAGTAAAAAATATTTTTTTAACAACACGTTTTTACGCACTAAAAAGTTTAAAATAATTTTTATTGAGATTTTTATTGGTGTAGTAACTCTTGTAGGACTTAAAACGACAAACGTGGGGTGCATGGAATAGATATTCTAAGAAGTAGAGAACGAGGTGATGGCTGAAAAACAGCATAGCTGACGATGTAAGCATTTCATTGTCTTACTTATTTTCATGTCTGTCTGTACTACTTATTAATACATAACATAATGACAATGAATAAATGTCTTCTAAATCTTATTAGTGCCTATTCTATTAAACACGGAAGCTTCTTTAGTTTAAGAAAATAAATTGTTACCGTAGCGATCTCAACGCAGTACATCGGTGTGGTGGTGAAAAGCATCCCGGCACCTATTCCCCACAGGATCCTTCCCGCGTAGATGAAGCCCACCGTGTAAGCAACAGTGATCGGGATCCATCCCAGGAGTAGTGGAATTGCACCAGATATTATGGTCCACTTCCGACCGATGCGGTTAGCAAGGTACCCAGCGATGAAGGGACCTGATTTAAAAATTGCCAGTGTGTTACCGATCAGCTCTTAAATGTTGTCACCCCTGTACTCAACTTTAACTGCGAAGGCGCTATGGCTTAGTCTGATAAGCGAGCTCAATGCAGATTAATTGACTTACCAACACAACACGACCTTCGTGTTTTGTGCATCTTTCTTCATGCTGATAATTTCGTTTACTGTTACATCTATTTAGGTTTTGTGATGGCACTAAAAGCGACCTACCTACCAATACTTTATTTGTGAAAAAAACAACCCAGAAAGAAGATTAGACATAGGGTTATAGTCAGTGGAACCAGGTATCTCCAACTTACCAAAGATAGCTCCAATAGTGAACAAGGATCCTATCCAAGAGCCCTGAGTATCTGTGATGGGCTTATTGAGGGGAGACTCTTTCACATTAAGCAGTTTCACGTTCACTGGGGACGTCCAGCCCATGCAGTAGCCAACCGCCGTGATGCTAAAGCTAGCTAAGAAGATAATCAAATCGTACAAAAACTTTCCAGAAAAACTTATCAGTAACACAGAATATTCTACTTCAATAGTCCGAAGAGGAAACTATAAACTTATTTTACTACGTGGTACTTGGAATTAGTAACTTCCCCCCAGGGCATTGGACTGTTCTTAAATTTACCATATTTTGTGCAGACGATTCGCGAAGAAAAAAAAAAGAATCGGTTGAAAAACGAATTTATAATGATTTTTTAAAGTTTCAATATGTCTGTCTTTTTCAAAAATGATTTTTTTGTATGGAGATTATACGGCGTTACTAGCAAGTGACGTCAAGTGGATATGTGCCTCTCTGTCTAATCTTGAATTTCAAACCTTTATAACTCGGTAAATTTTAAAGATAGGGCAAAATTTATTTTCGTGTTCAATAGCAGAAACTAAGAAGTTTGGATTTATAAGATAAAAAGAAGAAGTCCGATAATTAAATTGTAACGGGTTGATGTCTGTCTATACATAGAAGATATTTAAGAAAAAATATTTCAGGCGTCTCTTTTCTATAAGACCAATTATAATAGAAGTCAACACAATTATTTTTAGAAACTTTGGTAAGTCTTTCTGTCTGCAGTATGTTTGTTCGCATTGGAAGTCTAATTATCAGATGCATGTTCTATCAGCGGAGTTATGAACACGCAAGCGCAGTTGCGGGCAGAGCGCTAGTTTTTAAATTAATCTTTTGCATGTATAGGTAAATAAAAAAAAAACACCATCACCACTATTATCATCATCATCATCATCTCAGACGAAAGGCGTCCACTGTTGGACAACGGCCTCCCTCATAAGGCCCTCCACAACGACCGGGCCCGCGCTGCCCGCATCCAGCGGCTTCCCGCGATCGTCGTCGGTCCACCAGGTAATGGAGTATAATAAAAATAAAACAGTATTTTTTAAATATTTGTAAATGATAATTTACACTATTTTAAGTAACTAATTTGACTGTTTTATCGTTCAGATCATTTATAATTTTTTGACCGTGTGACGTCATACGACATTGTCGTCGTCGCGTCGACGTATTACCGTACTCGTAGAACAGAAAATATACGAAATACTTATCACCCTTTCTAATATCAAATCGGCAAACGTGAAAAAAGCTTACATAAAACCAAACCAAACTATAAGTAAAAACTTAGATTTGTTAATAATAATTATGATGTAAGATGACGTCACAAAGATCAAATGGGTTTTTTGGTTTTTGGATTTTTTATCGTAGTCTTTAACTTTTTCCGTTAAAAGTTCGAAAAAATAGTGTAAAACCAAGTCTCGAAATAGTTTTCGTTTTTCAAATAGTCAAGAATTATAGCATACCCAATTAGATCTAATTGTTCTGCACCTGCTTACAGTTTATTGTATGTAAGAAGCGTTGATAAGGGGAAAAACTTGAAGTAGTATAAAACTGGGAGCAGTTGGAAGTCGAACTTCAATTAAATATTTGGGTTATCTTTTTTGGCAGTGGATATCTTGCGCTCCAACTGGAAGCTTAGAGCCTCGGTAATAAAAAATAAAAATAAGTGTTAGATAAAAAATATCGAGCATTGAGAATTCTACGTCATCCTCGCACTGTCTGGAAACACTCCTAGCCAAAGCAGTCACATACATCAGAACTGCATTCAGATCGCGCGCGAATCTGCATCTGCATTATCTCCAAGAATCTCCCAAAAACGCTAACGTCGCATCTAACGTCTTCCACCAATCTTTTGGCAAATTCCATCGATATTCGGAATTAGAATTAGAATTAAAAATTAATGAGACCTACCAAATCCTCCGATGACGTATTGCCGCCACACTTGGCCCTCCATCTTGAACGACTGTCTGTCGACTAGCAACGCTTGACGCTCACATCCGCAAAACTACTCATTGTTTTAGCAAATAATACATAGTAATATGTATTAGTTTAAGCATTTTATCGTCTATCAGTCTTTGTTGTCATCATCGTCAGAGTCACTATAGATCAATAAATCCGTGTATTTTATTAAACATGTAGTGTTGTAAATAAATACACGTTTAGAGATAAGGTATTATTTAGTGCATGGGATTACCGTATTTTCAATTTATTTATTTCGTTATTAGTAAGTACTTAAAATTCTCTATTTTGAGATACTATTTTATTTTACAAGCTTTCAACTGTATGTTGTGTGTTTGTTTGTGGGTATGTTCGGGCGAAATCTTGCAACTCAACTTTGAAGCACTTGCTGCCATTGGAATTTACTGAAAGTTGGTACACTTATGTAACCGCGATGATAATGCAATATTATGGTACCATGGAGCTGGTCTGATAATGGAGACGGAAGGCGGCCATACGAACTCCTCTAATACGCAACCAAGCTAGTCGTGTTTAAGCTCGTTGGATTTGTCCTAACAAGATCTTTAGTCATACGTGATGTCCAGGGTCTCATGATGGAGCCGGAAGGTGGCCATAGGAACTCCTTAAATACACACCACAACCTAGTCGTGTTTAGGCTCGTTGGATTTGTCCTAACAAGATCTTTAGTCATACGTGATGTCCAGGTTCTCATGATGGAGCCGGAAGGTGGGCATATGAACTTCTTAAATACACACCACAACCTAGTCGTGTTTGGGCTCGCTGGATTTGTCTTAACAATATCTTTAGTCATACGTGATGTCCAGGGTCTCATGGTGGAGCCGGAAGGTGGCCATAGGAACTTCTAAAATACACACCACAACCTAGTCGTGTTTGGGCTCGTTGGATTTGTCTTAACAGGGATACTCCACTCCACGGCTTTAAAAGCTTGTTTAAAAAGGATTTTTAATTAAGCTTATTCTATTGCATTTCGTGTTTTTTTTTCATGTTTCAAGAAATAAGGTTTTGTCGGTGCTCTTTACCGCCTGTGATTATTGTTAGTATTATGCATTTTATAGCCATCTTTATCAACTATGGCAATTTTATTATGAACTTGAACGAGTGCCGTACGTAACCCTTTAACGGCCAATAGTTTAAATTTAAACCAAAACAAAACGTGGAAAACGTCGAATGTTTGCATTCGTCATCCGGCTATTTGAGGCTTTATTTGAAATGTTCAGAGTGAATTATTGTATGGCAAGTTTATTTCCCTTCGGATTTAGTTGATTTAGACAAAAAAAGGTGCGGCCGAGCTTAAGGATAGTAAAGTACAATATCAAATAATTTATTTAGTAACAAAATTATGTACAAAAGTTTAATAATTCATTCTAAGTATATCATATTCATATCACATCATCTCACTTGCTTATATAGATATTTCCTCTAGCAGCTGTGTCAGCATAACGACCCTAGATAAATTAAACTGCGTGAAATAAAACGTAACGGCCAATAATAACGTAGTTTTTTTCTACGTGCGACAAAAAGCTTGGATGCTATTGGCGGTCACTTTGTATGTCGCGCGGGTTTATTTTATCTACAGTGGTTGTGCTGAATGAGCAGTTCTACATTAAAGTTTGTACTTTGGTCAGTAGCACTTTGCATAGGTTTACTTTAATAGTAATAAATCTTTGAAAATTGTTTTTATGTAAAATGTTTTCCAAAGTAGAAATATGAAAGTACATGGCATTAAACCTTGTTATTTAAAGTTAAATATTCATTACAATCGCATCAGAATACTTCAATGTAAAATTATACCAAAAATAAGCCTCATTTTAAGCAATGTCACAAAATAAGGCACTGTCTTAAACTATTTATAAAAAATCTAGAATCTAACATAATAAATATAAATCTAAAAAAATATATTAATTTTAAACATGTTTTAAATTCTGGCTTTATTCAGATACTCAAATATCTTAATTTTTTGGTTTTACTACAACGTCTCAGCACTGGTTTACTGGTTGGTTTGTAACGTAAATGCATTTTTCAATTAGATCCGAATAATTTACATGGTTTGATATTTAGTACCTATCTATCAAATAATATTCTCTGTTAAAATATTGGTCGAACATTGGTCATTACACATTAATAGTCATCTTTTCTTACAGCGATATCGTAAAACGATGACGAAAACGATGACGATAAAATGTAACCGATACTAAACTGTAAGTTTCTGTCAACTACGCCTTCTCTGACTTTTCTTTGAGTTGAGGCCTGCAAATAAAAAATAAAACAATTTAAAAATATAGATTTTTATCAGGTTCCAATTAAAACAAAATATTAACTATTTAATTTCTCGCGTAAATTGAAAACATTCTTCAAAAATCCATCTACAGAATTGAGTGGTAGTAAAAATATACATCAAATGAGGTTCAAAAGAAATAAAGATAAATTAAACAAAACACCAGAAAATGTAAAAAAAAAAATTCAGCATCTTTGTACATTTAATTTTTTTAGGTATCGGTAGCAGAGGCTGCACCAGTGATCATTACTTCAATAAATTCTCCATCAGCCAGTTTTATATATTTGCTTATGTATCCTTCAACTCTAGTATCAACTTGCAATCAAATGCTAAGAAAAGAACCGATCAAATAACGAGGATACTGACTTGCCGGCCAGCATGTCCTGGATCTCGTGGAAGCTCTTGCCCTTGGTCTCGGGCACGACAAACAGCGTGAAGAAGAAGCCGAGCGCGCAGCAGACGCCGAAGATCCAGAACGCTGTGTACATGCCCACCGCATCAGCTATCGGCTCGAAGTACCTGGTGAAAGAAACAAAATGAAGTTATCAAAAATTAAACTGACTGAACTCGAATCAATGACTTTGAATAAAATAGATTTAAAAGACGATGATGTAAAAAATACGAATGTTGTGATTTGCGAAATGAGATTACTACGATTCAAATCGTGTCTCTGTAACTAGCTCAATACTCAATGAGGTTCAAAAAGATTTGAATTGTTTTAAAAATCATCTTTAGTAGTAATATTGTAATATTAATTTACCTAGTAACTAAGAAAGACAAAATCCAACAGAAGGCAGTAGCTATGGGTGATGCAGCAGCTTTGACTTCCATCGGGAAGAGCTCGCTCATGATAGCCCAGGGAAGGGGGCCGAGACCCCAGCAGTAAGTGACGATGAAGAGCACCAAAGACAAGATAGGCAGGAAACTCAGACTCTCAGCAGCAGGACTGTTATTTGCATCCAAAATGAAATACATTCCAAGGAGGCCCTGGAATTAACGGAAATACGTAAACAAATTAAAGGATTAAAAACTCCGGTTTTAAATACGGAAAAATACTTCTCTGGTCGACACCAGAATCGTACCAAGAATAATAATGTTTACTTCGAAACCAGCTACGAAACTGCGGTTTCGTAGACGGCCGAAGCGAAAATAGTGACATACATATTACTCCCAATGCATATTTATTATACTTACAAGGCCGATGGTAGTTCCACAAGTTGAGATCAAAAGCAGAATTTTCCTTCCCAGTCGGTCCACAACAAATGGTGTAATCAGAGAAGCCACCACCTGCAATTATGATATCATCCATGTAAATAAATAGATGCTGAATGACGTAAGCCGTGTGGTGACGGCAGAGTAGAATACATTTGTCACCAACCCTACTCTTCCCGTGGGTGTCGTAAGAGGCGACTTAGGGACTACACATTGAACAGGGAACGGGCAGCAGCGCTCTCTGATACAGTAACCTTTTAATCTGCGATCTCCAACCCGCCTGCCAAGCGTGGAGATTATGGCAAAACCCTCCACTTGAGTGGAGGAGGCTATAGTCCAGCAGTGGAATCTAACGGGCCGTTGATGAATGACGTAAGATGAAAAAAAAAACATGTCATAGATGGAAAAATGGTGCATATCGCATATGTAATACCGGTATCTACCGAGGAATAATAAGGAATAACAATAATCATCAACTGCTCATATACGGAGAGGCTCGAGCCTACCCTGAATTAGATCGACTACGCTGGCCCAGTGCGGGTTGGTCGACCTCACATTTCTTCGCATTTGAATTTCTTCGCAGGAGTGTGCAGGTTTCGTCACGATGTTTTCTTCACAGAACGTCGAATAAACGTACATATGAATATGAAATTCGAAAACACATTGGCACGTGGTGGGGATCAAACCCGCGTCTCCCGGATGGAAGACAGCGGCCCTAGCCACTAATTACCCTGACGAACTGAAAAAGTTTCTCTTATAATAATACAACTTTTTGTTATTCATGAAAATGTATTAAACATTCCTCAAGACTCCAAGTACCACTAAATATTTAGTTTTGCAATACTTACTTGAACAGCACCAATAATTATAGTAGCGATAGCAGAATCAAGACCAGACTTAGCGGCTTCAAAGATAGTTGCCATGTAGAAGAGAACCGCATTGATACCACTGAACTGCTGGAAGAAGACCAGCGCGCATGAAATGTAGAACGCCTTGAAGTTGCTGCCTCGGAAGACATCAGCAACCTAAAATTCAAATAATATATCTGTTTAATGACAGATCTTAGTTTAAAAATGTTGATATCAGAGCTTCGCTCTTTGCTTTCTGCACGCGTAGTCTATCATATTGATACAGCTGGAGAAAGAGAGAGAAAGAATCTCCGGATCCAGAGGCTTCTTGTAATTGTGACCGATAGTGAGTGTACTTTGAAATTACGATGACCACAAGGAATCAGGGGGTATTATTATCCCTATTGGGATGACTTCTTTTTTTTCATTGTCTATAAAGTAGATCATTAAAAAGTATTGGACACGTATTATTTTTTTACGTAATCAAAAATGAGGGAGATATTATTAAGTTGAAGCGTATGACATTACGAGTCGATATTATACTAAGTTGTTTCTTAATTTGCCCCCACTCTACAAATTTAATGTATTATTTTTTTAATTGTATAAAACAAAAAATACGTGTCCAAATTTTCTGTATTACCTGACTGACTGACGGACAAAATATAGTTTTCTTTACCCAAGCATCATCTCTATTCTACAAAACAACAAGGGTTTAATGTCCTGTACATACTGAAGCAGTTTTTTCCAAAGAAGCCTTGACGTCGGCTTCCATCTTGAGGACTTCGCTCTCAACACCAGCGCGGGACTTGCCTCGAAGAGTCATCAGACATTGAGCTGCGGCTTCTTTGTCATCTAAAAACACAAAATATTAGATAAACTTAATTTTGTTATGCTGTAGCTTGCTTAATTTTGACTAGTTCACGTTAAATTTCCAACAGATTTTCGGTTTTGTCATCGTCAATTTAGGTTAACCACTATTATATTGTTTCAAGGCGGGTAATCCTTTTGCATATTCTAAAGTTTATAATAATATGATTTATCCTTTTATTTACTCTTAATATTAGATGTACTGGACCAAACTGGTAAACTTACAACGTTTTTACCAAATTTTGATAACGATCATCCATCAGATCTTCATACCTTTAAGTAAATGGTAGAAAGGCGATTCGGGCATGAAGAAGAAGGTACACACGAAGACGGCGACGAAGGCCACGCCGACGTAGGCGATGGCACTATATGAGATGAAGGGACCGATGCCGTACACCAGGAGGAAACCAAGAGTGATGAAGGCTTGCAAGAAAGAGCCCAGAGCTCCTCGAGAGTCGTCCTGAAATTGAAAGTTTTGCACATCTTTTATTGAAACGTTTAAGACTTTTGTTCTTAGCTTTTTGTTGTTGAGGGTACCAGATTTGTTATGCAGCATATTGCACACCGTGTGATGACGGCAGAGTAGAATACATTTGTCACCAACCCCTGCTCTTCCCGTGGGTGCCGTAAGAGGCGACTTAGGGACTACACATTGAACAGGGAACGGGCAGCAGCGCTCTCTGATACAGTAACCTTTTTTTAATCTGCGATCTCCAACCCGCCTGCCAAGCGTGGAGATTATGGCACTTAAGTGGAGGAGGCTCATAATCCATCAGTGGACTGTAACGGGCCGTTGATTTGATTTGATTTGATATTGCCTATTAAATGAATTATATAATATTTATATTTGTCTTTAATTTTACAGTTCGTGTTGTGTATAAAATAAACAAAAACAAATTTGATTAAATCTATTACAAAGGCTTACACCAAAACCTCATTAATACGCCGAAGTTCATTGACTGTTCATTATAAATAGGTCAGCCGAGTGGTCGTCCATTGTATTCACTTATATATAGTAGAGTAGTGTAGATGAATATAGACTAGAGACTGTTGTTGATGTAGATAACATGGTAGATATACCACGCGCGAAGATAGGTCAAACGTGGATCTATTTCTGTTTAATGATAAAATTGTAAAAAAAAAGAAAAGTGGTAAAAACGATGTAACTACAGCTTAATTATCTCATCTAAACTATAAAGATCATTAGTTCATAATGAGAGCTACATTTTGACGTACTGTGGGAAGCTCAAATTCTACCTATATAATAGAATTAAACATTTTGCAAATTAAACTTTTTGCGAATTCAACATTTTAGAAACCACAAGTTGAATTAAACTTTCTTGACCTGTAGAAATTTTACAAATCCCTTAAGATAAAAGATAAAAATAATAATTATTTTTGAGTTTTATAAAGCTCTACCAAAGGAGGACCGAAAGGTAGAACGAAACAAGAACCAAAATTGCTTATCTATCGTTTAAATTTAACAAAAAAATTACCGTAGCAATCTCAGCGCAGTACATAGGCGAAATGGTGAACAGCATACCAACAGCGACACCCCAGGCTATTCTGCCGGCGTAGATCAGGCCCACGCTTGTGGCGGCTGCGATGAGGATCCAGCCGATGAAGAGAGGCACGGAAGACACCATGAGGGTCCATTTTCTACCGATGCGGGGCGCGAGGAAGCCCGCGATGAAGGGACCTAGATGTACATGATGATGTCGTTAAAAATTTTAAAGGTGGAAGATTTTGTGATCACAAAGCAAAATTATAATCTTCTTTACGATGACACTCATACCGTCTAATCTAAAAGCGCACGCAACATTTGCAGCAACTTATTTCTCTGCTGCTAAGAGTGTGCTCTTAAAATAATATGGTATTTATGATTTAACAGATTTCAATTTGAATACGACTCTACCCATTTTGATAAAAAAAACACTAGGGCTTAGACTAAAAAACTATATTATTTCAAAGTCTCGTTTTCTGTAAATCAATAGAATATTGTTACCGTTATAATTATCAGAGAAGAGTATTAAAATTCCTTAATCACACTAATATTATAAATGTGAAAATATATTTGGATGTTTAGATGTTTGGATGTTTGTTCCGCCTTCATGCCTGAAGTACTTAACGGATTTGGAAGCAATTTGGAATTGTAAGCTGGATTAACACATAGGATAGTTTTTACGGGAAAAAGTTATATTCCCACGGGAAAATCTTACACAACGCGAGCGTAGCCGCGGGCGGACCGCTAGTAAGTAATAAACGACGTACCAAATATGGCTCCAACAGTGAGTAGAGAACCGATCCAGGCGCCCTGGTCTCCTTCCAGAAGATGGGGAAGAGGAGACTCTGTCAGATTGCCAAGCTTCACATTGACTGGAGACGTCCATCCCATAGAATAGCCAGTCGACGCGATGGCAATGTTCGCTGGAAGAATTAAAACATCATCATCATCAATCATCAGCTCATATACGTCCTCACCGAGGGGCTCCACGCTATGACCACGCTAGCTAGTGTGAGTTGTAAGGTCGACAACCGACCTCACAAACCCTGGTGTCAGTGTTATAGAGCCGCCAAAGGCCACTGATGGCTCGTGTAACGACTAGGTTATTTTTTCTTTTATTTGTTCAAAACAAAATTATGAGTATTACAATCTATAATTATGACACGCTTCAATTATTATTATTTTTTTTCTTTTCGGAGAATCAGGTGATTCAGCCTGCAAAGTCCTAAAACTGGGGAAAGTCTCACAAAGAGATTTTTGCTTGTATCCCCACCGGGAATCGAACCCGGAGGCCGGAACCTCCGTAATAGCGGCGAAATATCGACCACTCAGCCACGGAAGCTGTTAATATCGCTTGCAATACAAATATTAATGAAGGGTGACTCAAATACGCAAGGCTTCTGCCGTACACAAGGTCTTGACTGAGGAGTGGCAGTGGCAATGGCAGAGTAATCACAGCAAAGCAAGTACAATACGCACAGGTCCACATTTAGCTAAGTGAGCTTGACAATGCACGAGTAAGTTGGCGTTTCAATGGCGGCGCTAGCAGTAATATAAAATGTAATTTTAACTGTTTCATAACAACAACGTGTAGTCGCGTACAACTGTAAAAAAAATTGATTGTTTTCTTGCCTTGCTTCAATAGAATAGAATAGAATATACTTTATTGCACACAAAGATATAGCTTGAAAGTACAGAAGATAGATAAAAGGGTGTACAGATAGGCGGCCTTATTGCTAAGGTAGCAATTTCAACTTACTTGACAAATTGTATTACTATCTTATTAATTTATTATAAGGAGTTTTTTTTTGTTAAGAGCATGCATCGCTGGATTTTGCGATAATGTTCTTTTTAAAAACATAACTTTATAATATTACTAGCTGACCCCGCAGACGTTGTCCTGCCATTTTTCCCTACACCTACCCTACACCTACCCTACACCTACCCTACACCTACCCTACACCTACCCTACACCTACCCTACACCTACCCTACACCTACCCTACACCTACCCTACACCTACCCTACACCTACCCTACACCTACCCTACACCTACCCTACACCTACCCTACACCTACCCTACACCTACCCTACACCTACCCTACACCTACCCTACACCTACCCTACACCTACCCTACACCTACCCTACACCTACCCTACACCTACCCTACACCTACCCTACACCTACCCTACACCTACCCTACACCTACCCTACACCTACCCTACACCTACCCTACACCTACCCTACACCTACCCTACACCTACCCTACACCTACCCTACACCTACCCTACACCTACCCTACACCTACCCTACACCTACCCTACACCTACCCTACACCTACCCTACACCTACCCTACACCTACCCTACACCTACCCTACACCTACCCTACACCTACCCTACACCTACCCTACACCTACCCTACACCTACCCTACACCTACCCTACACCTACCCTACACCTACCCTACACCTAACCTACACCTAACCTACACCTAACCTACACCTACCCTACACCTACCCTACACCTACCCTACACCTACCCTACACCTACCCTACACCTACCCTACACCTACCCTACACCTACCCTACACCTACCCTACACCTACCCTACACCTACCCTACACCTACCCTACACCTACCCTACACCTACCCTACACCTACCCTACACCTACCCTACACCTACCCTACACCTACCCTACACCTACCCTACACCTACCCTACACCTACCCTACACCTACCCTACACCTACCCTACACCTACCCTACACCTAACCTACACCTAACCTACACCTAACCTACACCTACCCTACACCTACCCTACACCTACCCTACACCTACCCTACACCTACCCTACACCTACCCTACACCTACCCTACACCCCCCGTAAAAACCATCCTTGAACTTCAACGAACATTTTAAAAAAAGATTTGGCCAAATTGGTCCAGGCGTTGTTGAGTTATGCGCTTACCAACACATTTTGCGATTCATTTTTATTATATTATAGATAGATATATTTATTTTTGCAGTAATAAATCCAGTTAAATAATTCATTGCTTTTATATAAATCACTAGAACCAAACGATACCACGTTCCTGAAACGTATAACGCCACCTGTTGTGAACGAGCATTTACATAGCAACTTGCTTTAGTTGAAACTAGAAGAAGGCTGTTTTTAGAAGGCTGTAATTTGGCAATTCCTCGATGGGGATACAATTACTATTAGGTTATAAAATAATAATTGAAGCTAACTGTACTCTTTATAGTGTCGTGTTTTCTTACTTAACTAATCTAACAACAGAAAAAAAATGGTTTTTATTATTAACTATTATGTTTAATTTAAACCCTAACCCTAAACTGGACGGCACACATAAAGTTTAGGTTCTGGAATAGGACATAGGCTTTTTACCGCGGAAAAACACTTCATTCCTACGGGAAAACTCATTAAACGCAGGTGAAACGGGGGGCGGAAAGCTAGTTCAATTATATGAGTATGTGGAACGAGTACAAGACGTGCTTGTATCATTAATAATATTATTGATGTTATAATTTTTGCTGTAGACCTCGCGAGTCTGTATGTTCTTTTCAAATTAATTTTTATATTTTCTCCACAAACATCCCCGACCCCTTGATATTTTTTAATTTTTAAACTTTTTTTTTTTAATCTTATTTTATTTTATATTAGGTTAAGAAAAGTGACCTGTAGAGGAAAACAGCCTCAGCGGTAGACCTTGTAAGCTGGCAAGCCCCATAACTCCGTAATTTTTTAAAATATCAAAATTCGATTAATTTATCGAACCCTTCACCGGACGCTCTTAGGCGTCGAATAAACGTGTCTATGAATTTGAAATTTGAAAACACACGACACGTGGTATGGGTTCGAACTCGCGTCGCCCGGGCGGGAGTCAGCGGCCCTAGCCAATACATCACCGACACACTACAGTTATTTAATCCATAGTAATAGCAATAGGCGCCAGTGCAGTTCTTACGATGTGGAGATAACTTGGACGAATTATCCACTGGACGCGAAACTCAAAAGTTTACCCCTCTAGCTTCCGACCATGAAACATTGTATCTTAAAACCCCCACTCACTTTACTTATTCATGAGCTCCCCTGTATAAGTAAATGTCCATAGGTACATACGCACTCCCCGCTGTCACGCACACGCACACATACACACACACACACACACACACACACACACACACACACACACACACACACACACACACACACACACACGTACACACATACACACACACACACGCACACACACACTCATACATACATCACTTAATCTCTCATAAACATGTTTATATATTTACTGTAATTTAAGTAGTACTTACCTGTCATCCTCCTGGTCCGGTGTTGGAGAGGCTGGCAATCTGTCATACAGGCTATCAGTACTGTGATCAGTACAGATGCCAGTCTCTCACATAGATCATATTTAACTGTACGTCTTAGATTAATATTAATTTAAAATGTTTGTCTATGTGAGAGAAGAATAATAAAAAATATTTGATTTTGATTTTGATTTGATGAACTTTAACGTAATGCTCGACCTACGCGTAATCGAACAAATAACATTTCATATCAGTAAGTACATTTTAGTCCAATATTTCCTGCTATTTTCTTGATTTTCGTGTCCAGTGCTTAATTCGTCCAAGGGAAATAGAGTATGCCGCTTCAATGATTTTGATTTTTCAAAACTTAACGAACCGATAACCGATGATGGGAAGAAAGGTTTTAGAATGGCGGCCATGGGCCGGAAGGCGTAGTGTTGGACGGCCTCCCACAATCGATGATGTCCAGCAGTGGAAGTCTTTTGGCTGAGATGATCTGATGATCACTTCAAAACGCGTTATTTTGACCATAAGTTATCCATGCCATGATCATGACACATTAGAGGGCCCGTCTAAGCATATTTTTTTTGACATGGACCTATGCTTGTGTCGCAAAATCGACGTATCAAGCGTAACCGGACTTTTGGGGGAGTGGAAGGCTCTTACCCCTAGAATTAATAGCAACAGCGGCTAAGCATACCATGAACATGAACCATCGGCTATCATTATCGCTGTTTGCCAATACGGGAACGTGGCATATCGGTCACCACAAAAAACAAATACAAAGCTGGGTGTGCCTGGGTGCAGCAAGTTGCAAATGCATATTGAGTCAAATAAAACCTATCAATGATCGAGGTATTATCGTTTTTGTAACATGATTACTATTAAGTAGAGTGCCAGATGATTTCATCTTTTTAAGAATATAAGCTTGTGAAATGAGTTATAAAGTTTTTGCAAATAGAATTAGAGGGTTGTGAACTTTGACAATAATATTTTCAAAATGAAACCTTATTATACGTGTTTCGTTTTATTTCTTTTATATTTTTGAATCCCTTCAATTTATGAAAATGACAGTGACACCGTAGTGAAAAAACAAAGGCATAAAGCACGATTACCTAATTTTATTTCGACCTACCAAGTTGCAAGTAAAAATTTCTGCAAGTGAATTTCACCAGGAAAAATTATCAAGGAATAATTTTCCCCCTTACAAACATTTCTTGATTATAAATTTGTGTACAGTTTATTTGTGGTAATCAGACCAGATGTCAATTTGTGCTATGCCACGCAAATCGATGCGTGTATCCACCCATGCCTTAAAATGCTTAATCGCTTCTCAAAGATTAATGCCAGGCACCACCGCAGTCTTTTCAGATCTACCAGATTCAACAACGATACAAAAAAGATCTTTTATTCTCTTGCCTTTTGGCCTCGACATCGGCATTGCGTCCGCCCTTGCGTATAATTTCACGAAGCTGAAACAACCAGACCCAAGGGCAGTGCTTAGTGTATTTGGTCCTTATCATGGAACAAAGGAAAGCGAGCTATTTCCTAGTCGAGTTGTCCAATGTATAGCTCACCGAGGAGCCGGAACAGACGCACCAGAGAACACTCTGGAGGCGTTCAAATATTGCATCGATCAAGGCTGCAAGTTCTTCGAGTTCGATGTGCGCTCTTCTAGAGATGGTAAATTGGTATTACTACACGATGAGGGTCTGGAAAGACTGTCTGGATCCACAATATCTAACGTGCGCGTAATGGACTGGGATAGTATCAAGAGTATAGACGTGGCGACAAACCACCCCAACCGGCAACAGTTCAAGGAAGTTCATCTATGTCTCTTGGAAGACGCGTTGCAGTATTTGCTAGACAACGACGCCAGGATGATAATAGATATCAAAGGTAACGACCAATTAGTGATTGATGGTATATTGAAGGTGTTCTCGCAGAAGCAACAGATGTATTCGCACGCAGCGATCACTTCATTTAATCCGTTCGTGTTATATCAAATAAGGAAGAAAGACCCAGCAATCGTTGGCGCTCTAAGCTACCGACCGTACTCGTTTAGTTCGCATGATTACGACGCGGCGATGGGCCCGTCCAATCCGAAGACAGATAATTTGCTGGCGTATTCTGGTCTGCGATGCGTGGACATGTTGTATTCAAGCATGTGGCGCTGGTTAGCACACTGGTGCGGAGTCAGCGCGGTGTTGCTGCACAAGGACATAGTGAGTCGTACCGAGATCCAGTACTGGAAAAGCCGTGACATCCGGTGCGCAGGATGGTGCGTCAATTCACCGGTGGAAAAAATGTACTGGCGAGGTATACTGAAGGCTCCTTACTTGGCAAACACCCTGCTCGGAGAGCCAGCAGAAGATGAGAAGAAAATCCTGGATTCGGAAGAGATCCCTCCAACGAGAAAAACTATCTTGGAATGAAACTTCGATGACGAAACTAGTCTTTTCATAGTGTATGCGATGATTGATAATTTATAAATTTGTGTGTCTGACTGTCTGTGATTGTAAATCGTGTCCTATGTTGTGTTTTTCGTGATTAATTAAATGGGTGTTTACTTCAATTTATCTATTTTATTTTGAGCTGAAAAGTAGTTAAATTTGCATGTCTCAAAACCGTATGCTAAGGTTAATAAGTAATTTACTAGACTAATGGTCTATTTTCTCCATATTTTCGCCTCCCAATTTGCGAATCGTTCATGAAAAAGGAAATTCGGGGAAACAGACCTAACACGGTCCGGATGTTGGACTTAACACACCGAGGAGCGAGCACTCAGATGAGCCGCGATAAAGTTTGTTCCACTGTACTACCACTTCGAACCCCTCGGGTGGGGACGCCATGGATGGGGTTGCAGGGGAGCTGTTGATAATGATAGGGGATGGATATTATCACTTCGGACCCACCGTACCTCTGGCCATACCCCTGGGGGTACGGTGGGTATTTTAAAGTTAAACGTAGCCACCAGCATTTAGGACACATTCGTCAGATTCCGCTTTCGTCATATCATTTATTATTTCCGTATTGGTCAGAATTTTGAAACTGCTGACACGAGTCCTTTCGGGGCACATGTCCCGCTGCTCCGTCCAACTAGTTGGATTGTGGGCTTGGTACACCCAGGTGGTAATGGGGTGAACCACGGGTTGGGAGAGGGCCTTAGCTGACGAGTTACCTGACCCCCCCTCCCCCCGCTCGAAACTGATGGTCAATTTTTCTCAGGTGATGACCGAAATAATAAATTTTAGTATGCTAGTACAGTTCTGCACAAATTTTCATGACAAAGCTTAAACAGTTACCCGAGAAAACTTCCTTGCGGACTGTTTGTCGTTACCGGTTTCCAGCGGGGCGGAGAGGTCAGGTAACTAGTCAGCTGACTGTACCTGTACATACACTGATACTAAAAAGTTTCACTAGTTCAATCAATTGAACTGTTCATTGAACTACTGAGAATAGAGGCTTTTTCTTTAGTTACATGTGGTATCTGGGAGAAACCTGGTAACTCCAAATTGGTTATTTATTTCTCAGAATAAGCGTTTAAATGTCACAAAATTTGTAAGGAAAAATCCTTATCATCATGTTTTTACCAGTTTATTGCTTCACTTCTATAAAACATTAATTATACGTAGAGTTACCAGAAATACCAGAAATAGACCAAAAACAACTATGTTTTTTTTTACCAAACTCGAAAACTGACAAATTGGAGTCAACGTCTCTCCCAAACATTATAATAATAATAAAATATACTTCCTAACATTTGGTACAACTTCGATATAACACGCTTTCATCCAGATGTTATTTGAAAACATTTCATTCAGTTTCCTATCACGACTATTGTGCTTTCATTATTTCGTGTTTAATAATCCTACTAATCCTATCCTACTAATATTATAAAATATGCGAAGTTTGGATGTTTGGATGTTTGTTGCCGAATCACGCTTAAACCACTGAACGGATCAGGATGAAACTTCGCACACATTTAGGTTAGGCCCTGGAATAGGGCATAGGCTACTTTTTACCGCGGGAAAGTACTTCATTCCTACGGGAAAACTCATTAAAAGCGGGTGAAACTGCGGGCGGAAATCTGGTATTACAAATATTATTGAAACACTTATTGCAGTTTTATTTTGCAATACAAGCATTTTGTCAATCCTGAGGTCTTTTGTATGTTATTTGCTGAATTCGAATTGAAAGACCATTTCCGCGAATGTCCACTTCCTTGAACGACCCCTGTTTTCCTCAAGGACCAACTATGTATGCACAACTATTGTGTTGTGTTGTTAGGAATGCATATATCTGAAAGGCTATTTCCCGGCTTTATCTAATTCGGCACTTTCATTATTTCTTTATTTCCTTATTAAAATTTTTGGGAGGAGCAGTACGCTTACTAGGAGACACCGGAAAGTATTTTATGTACGACTGCACTCTTTTAAGGAAATAAACAATTTTAATTTTAAATTAATTAATTAAAAAATATATAAATATATATTTTATTATTATTATTATTTTTATCTAGTTCCTTACTATGGAGGTCAGTGAGGAGAAAGAGCATTGTGTTGTCCTTTGCGGACTTGAGAAGGCATTTGTCAGCAGTGGACGTATATTTTCTAGATCTATCTGTCTACGCCGTGTGGTGACGGCAGAGTAGAATACATTTGTCACCAACCCCTACTCTCCGTGGGTGTCGTAAGAGGGCGACTTAGGGACTACACATTGACAGTGGGAACGGGCAGCAGCGCTCTCTGATACAGTAACCTTTTAATCTGCGATCTCCAACCCGCCTGCCAAGCGTGGAGATTATGGCAAAACCAAACACTTAAGTGGAGGAGGCTCATAGTCCAGTAGTGGACTGTAACGGGCCGTTGACTTTTTTTATTTTGATGTATCTAAAAGGTATTTTTCCGCGATCGTCCGTAACTTTTCACCAAACACAAACTATTTCAACACAGAAGATGTGTTTAAGTAGCACTAGTTACTGTGGTAGTACCTATTTGTCTTGTATAGATGAGTTAATAAAAAAGACGAATGATTGCCTTTGTGGAAATCGTTAACATAAATATAATATTCTATTTTACATAGATACACATAATAAGCTATAGGTAATTAGTTTCTACACTATTGTTTCTTTTATTTATTGGTGTGCGTGCCTCTTTAAAATTTTTAATTTGAAGTTTCTATTTTAGATGCCTCGTAGGTCTGGTGTAACAAATCGAAAGAACGATAATAGGGGATCGGACTACTTTTTTATTTATTTTATAAATCCAAACTTCTTAGTATCTGCTATCGAACACTAAAAGAGATTTTGCTCTATCTTTAAAATTTATAAAGTTATAAAGGTTTGAAATTTGAGATTAGAGGCACATACCCACTTGTGACGTCATTTGTTAGTAACACTATATTATCTCCATACAAAAATCGTTTTTGAAAAATTAAAAAATCACTGTAAATTCGTTTTTCAACCGATTCTTTATTTTTTCTTCGAGATTCGTTGCTACTAATATGTATTTTAAAATAATTCATAAAATATAGTCAATTTAGGAACATTCCGATTCCCTATTGAATAACCAGGTCCCAGTTGTACCATCAATGGTACAACTGGTCCAGCGGCAAATCTACTTTCATGCCTAATAAATACATGTAGTTTAATTTGAAAAGTAACGTTTCTTAGGATTTTGTTGACATTTAGAAAAAAATATAGCAAACAAAATAATAATGCCTAAATATATTTACTCAATTCATACATAATAAAAAATATGTGCAAATTGAAGATAAACTGACACATGGTCTGGTAAATCATCTGTTTCCGGTAAACGCTGAATACAATTCAACTGTATTGTTTACGCACGCTGTTTTGATGTAATTTGGAGTACATTGACTGTTATTAGTATGTAAGTATATCAACATTATTTTGTCCCACCAAACCGAGGGGCTGTACCAAAACTGAACAATAGTTAACTGAACAAAAGCAATAGTTGACTACGTTAGCTTATTATATGAATTGGTCAAAATCACACACGTCCTTTGAATTTTGACGTGACGACGAACTGTAAGATAAACCTGAGCTACTTTACTTAATGCAAATGTAACTCTGTGAGCTGTAGACCTCGCGAGTATACGTTTTTTTTAATGGCTGATATATGATTATCTGGGGGCACGGCAGTGCCCCCGCCAAGTCGAGCAAAAAAGCGGCACGGCCGTACCATACTTTTCTCGAAGCAGTTCAGGCCATTTTCGACCCCCCTATAACTTCGTTGTGGATAAAACTAGAAGCCTGAGTTTTCAGTAACCAAGCAGACATTGTATAAATACGGTATATTTCAAATTTCAATCAATTTGAACCAGTAGTTTATGAATTATAACTAGTCAAACTTTCTTAATTTTGTCACTCACTGACTGACTGACCGACCATCAAAACTCTAAGGCACTTCTAGCAGACATAGAAGCTTCAAATTTAGAATGGAATTAGTGTTTAGTGTATGAATCAAGGGAAAACTAAAATATTTTGCAATTTCGGCCTACTTTTTTAGATACATCATCTGCTAGATAACTTTGTAATCCCATATAAATCTGGGGGCAAACATAGAATTACAAAGTTACGTTTGCAGTTATCGAATCAGTGTAATGGAATAATAGGTGTAGATAAGTACCTAAATATAAATATGTTCAAAGGTAACATGTAAAATGGTCAACTAATTGAAAAAGCAACCAGTAATGGGACATGTCTTATGAAGTTGTACCGAAATTCCGCAAAGTAGGTATCAAGTAGACTAAAGACTAAATGCCTGAAACTGCCATGAAAGAAAGAACTATTATAATCTAACCACGGCCGGCGGAGGTGGTTTATCCACGCCGCGGCTTCCACGCCTCCCGTCCGTCACAGAGAAGCGGCCACTTTCTTCCAGGCAACCTTTGGGTTTTACTGCTATATCACAGGTATACCTACACACGAACCACTAAATTGCATCAGTCAGTGTAATAAGTATAAAAAGTTAAATAATCTATACAAGAATACATATTATAAGCGGGACGTGATATATGAGCTGTTAATGATGATGAAACATAATAAAACTGAAGAGGCCAATTCTGTTCATAAAAAAAAACTGGGCAAGCACGTCTTAGCACGTGTCAGGCCTCGCAAAGTGTAGAGTTCCGTAGTTATCCAATACTATACTTACATACTGTAAGGCGGTTTTCACACTACATCGCGAAGGGTAAACGGGGCATTTTACATACAAAGGTACCTAGGTACTAACGAATAATTGAATAGCGTGAGCGCGGAAAAATAAGATATATGATACCTACTTATAACATCAGAAAAATAACATAAGCTGGGAGTACCTCCAAAGGGTAGGTGTATGTAGGGTAGGTGTAGGGTAGGTGTAGGGTAGGTGTAGGTAGGTGTAGGGTAGGTGTAGGGTAGGTGTAGGGTAGGTGTATGGTAGGTGAAGGGTAGGTATAAGGTAGGTGTAGGGTAGGTGGAGCGTAGGTGTGCATTTTTACATTGTGTTTTCATGCGATCTACAAAAAGAAATGAGATGCCATCAAAAACATAACTTGTAAAAAAACCAAGTCTCGCACGCAACTTAGTCTACCGTAAAAAGTTGTGAGATCCATGTAATACCAAGTCGGTTAATTTATTCAGTCCCTACTTAAGAGTCCTTCTGTCTTAAGTTATTACGTATAGCTCACTTAACAACATCTTATAGTGACCAGATCAATATTAAAAATCTCTTATGTTTTAAATAAATACATAGATTGACTTGGCAATCGCACTAAACAATCAAATTTAATATAATAATGTATTACTTGTGAGATACATTGTGTTTTCATGCGATTGCCAGGTCAATCTATGTATTTATTTAAAACAAGAGATTTTTAATATTGATCTGGTCACTATAAGATGTAGTTAGGTGAGCTATACGTAATAACTTAAGACAGAAGGACTCTTAAGTAGGGACTGAATAAATTAACCGACTTGGTATTACATGGATCTCACAACTTTTTACGGTAGACTAAGTTGCGTGCGAGACTTGGTTTTTTTACAAGTTATGTTTTTGATGGCATTTTACGTTTTCAACCCTCATAACTCCGTATTTTTTTTTAATTTCCTATAACTGACTCGACAAAAAAAAACTATTAATTTATCCAACCTGCTCAAAAAATTTCACGAGAATCGGTTGAGAAACGTGAGTGGAACAAACAGACAGATCGACAGATGGACAGATAGACATACAAAAGCAATTTTGGCCATAGCTCGTGTAGCAACTACGTAGATAGCAGCTGGGACCAACGGCCGTGCCTTCCGTCCTTACGAAACATGAAGCAATGGAGCGAAAATGGAAACATTCCGTCGTCGCTTTTTTTCGCGACCACAGTCCGTCTATAGAATCGTTTTGGCATTGAACTTCAACAGCAGTTTCATGTTCTATGAAAATGTAGGTGTTCGTGTTATCACCACTATTCCCCACGTGTTTTGGAATGATTACTACAATATTAGAAACTCGTAAGATAGAAGCTGCAGGATAATACGAATAAGTATGTTTCGTGAGGTTTAGATGTTCATAAAAAAACTTCCGTTGCAAATCTAGAAACTAAACTTTTTAAATTACGAATGTTTTTTAACTAATTTCAGCTCGTTGAATCCAAAAGATCCTGCCCCGCCCGAAAATGAGATATAAACACATTGCGCTTTCTAACAGTTTATAATCAACCCTGCGAATACTCAATACATCTCAATACTCAATTTATTGATAACAACAAGTTCAGGTCAAAATATTCAACGTACTACTCATTACAACTTTACAGTAATAAGTGTATTGCAATTTTATTAGGATTAGGATGGGATTCGAGCCTACCCTAAATTAGGGTGATCAAGCTTTAGCCGACTATGCTGGCCTAGTGTGAGTTGGTTGACTCTACACGCAAATTCAAATTCAAAAGTTTATTTGCGTAAACAGTCGTATACATAACCATGCAAAAACAATATAAGTAAAAAAAAAAGACAAAACGATCAGAATAAATTAATAATAAATAAATAATTAAACCTTTGAATTTCTTCGCAGGAGTGTGCGTGCAGGTTTCCTCATGACATTTTCCTTCACCGTAAGAGAGTAGACGGAGACTTGACAAAACTGTTGTATGTGTAGTTTCAGCTATGTGGTAAAATCTATGGTGTTGAAAAGCACTGATTTTCAGCTTTCCCGGAAAATATTATTTTTAGTAGAATACTATTAGCAATCGTATTACAGTTGGACAAGGTTGTGCACTAGATCCTATCCAAATCACAACAAAGATTAAAAAATCCAATTAAATGTGATAACAATAATTTGCGCTTAAATCAATTTCATTATCGTATTATATCACTGTCATTCTGCGAATATTTGATGTTATTGTATTATAGTTTTTTTACCCGATTGCCATTTCGAGTGAACTATTTTTACATATTGTTTCTTAGTAGAACTATTGTTTTTACTAGCGGCCTACTATTCGAGATGAAATAGCCTCTTCCAGACCATCAATTATGAAGTAGCTTTAAATCGAGCAAAGCTCATAGAAAGTCGGCCAAGATGGATCCTTCCATTTACTGTTGAACAAGGACACTGCTTTAATACAGAATAGGAAGCACTAGTAAATACATTTACTGGATTGTTTGCACTGCTGGATAAAATAATGGGCAAACATTTTTTTGAATAAGGGTGATAATGGATGTCGATAAAACGCTGCTCTACTTTATACAAGATAATCTAAAACATCCAAAAATATTTCACATGTGTTTTTTTAATACTATGAAGTTGTGGGGGTCGGAGGATGATTGGGTGTCCTATGGCAGTCCCGTCCACATAATAATAATAACTCCACTTGTTGCTAATCAGACAGTTTATTGTTATCACAGTTCTCGCAGTAAATTGGTTAGTAACACACGGAAACAATAACAAAGCAGCGCTTGAGTTTATCTCTAACAAATCTCTCTTAATCTCTATCTGACAGCCCGACAGTGTTGCCAACTTAAGACTAGGGGTGCGTTCCAAAACTGAACGTCACCACAAAGTAACAAAAACCATTATTTCACCAACATTTCGATGTAGCACCAAGTTTGTTTTTTTTTTTCAGCAATATTAAACCTACAGACTACTAAGAACATTTATTTCTATTCAGATAGCCGTGTGTGAGATGTCCCCACATATTGTAATCTTGTAATCAAAATGGTTACATGAATAACGAATATTTTGCAATTTGCACGTGAGTAGGTGGTATATTGATAGGTAGTGTTACTTATTTACTTGCCTTAGGTATATTTACTAGTATTTTACTAAACAACTTTTCCTAAAACGCTATATTTGTGTCTCTCATAGTTTACCTGGGCTGCTATGGTTCCACATCAGGTGTACCAGACCTTCAATATTTGTACGTCTATAGAAAATGCTCTTCACACTGAAGCACTTTTCTTAAGGCGTTATTTTCATATCTCTCATAGTGTAGCTGGACTGCTATGGTTCCACATCAGGTGTACCAGACCTTCAATATTTGTACGTCTATAGAAAATGCTCTTCACACTGAAGCACTTTTCTTAAGGCGTTATTTTCATATCTCTCATAGTGTAGCTGGACTGCTATGGTTCCACATCAGGTGTACCAGACCTTCAATATTTGTACGTCTATAGAAAATGCTCTTCACACTGAAGCACTTTTCTTAAGGCGTTATTTTCATATCTCTCATAGTGTAGCTGGACTGCTATGGTTCCACATCAGGTGTACCAGACCTTCAATATTTGTACGTCTATAGAAAATGCTCTTCACACTGAAGCACTTTTCTTAAGGCGTTATTTTCATATCTCTCATAGTGTAGCTGGACTGCTATGGTTCCACATCAGGTGTACCAGACCTTCAATATTTGTACGTCTATAGAAAATGCTCTTCACACTGAAGCACTTTTCCTAAGGCGCTATTTTCATATCTCACATAGTTTAGCTGTACTGCTATGGTTCCACATCAGGTGTACCAGACCTTCAATATTTGTACGTCTATAGAAAATGCTCTTCACACTGAAGCACTTTTCTTAAGGCGCTATTTTCATATCTCTCATAGTTTAGCTGGACTGCTATGGTTCCACATCAGGTGTACCAGACCTTCAATATTTGTACGTCTATAGAAAATGCTCTTCACACTGAAGCACTTTTCTTAAGGCGTTATTTTCATATCTCTCATAGTGTAGATGGACTGCTATGGTTCCACATCAGGTGTACCAGACCTTCAATATTTGTACGTCTATAGAAAATGCTCTTCACACTGAAGCACTTTTCTTAAGGCGTTATTTTCATATCTCTCATAGTGTAGCTGGACTGCTATGGTTCCACATCAGGTGTACCAGACCTTCAATATTTGTACGTCTATAGAAAATGCTCTTCACACTGAAGCACTTTTCTTAAGGCGTTATTTTCATATCTCTCATAGTGTAGCTGGACTGCTATGGTTCCACATCAGGTGTACCAGACCTTCAATATTTGTACGTCTATAGAAAATGCTCTTCACACTGAAGCACTTTTCTTAAGGCGTTATTTTCATATCTCTCATAGTGTAGCTGGACTGCTATGGTTCCACATCAGGTGTACCAGACCTTCAATATTTGTACGTCTATAGAAAATGCTCTTCACACTGAAGCACTTTTCCTAAGGCGCTATTTTCATATCTCACATAGTTTAGCTGTACTGCTATGGTTCCACATCAGGTGTACCAGACCTTCAATATTTGTACGTCTATAGAAAATGCTCTTCACACTGAAGCACTTTTCTTAAGGCGCTATTTTCATATCTCTCATAGTTTAGCTGGACTGCTATGGTTCCACATCAGGTGTACCAGACCTTCAATATTTGTACGTCTATAGAAAATGCTCTTCACACTGAAGCACTTTTCTTAAGGCGTTATTTTCATATCTCTCATAGTGTAGCTGGACTGCTATGGTTCCACATCAGGTGTACCAGACCTTCAATATTTGTACGTCTATAGAAAATGCTCTTCACACTGAAGCACTTTTCTTAAGGCGTTATTTTCATATCTCTCATAGTGTAGCTGGACTGCTATGGTTCCACATCAGGTGTACCAGACCTTCAATATTTGTACGTCTATAGAAAATGCTCTTCACACTGAAGCACTTTTCTTAAGGCGTTATTTTCATATCTCTCATAGTGTAGCTGGACTGCTATGGTTCCACATCAGGTGTACCAGACCTTCAATATTTGTACGTCTATAGAAAATGCTCTTCACACTGAAGCACTTTTCCTAAGGCGCTATTTTCATATCTCACATAGTTTAGCTGTACTGCTATGGTTCCACATCAGGTGTACCAGACCTTCAATATTTGTACGTCTATAGAAAATGCTCTTCACACTGAAGCACTTTTCTTAAGGCGCTATTTTCATATCTCTCATAGTTTAGCTGGACTGCTATGGTTCCACATCAGGTGTACCAGACCTTCAATATTTGTACGTCTATAGAAAATGCTCTTCACACTGAAGCACTTTTCTTAAGGCGTTATTTTCATATCTCTCATAGTGTAGCTGGACTGCTATGGTTCCACATCAGGTGTACCAGACCTTCAATATTTGTACGTCTATAGAAAATGCTCTTCACACTGAAGCACTTTTCTTAAGGCGTTATTTTCATATCTCTCATAGTGTAGCTGGACTGCTATGGTTCCACATCAGGTGTACCAGACCTTCAATATTTGTACGTCTATAGAAAATGCTCTTCACACTGAAGCACTTTTCTTAAGGCGTTATTTTCATATCTCTCATAGTGTAGCTGGACTGCTATGGTTCCACATCAGGTGTACCAGACCTTCAATATTTGTACGTCTATAGAAAATGCTCTTCACACTGAAGCACTTTTCCTAAGGCGCTATTTTCATGTCTCTCATAGTTTAACTGGACTGCTATGGTTCCACATCAGGTGTACCAGACCTTCAATATTTGTACGTCTATAGAAAATGCTCTTCACACTGAAGCACTTTTCTTAAGGCGTTATTTTCATATCTCTCATAGTGTAGCTGGACTGCTATGGTTCCACATCAGGTGTACCAGACCTTCAATATTTGTACGTCTATAGAAAATGCTCTTCACACTGAAGCACTTTTCTTAAGGCGTTATTTTCATATCTCTCATAGTGTAGCTGGACTGCTATGGTTCCACATCAGGTGTACCAGACCTTCAATATTTGTACGTCTATAGAAAATGCTCTTCACACTGAAGCACTTTTTTTAAGGCGTTATTTTCATATCTCTCATAGTGTAGCTGGACTGCTATGGTTCCACATCAGGTGTACCAGACCTTCAATATTTGTACGTCTATAGAAAATGCTCTTCACACTGAAGCACTTTTCTTAAGGCGTTATTTTCATATCTCTCATAGTGTAGCTGGACTGCTATGGTTCCACATCAGGTGTACCAGACCTTCAATATTTGTACGTCTATAGAAAATGCTCTTCACACTGAAGCACTTTTCCTAAGGCGCTATTTTCATGTCTCTCATAGTTTAACTGGACTGCTATGGTTCCACATCAGGTATTCCGATCTTCAAAATAAATTATAGCTTTATGTTACCGAAGACCAATTCAGTAGTTTTTGCGGGAATCAATCAAAACAAGACACAGACAGACAGACAAAAATTTTAAAAATCATATTTTTGGCATCTATTACGTTTACGAAGACCCCCAGAGGTATTTTTATTTTTTTTATTTTCAATGTACAGAATTGGCCTCTTTACAGTTTTATTATTATGTATGTATCGATAGATGTATATATATTACTTTTCAAATATCCTATTCACTTTATCACTTAACCCTAAATATAAATGTTATCTAAACACTGATAAGTCCATGGCACTGCTAATGTATTTATTTCACGCAGAAACTATTGCAAATCGTGAGGATACGTTTTTCATATTGTACTTATAATTTTATGAGCAATAGCAATTTATCGAAATTTAAACCGTTTTGAAGGTCGATTATGTTTATTGTATATTTTACTCTGTATTACTGTTTATTGTATATTCTCTCATGTTCACACGTTTACAGGTCACGAAAAGGTATTTTCAAGTTTTTTTTTTTTACTCACTCCGAAAATACTGAATCGAATACACTACACAGACTACAGACGTGAGACGAACTTTCACTACTTTTGTCAAGCACTTAAGAGTATAAATCGTTGTTTTAATAACACCGCACGTATAGCAAGTCGTAGCTTGCTACGCGCTGACTACGGCGTAGCAAGCGTAGCTTAGACGCGTAGCGCTATTGAAATGCTACGATTACATAATAGAAGCCTTTAGCGGCTCAATAACTATGAAATCAGGGTTTGTAATGTCGTGACCGACCGATCGACCTATAACTTCATGAACAGCAGCTCATATACGTCCCCACCGAGGGGCTCGAGCCTACCCTGAATTAGGGCGATTAGGCCTTAGTCGACCACGCACCCAGTGCGGGTTGGTCAACTTCACACACAACCTTTGAATTTCTTCGCTGGAGTGTGCAGGTTTCATCTCGATGTTTTCCTTCTCCGTAAGAGCGTCGAATAAACGTAGATATGAATTCGAAATTCGAAAACACGTTGGTACGTGGTGGGGATCGAACCCGTGTATCCCGGACGGAAGCGGCCCTAGCCACTAGACCACCAACGCTCTCAACTTATCATATTAGTAAAGATATCTACGTTTCTTTCCGCTTTATGAGTATATAAGTACACCAAAATTTGAATACATAAGTGATAGTCTTGGTAGTAAATCGTCTTTACATAGAGGTTACTGGAGATGTTTGCTGATAGTCTGCGATATATTTGATTTATCGGAAATTAATTGGTTTCATTCAATTAGAGATACTCGTAGTGATTTATCTGTAGGTTCATGTTATATCGCCAGATCGCCACCTATCGCTTAGACGATTATTGCAGTAATTTACATGTTATGATATTATTTTAATGTTTCAATAGATTTTCAAACATAATTTATGTAAATAGCGCAATTGGCAGATTTACTGGCACTTTTAAGGTTGCCTGGAATATATTGCTATGAAGAAATAAGGCCGTCTAACTGTACACATCTTCTTGTTTTACCGTCATTATAACACTATTTAATGATCAAGCTGTAATAAATCAAGAAACCAATCAAGGCAAGACACGTGGTCGCGACAGTAGCAGAACACACGTACAGTCATCAAGAAAATCATTACACATCGGCACTCGTTTTAAGTTTAAGTTACAGGAAGACGGTGATTTCCTTTGAAGTTAAGTTTTATTGGCCCCGATTCACACTGTCACGCTCTAATCCTTAATTTAAGTTAGTCTGTTCTTTTTACCTTTTAAAGATTGAAAAGGGACAGGAGATGGCCATTCTAATATTAGAGCTGTCAAACATCGAATTTGAACCTTATGGCCGTTTCGATTGCACAATTTTAGAGAGCACTTAAAACATGCGACTTCAAAATCTCTTAAACTGACAGTTATGCCCTTATTTTAGGTTATCATTCGTTCAAATTAATATCATTCGTTCATCACCTCTCTTCAATTGGTCATAAAAACGAAAAGGACAGCTGGATTTTAAAATTAGAATTAGAGCATATGAATTCCCGAATCGAGGCCATTGTCGACTCCACCGAATACAGATTAAGTGACAATATGACGGAGCGCCGTGGGATATTAGCTTTATAAATAGATCGGACGGACGACGACGACGGTTAAGTTCTTTGACATCCTTCTCCGCCATTTTGACGGAACGCCATACGCCCTTCTTGTTCTTCTTCATCTAGTGGGTTGTAAGGTCGACAACACGCACGCTCATAGCTCATATACGTCCCCACCGAAAGGCTCGAGCCTACCCTGAATTAGAGCGATTAGGCCTTAGTCGACCACGCTGGCCCAGTGTGGGTTGGTCGACTTCACACACAACCTTTGAATTTCTTCGCAGGAGTGTGCAGGTTTCATCACGATGTTTTTCCTTCACCGTAAGAGCGTCGAATAAACGTAATTAATTCGAAATTCGAAAACACATTGGTACGCGGTGGGGATTGAACCCGCGTCTCCCGAACGGAAGGCAGCGGCCCTAGCCACTAGACCACCGACGCTCGACAACACGCACGTACGCACTTTTAAACTAGAGCAAAATTTTTAAAATTTTAAGTATTTAAATTTTTAAGCAGTTATGTTTTCTTTTTGCCCTCTATGAAGCCCGTTTGTCAAATTAAAAAACCTACAATATAAACGTGTTACTGGCAAAATTATAATTGAAAAACGCCATATATAAAAAAAAATAGCTTGCCCTAATATCTTACTATTTATCAATGAATGAATGAATGAATGAATGAATGAATGAATGAATGAAATATACTTTATTGCACACAAACACAAACAGATAACATACTTAAAATTTATTTATTTAACATTCTTGTGTCCGCTTTGTTATTGCCTTTTCCATCAATGTTTCAATGTGTATGTTGGCTAGAAGAGATCTCTTATAGAGAGCTCGCGCCTATGTGTAACTAATATCATACAATATTTTAAGGGTGCAATAAAGAATATATTAGGGCAATCAGGCCTTATCTGTGTGAATTGGTCGCTATCGCAAATAATCTAGAATAAACAAAATGAATTCGAAAACGTTTAATTTTTAAGTCAATTAAAGCGAAAGCAGATGTTGCTAATTCGGCAAATTACGTTTATAATATCCCTAGTTAAAAACAATTATTAGAAAACCGCGTCTGCTCGTGTAGATGAGAATATAATTAAATCTATATAGCTCTCGATTGTTGTACTTAATAGGGGATCGAACTGTTCCTAAATCTACCATATTTTATGAATTATTTTTAAAATATAGATTAGTAGCAGATGATTCGCGAAGAAAAAAACAGAATCGTTTGAAAAACGAATTTGCAGTGATTTTTTAAAGTTTCAGTATGTCTGTCTGTTTCAAAATCGATTTTTTGTATGGAGATTATATGGCGTTACTAACAAATGACGTCACAAGTGGGTATGTGCCTCTCTGTCTAATCTTGAATTTCAAACGTTTATAACTCGGTCAATTTGAAAGATAGAGCAAAAATTATTTTAGTGTTCGATAGCAGAAACTAAGAAGTTTGGATTTATAAAATAAAAAAAAGTAGTCCGATCCCCTATTCAATTTTTTTTTAACGAATCTACTCGCGACGTTTATTTGTGTAAATAACATATCCTATCGGAGCATTAGTCCAACTTCTCCCTCTAACTGGTTGGACTACGGTTATTTCAGAGGTACGTGAAGTCGGCTAATCCGCATTAGACCAGCAGCGTGGTCCTCTAAGGTCTGATCGCGATTATGGGTAGGCGCAAGCAACTCGGTGGGGACCTGTAGTCATTGAACCTTTGCCTGATAACAAGATAATATCAATAATATTCTGTGCAAGGTATATTCGTTCTATTTTTTGCTGTCATTTTGCACACATCTCAAAATTACATTACTAGTTATTCAGACCACCAACAATTTTATTGTTAGAGATATCGTTAATTCCAATATCAGATACAATCGTGATAGTTTGAAGATTATTATAATAATGTTTGTACTTAATCCTTTTATTTTATCATTACCTATCAACTGTTTATGACGTATCATAATGGGTAAGTACAAAAGTATTTCCATTTTTAGCTATGTGCGAACGTAATTATAATAAAATCACATGCTAGATGCATTAATCGATCGTAAATAGTAATTATTTTGTGATAATTTCCTAGTAAGAAAACGGCGTGAGCGTGCAACATATGAATAAATTTATCGAAAAGTTTTGCATTAAGTGAAATTGGTACTTTGATACCTAAATCAGTAGTTATATCAAGTCGTCAGTTCAAACAAAAAATATACTGATTTAATCTTTCCTTCCTTCTGTTTAGGTATGTTGTTTTTCCTGTGTGTAATAAAGTATAATCAATATTCACCCATTCATCAATAATTACAGTAGTTGTTTGAGAACTTTTATTTTTCAGAAATTATATTTTACACACTATTCCTAACAATACAATTTATTCCAAGTCAACGCATACCGTCCACAATCTGTCACTTGTCACAATAAAAACAAATAAAAAAAACCGCATACGATTATATTATATTCACGATTTTTAAAAAGCCTATACCTCATTCTTCACAAGTAATCACTTTGAGAACACATTTTTTATATAATTTATTCGTTATATTTTAAACTGTATTTCAAATTAAAACGTATTTATCGAAAATCAACGCACACTGTCACTTGTCACAATAGGAAAAGGTTCAAGATTAAAATGATCACGTCCATGGGATTGAACTTATCGGTCAGCCAGCACTGGCTGTTACATCCGCCTGCTATAATATTTAGTTAATATAACACGGTATACTATGTCCAATGATTGTGTTGAGAACGAATTTAAAACCGACCAAAGCAAAACGTCGTCAGGTCACTGAATTAATCCATTTCTAATCGAAGGTGAATCACAATTTGAAAGGTTAGTCGATTCTGAAAAACAAAACATAAACGCGTATTCTATATTTTTAACGGCACTGCAGTTCACGAAGCCAAATAATGTTATTAGTTTTTAATTCCTGTTCGAAATTTGAAACACTGTTTTCTTTTTTATTGTTGACATGACTTGTGATTTCCGGCCAGCAACTTCTTTTTCAGTGAATGAGTAGTATAGTGTGTGAGTGAATGAGACGTACCGACGCCTGCGATGATGTACTGCCGCCACAGCTGTCCCTCCTCCATCCTGTGCGCTTGTTGGTTGACTGGCGCGCCGGAGCCCACCGGGTCGTAGCTGTAGTCTCTATCAGCCATATACACAGTGTGACGTCACGCTACGCGCTCTGACGCTGCGTATACGTATCACGCTACTATTCACGATTTCCCGATTGCAAATCTGAAAACAAAATTACTATCAACATGATGACACGATAATATTAAGGTCAACAGAAAACTAAACATTGCTAGAGTCTGGCCAACGAAAGTTGTCCCAGAAAAACGGTGGTGATTTTAAAATCTGGAGATAAAAAATGTTAAGTTAGGTTAGGAAACCTTTGATGTCTGTATACCCAGCGGGACCCTCGCTCCTAGGGCCCATTATTGTAATGATAGAGATTAGATTTTTGGCGCAACTTTATAATTTCCGCCGTTTTTTTGTGACAGCTTTCGTTTGCCTGACTCTAATCATTCATACTTCTATAGCACTCAGCTAGACCGATATTATATCAAATTGCAGTTGCTGTTATGGTTTACGTCCATTTCACTTTGTAAACATCGTTTAATCATACGTTTAGTTCGATTTAACAAACAAACACACTAATGCAACGTTGATTTACAGCAATCCCTATGATCTACGATGCGCAAGAGTTTGGAAACTGCCATAGCTAGTGCCAAAATAATGTGCAAGAATAGACTATAATGTTTCCATAGTAAATTTTGCAGGTTATGCAATGTGTGGTTCTAACCTCAGAGGAGCAAAAGACGATCGCTCGTCAGAAATCTTTGGTTCAAACAACGAACTGGTTTTAATCCTGTCTTGTAGTAGCTCAAACTTTGCTCAAACTGAAACAATTTTGTTCGAAATACTTAAAAAAAAACTAATATTAGCTAACTGGCCTGCCTTGGATTAGATATCATTTATATGGTAAATAAAAATAATACGACTTCTGAAAAAATATGAAAGTTATTCAGTGTCACGGGCTGAGCTAACACCCGGGAGGTTTTTTTAGTTAAAGTATTGATTCTGATTTTCAGATGTTTAACTTCTGTACTTAATAAAGTGATTCCGTACATAACACAGAAGCAACTTTTAAAACTCACACAGAAAATACTGTCGAGTGCATTTAAAAAAATATATAATTATAAAAATCTGCTCGCACTGAATATCTCATCGTAGTCCTTTTTTAGAATCAAAATTACTTAATAGCTGGCTATTTTCACAAAAAGTGCACGTGAGTATGATTTTTCCTGTTGTGACGTTAATTATCACGTTGAACAAACTGACAAACAATATTTAGAAAATAACAAGGCTTTTATCACCTAGCAAGTATTAATGCTCATAAATAAAGTTGTTTCAAATTTAGCTGAAAGGCACGTAGCAAAAGTATGAATTGTTATTTACAAAATACTCAATACGGCTAGTTTGTACCGTCGTATTTGTACCTGTTTGTTAAAGAATATATTTCCAATTATTTATTGTTTTAAATTACAATAGTAAAGTAGCCATGCTATTTACTGCTAACAAAAGGCAATCAATGCTTAACTGGTGACTATTACGACAAATATGAAATTGATGATAATTGATTGATATTGATATTGATTTTTTTTTTTTTTTTTTTTCTGTTCTTACTTCCACTCTGTCATTTATTATTTCTGTGTGTGCAATAAAGTATATTCATTCATTCATTCATTCATTCATTCATTCATTCATTTTACTGTATTAAATTAATACATCGTCAATAAAGATTAATCTAAACTAAAAATCAACGGTTATGTTATGTAGGCACCTTAAGTTGCTCGGTCTGTTAAAAGTCATCTCATTCTTTTGATCTTTTCATGAAAAAAGAAAGCAACAGCAGATTGAGCTGTAAATATTTAACATAGATTTTATTTATTACATCACAGCATCACTCCACTGCATTACACATAATACGCCTCTATCAAAACTTGCTCTCTTTGAGAAAGAACCCCTTAGTTATGAGTGGGTGATGAAGTTTTGAAGTTTTATACATCACCAATATGTATTTTTATGACTATGCTAGCCCATTGTGTATGATAGTAAGTAGGTAATTCGGTATGCCATTCGTGCGCTGAAGCGCGGGCGCCCCGGTGCGGTGGCAAGATCAAGGTTGCGCTGTCAATAATGAATTGACAAATAGATCGATACGGAGGGTACAGATCCCCTTTGAAGTAAAATATCGCTAAAATATGACTAAAAAAAATCCAACAGGTAAAGTTTTTAATCATCATTTATGACAGAAGAGCCAAGATTTTTTCTTAAATTTTTAAATTATTTTCTAAGGCTTTTATGTCCATTTAATCAACGTTAAAAACATAAAAGAGGTTGAAACGGAAGCCTTATACTAACAAAGTTATTTACGCCGTTTAAAACTTATAAAGTAATTGAAATCTGAATAAACCGTATAAATAGGTAGTATAATTTTGTTTTCTGATTCATTTGAATTTTGGATTGGAATTTAAACAGAAAACTTTTTTACCCAACGACGATTATTTTTCTATTTTTAACAAATCGCCCTTGTTCGTGAAACTGATCTCAATGTGCTAAGTATGACTAATGTGTGCTTCCTCATCAGATGTTCCTTTAACCCTCAATTTGCGAGAAGATCACGTCCGTCTCCGGAATTGGCAGTCTAGACCAGGTCTTGAAGTTTCCGGTGCTCATTCATCATAAGGGAAAACTGCGATTTCCTTGTGCTTAAAACGTTTGACGGAAATTTCTTGAAATAATGTGTGTTGAATTAAATGTATTAATGATTAATGCAGTATGCAGTTTTCCTTAAAACAGGTCTTGATGGTGCAAAGGATGGTGTGTGGTTATGTTATTATAATACACATCTAACCTTTATTAAAATAAATATAGAGGTAGATTATTTTATCACTACCATGCTTGAACACCCTAGGTATATATAATGAGGTAAGATTCTACAAGCTGTAAGCGAAGTTAAAATCAATAATAATAATAATAATAATATATGGGGACATCTTCACGCACGGCCATCTGATCCCAAACTAAGCAGGGCTTGTACTATGGGTACCAGACAGCTGATACACATTACATAAATACACTCACCGGCACATCTAACCACCCACTCTTTATTTCAGGGAATACTCGTGATTGTTTATAATTCTATTAGTTACAGCTGATGTCAGTTAAAAAGTTGTTAATTTAACGTTTATTTAAGTGTGTTTATCGTAAAATTATCAACAAATCTATTGTAATGTATAACCATAAGCGTAGTTAAAAATTAACCCCAAATACAAGGGGGGCGATTAGATGTGCCGGTGAGTGTAGATAAATACATACACGTACATACATATATAGATAAACAACAACCAGACACAAGGCAAACACAAGTGTTCATCACACGAATGTTTGCCCTGGGCGGGATTCGAACCCGCGACCCTGTGCGTAGGAGGCAGATACACTACCATCTGGGCTACAGAACCGTCAATAAGCGTTATAAATAAGCGTTATAGGTACAATTTAAAATAATATTATTTTCTTTAAGTTACTTTTGAGTGAGTCGGTATACACGGCGATTTACTTAGATGGCTGAAGTCTTACTTGCGAGACAGGACACAAACAGTAGCTATCAAAGGCTTCACATCCAATTTCATCCCAATCACTTCCGGCGTCCCTCAAGGGTCCCATTTAGGTCCCTTGTTATTTAATATTTTCATTAATGACGTAGTTAAATGTTTTCATAACTCGCAATTATTACTATATGCTGACGATACCAAGATCTATACAATAGTCAAATCAGTTGATGATTGTCATAAACTACAACAGGATCTAAACAGATTAAGTCAATACTGCCATAATAATAGATTATATCTTAACGTCGATAAATGCTCCTGTATAACCTTTTCTAGAAAAGAAGTCCAAATACATCATAACTACACTCTCCAAAATCATTCATTGCATAGAGTGAACGAGATTAGGGATCTTGGGGTGCATCTCGATAGTGAGCTTGTCTTTGACAAACATATAGAAAATATTACTAAGAAAGCTTATAGAATGTTATGTTTTATTTTACGTCAGGGTAAAGCTTTTAAGAAGGAAAGTACTCTGAGAATCATTTATAACTCACTAGTTACTTCTCTGCTTCAATATGCTTCTACTACCTGGAACCCCCAATATAAGAAGTACATTAATCATATTGACCGCATACAAAGCAAATTTCTAAAGCACATGCAATTTAGGTTTACCAATTTTAATGCTGATTCCATAATATCATTAGAAAAGAGGCGTGAACACACAGATCAATTTTTCTTATATAAAGTTATTCACAATCTAGTAGATTCCATGTACTTGGTTGATAAAATTAAATATAAATGTTCAAGGGTTGGTCTTAGAAATAAGAATGTAACTTTAGCAATAGATTTTCCCGTACAAACTATGCCAGAAACAGATTTGTCATTAGAGCCACAAATACTTATAATAATAAATATAATGAAGTTGATATTTTCCAAAATAGTTACCATTCAAAAACTTATTAAAATGTTCATAACTTTCCAACGATTCTGCATCAATTTAATGTTATTTATTTAATATATGGTATTAAGCTATATATGTTACTTGAGTCTTACTCAATGCTTTGTTGATTATTGTTAAGTGGAAACTTTGTTGGCTTATGCATTTTTTTACTGTATATGTTTATTGTACTAAATTAAGGCTGTTTGTTTCCCTAAAATAAACAAATAAAGACTAGTGTAAAAATCATATCCCCTAACTCGTTAATTCCGCGTAGCAAACTTTCCATTCGCATTTGACCCCACACTATACTAGTTTGACTACTTACCAGAAGTAAGTGAGATGAGTATTTTAGGACCTCCAAAAACTACCCTAAGCTAATAAAAGTAACTCAGTAATTTTGATTTCTATGCATTGCTCTTTTGACTTGAATAAAATAGTTTTACCTTGTCAACTTTTACATAATGCCATCATATTTTCCGGCAGCAAATGTACGGATTACTTAAAAGCTTGCTTGCTTGCAACATTTTGCCAGGCGCTTACAATATATTAGTTCAATTTGGTACCTACACTAATATTGGTTTATTTACCTAACTTCATAAATCAAGTATTTCCTATCTAAATGGTTGCAATGCAGCGTATTATCTTCAAGTGGAATTGCTTTTAGAAAATAAAGTTCTGAATAGTCCTTGTGTTGGAGTGTTTGCCTGCTATTGTGATATGTGACATGATGACCAATGTTTGTGCAGGTATCGAGTGGAGTAAATAGGGTATGTAGGAGAAAATTTCCATATCATCACTGTAGTGTATGTATCTAGTCTCGAGCGCAGACGGCACTAGTAGAGGGGGACAGTCGGCGATAGGCCGTCAGGCGGAGCGGTCGTATCGTGTGGTTGTCTGTGTTGGCGAGCCTAGTATTTGGACAATTATTTACAGTGATTTTACAATCACTATTTTCATCATCATCATCATGTCAGCCAAGTGGTCCAATGCTTGTCAGTCCAATGTTTGTCAAAGACACTGCATGCAGAAATTTAAACAGATCCTCATTTAAGTCTTAGACTTCCTATTTTAATGGTGGTTAAAAAAGGGGGAATGTTCCTCACTGGGGTAAAATAGAAACTAAGAATTGAAACTTCTACTAAGGGAAATACTACCTGATTTTCCTTACTTTCTTTTATTTAGCTGCTGACGTCTGCTACGGCAGCGTAGCAAGCGTAGCACCTTGCTACGACATAGTTACGACAGCCATTATACGTATAGAACATTTATTTGGACATTTCATTTCATTCAGTGTGTGTGTGAGTGAATTTATTAGGACATTTTGTGCACTCAAAATGTTCTGGTTCCTATTAATTATTATTTTCCAGATTGGTTTGCGCTCTTTCTCGTAATTACGAATGACGAGTCTCGTTTAAAAATAGGGCTCCCTAAAGTATTATCATGAACTTTTTAAAGTTTTTTTTTATCACACCACATTCATTATAATCATCAACAGCTCATTGCTACTTCAGAAAACACTAAAAATCACTGCAATAAATATCAAAAGGTTACATTAAAATTGACGAAGGTTTACCACGGTTATATTATTATTATTATTATTTATTACCTTGGAAAAGAAATGGTCTCTTACAGAAGGTCAAAAGTCCAAACTCAAGGTTTGCCGACACGCCATGGAGCGTAGCATATTAGGCGTGAAAAGGACTGATCGAGTCAGTAACGTCACCCCACGCTCTAAAACTGGCGAAACGGATGTCGGGAATGAAGTCCGCGCGGCTGAAGTGGGATTGGCCAGGGCATGGGCAGTATTCATCCTGATAGATGGGCAAGACTGTCCACAGACTGGTTGCCAGACAATGGTCGTCGACGAAGGGGTAGACCCCGGAGGCGTTGGCGAGATGACCTGGACGCATTTTTGACGGAGTGGCAGTGGAAGCTCAAGATCATGAACAGTGCAAAAAAGGGGGGGAGGCCTTTGCCCAGCAGTGGAACACACTACAGGCTACTTCGGAACGGCTGCACGCTCCTAAATTGTGTCAATCCTGTAAATTTTATCAATTTTAATATAGTGAACCACTATCAAATGAGTAATTTTACATGTACGTGTATAATAAAACGCAGCAACGCGTTTGATAACATAAAAAAAAGATAATACAGCATCTTTTTCTTCATTTTCAATCTACACAATTATACCTATTGACTTTGAAACAATGCAAGTAGAAGTGATTCTCCCATAATAATGAACTATAATAATATTCATGAGTTATAAGATATTCATAATAATTTATGATGATGTCGCAGTGATAATAAGTAAGTGGACTGTTTGGAAAATGTGCTATGTCAATAAAGTTACAAAAAAGATAATACATCATTTGATCTTCATTTTCAATCTACGTGGTCACAATAGGTGATCGGACTACTTTTTTTTTATTTTCAAAATCCAAACTTCATAGTTTCAACTATCGAACACTAAAATAATTTTTGCTCTATCTTTAAAGTTGACCGAGTTATAAAGGTTTGAAATTCAAGATTAGACAGAGAGGCACATACCCACTTGTGACGTCATTTGTTTGTAACGCCATATAATCTCCATACAAAAAATCGTTTTTGAAAGAGACAGACATATTGAAACTGTAAATTCGTTTTTCAACCGATTCTGTTTTTTTCTTCACAAATCATCTGCTACTAATCTATATTCTAAAAATAATTCATAAAATATGGTAAATTTAGGAACAGTCCGATCCGATCCCTTATTATATCTATTATGGCCATCTTAATATTAGAACATCGAATTTAAACCTTATGGCCGTGTCGATTGCACAATTTTAGAGAGCACTTAAAACATGTGACTTAAATATCTCTTAAATACATTTCTATTTCTATTTCTAAACTGACAGCTATGCCCTTATTTTAGGTTATCATTCGTTCATCACCTCTCTTTCATTGGTCATAAAAACGATAGAAAATGATAGCTGGATTTTAAAATAAGAATTAGAGCGTGACATCCCGAGTCGAGGCCGTTGCAGTGATAAGTAAGTGGACTGTTTGGAAAATATCAATAACAAAGACAAAGAGACAAAGAGATGTTAAGAGATGTTTTTCTTGCAGAGCTTGGTCCCGGGCAGGTAGGTGCAGTAATGAAGAATTTTAATGACCTTATGCTATTTGTATTTAGTTTACACAGAAAATGGGCCACTAAATTATTTTCTCTTTTTCGTGTTTTTTCTATATCCAAAGTTTTCCTGAAAAATATTGTTCTTTAGTTGCCCAATGACTTGACTTTTGTTTTATTCTAGTATTATTTTTGTGAATCTTTGTTATTCGTATATAATATATTTTGTGTATTGACTTAATCAGTAAATAGAACGTTGATTTGGCAATTATTGTTAGCTTATTAAACAAAATCAACAGCTCTTTTTTACGTTCTTATTGTAGACAAACCGATAAATCTATTTTAATAATTGGGTAAGTATTCCAGTGACATATTAACTTGTTGATTGTTGACATTCGTTGTTGACAACATAGTAAATAGTAATGTGTTAGGAAATCATTGCAGAGATTGCAACATTAAAACATATGTGGATTGCGCTAAGTACAGTACTGTATTATGATTAGTTTTTTTTTAATTAAAAATAATGTAAATATTCTAATGATTGAATTTACTTCCTTTCCTACATCATTAGGTACTATAAAATAGTGAGTGTTCGTATGAGTAAAACTTTTTAGAACAATAAATAGTTAGAAATGTCATCTACAATCTAGCTTTATATTTGAATCACTATTTAATTTAATAAATTTCTTTCATAAAAAATCTAAAGGCAATGGAATGGACCCGATTTCCAAAACCAATTTTCGCTTCCTTGTAAGAAATTATATTGATAATACTTGTCAAATCAATGGCCGGTTACAGTCCACTGCTAGACTATGAGCCTCCTCCACTTAAGTGGAGGGTTTTGCCATAATCTCCACGCTTGGCAGGCGGGTTGGAGATCGCAGATTAAAAGGTTACTGTATCAGAGAGCGCTGCTGCCCGTTCCCTGTTCAATGTGTAGTCCCTAAGTCGCTTAAGACACCCACGGGAAGAGTAGGGGTTGGTGACAAATGTATTCTACTCTGCCGTCACCACATGGCACATAATACTTGTACTTAATATAATTAAATTTAAAAACCTTCAGAATAAAAAAAAACAATATAAAAAAAGGAAGAATCCTAAGTTGATGTTACTGAAATAGTTATGAGGCATATCTAGAATATTTAAAACGTATATAGGTATTTAAGTTACTAACTCCAAAAAACTGGCATTGTGAAAATAGCACGTAATGAACGTTGTGAGAACTAAAATAATTATAACGTTTATCCTTCGTCTAACAAATAATAACAACTCAGGGATAAAAAAAATCCTCACGTGGTTTTATAGCGTCCTCTCTGTGAGTCAAGTAAAGCTCTGCTCATCCCTTTAGGGATAAGGGCGCGACTTCATGTGTTGTCCACTGATATTGAAGCACGTAACGCATGTACGTACAATCAGCCAAGAAATGTATAGAAGTTGAATGTTATTTACAGACTAGTGGCTCTGTGAGCTGCAGAACTCCCGAGTTTGTATCTCTTTATATTTATTTTTATTTTATCTCCACAAACATCCTCGACGACCCCTTGAAATTTATTTAACTCAAATATATTTATTATTATTTATTTTTTTGTTTTCATTAATATTATTTTTATTTTTTTATTGGTTGAGAAATGTGACCTGAAGAGGAAAACAGCGTCAGCGGTAGACTTTGTAAGCTGGCAACCCAAATAACTCCGTCATTTTTAAAAATTTCCAAAAACTGACTAGAAAAAAAAAAACGATTAATTTCGAACCTGCTCACAAAATTTCACGAGAATCGGTTGAGAAACGCGATCTGTAGAGAGAAATAAACAGACAGATGGACAGACAGATGTACAGACAATACAAAAGCAATTTTGGCCAAGCTGAAACGGCGACGCTTCGCTCGCTCGGTCAATTACAACAACAAAAAATATTTTCGCTTACAGATCGATCTGTTAGATATCGAGTACAAACCTTGTTAAAATTTTCGTTAACCTGGAAACTAAAACAAAAATAGTAAACCACTTCTTTGGCCAACCGTGTACCTATAGCACTCAAAATACCGCAAAACCTCTTGGGTGGTAATCAGCCCATGAAACTAAACAAATTTTATTTTAACGTTTAAAATATGAAAAAAAAAAACTTACCAAGAGTTGACCTAATCCCAGGTGTACACGGAGGCAGCGACAACTATCAACTAACCACGACTGGTGGCTAGCACACCTATCACAACTAAGGATTATCTGAAGAGACCACTTGAACTACTCATACCATGGAAATTACTTGTATTATACTGATAATTAATTTACGTTGAAAAAACAGTCATCGTTGGTTTTTTTTTCTTTTTAATAAAAACTGTTTATTTCTTAATAAGATTTGTGATTATAAACTAGGGGCAGGTGTCTCCTAGTAGGCTTGTCGCCTGTGGCAGGAGGCACCGCTCATGGTTGGTAAGTCATTTGTACTATACAGGCCAGGAGTAAAAAGCTAGTCAAAAGAAAATACATCACAGAAATGTAGTAAATTAAAACATTTTTTTTTTAATTATTATTTAAACTAAGTATACATTAAACGCCTATCGACTGGACTGGTGGGAGCTTGCCCAGGACCGGGAGGAATGGCGGAACAATGGGGAGGCTGATTATAATAAAGTATACATAGAAAACGGTATCATTACAGGAGGATCCCAAGTCGATACCGCCACATTTAAATTAATTAAAATTACAAATATACTTTCTTATAATTAACACATCAATCAGAATTGTTGATTATTATTATTTAAAAACGGAAACACTCACGTAAAAATAAAAACTTTGTTTGTGTGTTTCCGATTTTAAATAAACAGTAATGTATAAAATATACGTATCTATTATCGTATAAAATAAATTTCTTATTACTTATCGTTCAATAGCAGAATAGTAGATCGGACTGTTCCTAAATCTACCAAATTTATTAATTATTTTTAAAATATAGATTAGTAGCAGACGATTCTCCAAGAAAAAAACAGAATCGGTTGAAAAACGAATTTACAGTGATTTTTTAAAGTTTCAGTATGTCTGTCTCTTTCAAAAACGATTTTTTGTATGGAGATTATATGGCGTTACTAACAAATGACGTCACAAGTGGGTATGTGCCTCTCTGTCTAATCTTAAATTTCAAACCTTTATAACTCGGCCAATTTTAAAGATAGAGCAAACATTCTTTTAGTGTTCGATAGCAGAAACTAAGAAGTTTGGATTTATAAAATAAAAAAATGTAGTCCGATCCCCTATTGTTGAAATTACTGCATAAAAACAACTTGATAGGGATCGACTTGTACTTTCTTTTTCAAAATGTTATCCGCAATATTTAAATCAATTTAATTGTTTTTTTTAGCCGTTTGGTGACGGCAGTGTAGAATACATTTGTCACCAACAACCCCTACTCTTCCCGTGGGTATCGTAAGAGGCGACTTAGGGACTACACATTGAACAGGGAACGGGCAGCAGCGCTCTCTGATACAGTAACCTTTTAATCTGCGATCTCCAACCCGCTTACCAAGCGTGGAGATTATGGCAAAACCCTCCACTTAAGTGGAGGAGGCTCATAGTCCAGCAGTGGACTGTAACGGGCCGTTGATAATTGTTTTTTTTTTTTTTTTACTGAAGCGAATATCTACCTAAACAGCCTTTACAAAGGTAATCTACTTTCGTGGATTCTTCAAGTAGTCGGTCATCAACTAAATTAGGTGGTTATTCAATACTAAAATAAATTTATAAATCATTCGTCCATAGTTTCTAATATCTGCAACGTGGTCTAGTATGTTTGCCTTTCGTTCCGGAGGCTTTGGGGTTCGAATCCCAGACGATGTTGTTTTTATTTTTAAGCAATGGGCAGCACAGACTATTACATTATTATCTAAACACCAAAATCGAATGATAATACACTCTACAATAACATGCACTTTCTTTCTTAATATGAGGGATTAGTAAGTTAAGTAAAAAAAAAATACCATATAACCACAATAAATAGCGTCAGTTGTCTAGTGGTTAGGGCCGCTGCCTCCCGTCCGGGAGACGCGGGTTCGATCCCCACCACGTACCAATATATTTTCGAATTTCGAATTCATTATGTACGTTTATTCGAGGCTCTAACGGTGAAGGAAAACATCGTGATGAAACCTGCACACTCCTGCGAAGAAATTCAAAGGTTGTGTGCAAAGTCAAGCCTCGGCCTAATCGTCCTAAATCAGGGTAGGCTCGAGTCCCCCGGTGGGGACGTATATGAGCTCATAAAGTACCTATACATATGTTTCGCTCGCCTAATTTTACCGAACTACTGCTACTAAAGGATTTTTTCTATATATAAAATAAAAAAAAAAATTGTGAATTTGGGTAACAAGATCTCGTAAGTGTTTAAATATAGAGATCGCATCTCCAAATCCGGTCAAAATACATTAGCATACAAATATAATAGCTATTTCTACCGAAGTGAAAATGTAGCGGGTTCTGGACTTGCGGAGAAGCAGAACCCCTAAAGAAATATGACAACATGGCTGAGGCTGCAGAACAGAACTTGGCCAGGAAGGACGTTGCCCGCACGTTGAAAAGCACAGTGTTTACCTCTGGTTAAAGACTTATTTTAAAGCGTAGGTGGAGGTGGTATTTTGAATTAAAACTAGATGTTACACGAAATGCTTTTTTTATTATCTTTGCTAAGATCTTTACACGCGCGCAGTCTAACCTAGAATCAGCTCTTTTTCTCATGTCAAAACTTATCTTCCTAATTCAAATTAAAATAAATGTTTACGCCAGCAACAGCTCTATACCTAACATCCCTCCCCCTCCGGAAAAGAGCGTATTCTAATTTACATTAGTACAAGAAACGATCTAACCTACCCGGCGCCTCCACCATAAAGCGTAGGTGGAGGTGGTATTTTGAATGAAAACTAGATGTTACACGAAATGCTTTTTTTATTATCTTTGCTAAGATCTTTACACGCGCGCAGTCTAACCTAGAATCAGCTCTTTTTCTCATGTCAAAACTTATCTTCCTAATTCAAATTAAAATAAATGTTTACGCCAGCAACAGCTCTATACCTAACATCCCTCCCCCTCCGGAAAAGAGCGTATTCTAATTTACATTAGTACAAGAAACGATCTAACCTACCCGGCGCCTCCACCATAAAGCGTAGGTGGAGGTGGTATTTTGAATGAAAACTAGATGTTACACGAAATGCTTTTTTTATTATCTTTGCTAAGATCTTTACACGCGCGCAGTCTAACCTAGAATCAGCTCTTTTTCTCATGTCAAAACTTATCTTCCTAATTCAAATTAAAATAAATGCTTACGCCAGCAACAGCTCTATACCTAACATCCCTCCCCCTCCGGAAAAGAGCGTATTCTAATTTACATTAGTACAAGAAACGATCTAACCTACCCGGCGCCTCCACCATAAAGCGTAGGTGGAGGTGGTATTTTGAATGAAAACTAGATGTTACACGAAATGCTTTTTTTATTATCTTTGCTAAGATCTTTACACGCGCGCAATCTAACCTAGAATCAGCTCTTTTTCTCATGTCAAAACTTATCTTCCTAATTCAAATTAAAATAAATGTTTACGGCCAGCAACAGCCAAAGAGGCAAAGAGGTATAGGTATGTACTCATTAACATATTTAGTGCCTCGAACTAATAGGAACCCAAACCCCGTCTCGGCGCTAAATAAGTTACTTTCACCCCTCGTATAACAATGTACTATTTCACCTAACTACTTGTTCCATGATGAAAACCTTTTATTGCTGCGGGTCATATAAGGCTGCGCGCTAAAGCTAAAACGTATGTGGGTGATGTGGAAGTATGAGGTGTGATATTATTATACCTATATTGATTAATTATTTATTTTTACATTTTAAATACTCTTGGATCGACTAATAAACTTTATACTTCCTTTTTAATTTAATTTATTTAATGTTAAAGTTATTTGCTTATTTATTATAAACATTGTTTTTATTTATATTTATTATGTAATAGATTAGATTTCATGAAATGTTAAAAGCCTTGGTTTTTCTGTAACTTTTTTTTATTTTTATTAATAATGAATTGAATTGAATTGAAATACGTGGACAAAGTCACGGGTAGAAAGCTAGTGTATTAATAAGTATTTGTTTATAATGTGAGTAAGTATTGCTACATCTGACAAAAACGTGATCCGTAATGAGTTACTTGTAGTAAATTTCTCAAGTGCAGTGTCACATTACTACATTTAATTAGTTATAGTAATGCTCAACTACCTACTGATAAGAACAAATGAGGAAATCAGGGTGTTTACCTTTACCAAAGTACTGACATTCCTCATCAAATTTATCACTACTTAGGTATCTATACTTAATAAACAGCACTTGACACACGGTCACACCAAAATACTAAAGGGTAAAATTAATAAATAAACCAGTGGATGTGTGCGAGTTGAACTTGCGTTTTTTTTTTTAATACGTTACGTTTTCAACCCCATATTTCCTTCATTTTCTTCAAAAAAACTTTGAATCCATAAAAAATCTACATAATTATAGAACAGGTTCTAACAACAAAATTTTATGAGAATCGGTTGAGAAATTCGCATTTCTGTAGAGGAGAGCAGCCGGACAGACATCCGCCCCGGACAAATGAAAGTGTTTTTGCCCAAGCTGAAACGGAGATTTCGCGCTTCGCGTTCACTCAGTCAATAAGTGGAGCCATCTGAATCAGACAGCTAATATACCTACATAATTACAGTCAACCCAAAACATAAAGGTAAACACACGTGCTCATTACGCAAAAGGTTGGTTTCGGCAGTATTCGAAGTAAGAAGCCGTGTGGCGACGGCAGAGTAGAATACATTTGTCACCAACCCCTACTCTTCCCATGGGTGTCTTAGGGACTGCACATTGAACAGGGAACGGGCAGCAGCACTCTCTGATACAGTAACCTTTTAATCTGCGATCTCCAACCCACCTGCCAAGCGTGGAGATTATGGCAAAACCCTCCACTTAAGTGGAGGAGGCTCATAGTCCAGCAGTGGACTGTAACGGGATGTTGATGATGAGTATTTGAAGTATTCGAACTCTCGACCCTGAGCTCCGTGATCCTGATTTCTATTTTTTTAAGTGCGGTTACACTCGATACCTTTCAAAAACTATTATTATCTGAGAAAGTAATATCGCTACGATTTTGACAAAGAATTGCTACACAAGCGCTACGCCGCGCCGCCCCGTAGCAAAATTCTTTAGAGTATTCTACGACGTAGCGAGCGACCGAAGCATATTTTTACGAAAAAGATATTTTTGTATTGCTTGGTTTGAAAATTCCAAACTAAAATTTGTTTTAGCGAATTTTAAATAATATAACAAATTACTTAAGCAGTTTAATGCGTGTTTCGTTAATGTAGTTTATTTGAATTAATTGTGATTTTATTAAGTATGTAATATTCCAATAGTAGTTGCATTATAGTGTAATACGAGTGTGTTACTCCTCATCTTGTCTCGCCAACTTAGCAGGTAATTTATCTAGTTATTTATAATGCACAGCAAATATGGAGATGGACTACAACGAGCTTGCTAGTAAGTACACAACATTCTTGCGTAGATTACTTTGTTAGTCATTGATTACTAACATTATGGTTTATTAATTAATTTACATACTGTCCTTGGCAAACGGGACACGGGCAAAAATATGGTTCATAAAATCAATGATAACTGTATACTCTCATCATCATCATCATCATCATCAATACCTCATATAAGTCCCCACCGAGGGGCTCGAGCCTACCCTGAATTAAGCTGAATAGGCCTTAGTCGTCCACGCTGACCCAGTGTGGTGGACTTCACACACAATTTTTGAATTTCTTCGCAGGTTTCCTCACGCAGCGATATTTTCCTCCCCCGTAAAAGAGTCGAATAAACGTTCATATAAATTCGATAAAAGTCTAATAAACGCACATACGAACTATTACTTACCACAACTTTCTCCCTTCAATAATTCAAAATTGTGAACTACACCCATCCTTTATAAAGAGTCTACCTTATTAAATACAATATTTAAGACATAAATAAGTTCACAACAACAACCCCACCTTACTTCCTTTTAGTTCTGATCACGAGAACTTAATTTTCAACTTTGAACGCAAACATAACAATATTTGTAGCATATTTCATCACCAGTTTACAAATTTTAAGTACTTTCTGTTATAATTTCCTAATAATGGCTATTTATATTGAAAACACGGCAAAACACTTTGCATTTCGGAGATCTGACTGATTTATTTGTAAACAAGGGATTGTCAGAACAGATTAAAAAGACTTTCAATTTGAAAAGATTGCATGCAAGCAAATACCTACTATGAAGTTTGAACTTTGTTTGACGATAGCGACCTTGAAAATCTGTTACTATTTCGATAGGCCTATCGAAACTATCGGACGGTGACAATACTATCGATTGATAAAAACAACAAAGTATTTCTCAGATTCGATAGTATCAACTACAATACAAAATTCAATAATATTAATGTTTTTTTGCTATCGATACTATCGATACTATTGAAGAATGTCGATAGTATCGATAGTCCTATCGAAATAGTAACTTAATTTCAAGGTCAACTATCGCTATCGCAACAACTTGAACCATTGTTTAATTGAACTCTAATCGTTGTGCTGTTGGTGGTGCTCAGGATTCTTCACATCTAATGAAGACGTATTTTTCCCTCAAGTGTGCGCCCGCTATATTACCACTTTGGTAGAAATATTGATTCAATCAATCAGCCTATTGCAGTCAACTGGTGGACGTAGACCTCTCCAAGGGCACGCCAAAGCGCACGATTACCCACCGTAAAATAGTAGCTTGCTACGTGCTTGCTACGCATTTAGATAACTCTACTTACTTTATTTATACGTTCTGGAGAAAGCACACGCGGCTAGACATAGTAGCACTTCCTATTACATAATAAAACCTCCTTAAAAAGAGTTGCCAAACACTCACTGTCAAAAACTAAACAAAAATTACCGATTCTTTTTGTCATATCAGTTACAAAATTTTCGTGTCAAGTAAATAAATCTGAGCTTGTAAAATTTGCGATGCGCCCACGTTACGAAAACTTGAAATTGTTCCGGGTTCACGGACAGCAACAGTGAAGGGCATCTGGTAATACTACCAGGATATCATCAAACCTTTAGGATGGCTTTGGACAAATGTGGAGTGAAATGCCTTCATGCCGGCAAGCTGAAGCCGGAAGAGGAGCTCGCTATTAAGGGCGCTCATCTTCTTGGCCCTAGTTTAGAATCAAAATTTGACGAACTGAAGTTCGAGATAACAAGTAAAATCGACAAGGAACTGGTCGATTCGGCCAACGCGAGAGACTACATTTGCCAGAAATATGACGAGCTCTGTAACAAGATCCAGTTCTTGTCGGAGCTGGACGCCACAGTCACTGGATTCAGGAGCGACGTCAGAGCTGTAGAGAAGCAAGTGTCTTCGCTAGCTGGTCGCGTAGACCACATAGAGAAGCGAGCCATCTTCCAAGAGAACCCCAGTCTGACCTCTGATTTGACTATAGTAAATGAAATTTGATATTGTAAAGTTTTTTATCTAAATTTTGTTGTTAATTTTGACGTGCAATAAAGTTAAGTTTAAACCAAAGGATGTTTTAGTTCTTGACTTTTGGAACACTAGGTTACTTTGGGAATAAAGTTATGTTGCTCAGAAGTACTAGCTTTCGGTCAGTCGCAAAATGTCGGTCCTAAGTTATGTACTGATGTCGATCTTGTAGTGTCGGTCAAGTTTGGTCGGTGTTGAACTTTTGGTCAGTGTCGAATTGTCAATAGTGGGACCCTATGAGATAATAATACTCGATTAATTATCAAAAGGCCTCTGCATTATATTGTCGTCAAATCTTTGAAAGAAACTGGTAATGCATAACTGATGAGAAGGGCAACGTAGGTCTGGTCAGGTCTCTGATCACCGGATCGTAAGTTTTTTTAAATTATTTTATTAGCAGTGGTTCTTCCCGTGCTATTATTATTGTATTTGGTCAGAGAGTCGCCTTCAGGGCGGGGTATGGAAGTTGGAGTATACGCTTTGGAGCACTATGAAACGCATAAAAAAAATAGTATTCTAGTATTGTATTTAGTATATTACGGTTAAAGATATCAGACCACCAATATATTAGAGTCTTTTCATTCAAAATTAAACAAATTACTAAATAAGAATACAGTAACTTTAATGCGATTGTTAAATGTCCTTCACAATATTCCTAAAACAAAGGTTACTCCTAAGAGCCTCCTTAAGAGCGTCGGTGGTCTAGTGGCTAAGGCCGCTGCCTCCCGTCCGGGAGACGCGGGTTCGATCCCCATCGCGTACCAATGTGTTTTCAAATTTTCGAAATTCATATGTACGTTTATTTGACGCCCTTACGGTGAACAGAACATCGTGATGAAACCTGCACACTCCTGCAAAGAAGGTTGTGTGTGAGTGAAGTTGACCAACCCGGGCCAGCAGCGTGGTCGACTGAGGCCTAATCGCCCTAATTCAGGGTAGGCTCGAGCCCCTCGGTGGGGACGTATATGGGCTGTTGATGTAAAGGTTACTCCAAAATAACGTCGAGCGGAGCAAATTATAATGATGATTTTATTACAGAAGTTCAAATGCAGTTAGTGCACAATGTAATCACTATAGGGTAAGCATTAGACAATTAACATAGTTATATAATTATACTAGCTGTCCGCCCGCGGCTACGCTTGCGTTATGTAAGATTTTCCCGTGGGCATAGGACTTTTCCCGGTAAAAAGTATCCTATGTGTTAATCCAGGTTACAAACTATCTCTATTCAAAATTTCATCTAAATCCGTCCAGTAGTTTTAGCGTGAAAACGGATCAAACATCCAAACATCTAAACATCCAAATATATGTATTTTTTTACATTTATAATATTAGTGTGATGTGAAGTGTGATGTGATTAGAAATGTTTTTGTTCAGAGCTCTAAGAAGTTCAATAATTATTATTATTTATTACATTTAGGTTTTTTAGTTTATGTTATATAATAAGCCTAGTATACTGTTTATCAATTTTTAAAATCCTATCACTGCTAGCTTTGGTGATATGGTCCATCCCGTCATACCCCGTCCCCCGTCATACCATACCATACCATACCCCCAGGGGTGTGGCCAGGGGGGTATGGTGGATCCGGAGCGTTTAAATGGTTTATTTCCAGTTCTACAGATTCTCTTTACAGATTCCCAGCTTAACATATTCCCAAGTCACAGATTCCTAGCTCAACATATTCCCAACTCAACAGATTCCTAACTTAACATATTCCCAACTCAACAGATTCCTAGCTCAACATATTCCCAACTTAACAGATTTTTACCTCAACAAATTCCCGTTTCTACTAATTTCCAAATCTACAGGTTCCCAATCGAAGAGATTCGTTTAGTAAAATAAAACAAAACAACTTTTGTTGTGTAACTTATAAAAAATAAATCGTCTTTTCATACATAATAATCAGCTGACCATCTCAGGTCCACTTGGATCCACCACCAGGCTCCGCTGCCCACCAAGCTTACCGAGACAATTTCCCCCGTTCCAAATTTGTATGAAAACATTTTTTAAAGATCTTTTCTACAAGTTCCTGAGAGTTTAGCAATGATCGTTTTCTTCTTCTTTCGGTGCCTGTCTTTTCTCATGGAATAAAGAGTGGAGAACTCATAAATAAAAAAACTTATATGAAAAAAAGGAATTATTGTATTAAAAAATGTATTAATCTTTAAAAGTTAACTAAAATCTATGGATGAAATAAACATCTAATATTTTTGGCACATTTTGTTCATCTATTTTTATAATTTATTGTTCATTTCTAGTTATTATTCACAAGTCTATAATTAAATTACAAAAATATTTATTAACTAAAGCTATGTTTAGCAAAATGTTGGCTGCTCTTATTAACTAACTATTATTACTTACTGTCGTGTAATAATAAGGTAAACTAAAAATTGGATGTTAACATCGATCGGTTTTACAATTATTATTTTTAAAGTAATGTTGAATATTTTTCAATGAAAAAGACTAGATTACGGGTAGTCTGTGTCTTGATCCCCTTTCCCCTTAAAATATAAAAAAAAAACTAAATGCCTACGTTAACTAAACTATAAAACCACTAAAAATTAATTTATTTATTCATAAATATTTTCGAAAGTTATGTAAGGTTACAAAAATGTTCAAAAATTGAATTATGATTTGTATTTACAACATTTTGGATTTTTACGAATAGAATGATTCGATTTATGAATGAGTACTTACCTTACCTATATATTTATGTTACCTAGCAACTGACAACCTTTCATGTTACAACATTGTAAATCAATGTGTTACAATTACAATTCCATAATATCTCAACCCTAAAAGATTGAGTATTTCTATCACATTTTTACAAAACTGCTTTAATATAAAATTACGATCAAGAATAAATAACAATTAATTACGGTCATAAGAATAAAAACAAGATAGTGTATTATGTATCAGAATATACAGTAGCCAGCACATACACAAAAAAAAGGATTTGGTTTAAAGGTCTTAGTAATTTAACCGGACCATAAAACTTAAAAAAAAAACATACAGCTTGACACTCGCTAACTAATGCCGCCTCTATTACTACGGGATAAAGGGACTTTCGTCAAAGCGTCCAGCCCACGGACCAAGTAGGAAGTCCGTGGTCCAGCCCCATGTGCTGGATACTGTACAAATCATGTAAACTAAACGACACCTGGGGGCCGTTTCACGAAGCTACAAGTTACAAATTACAAGTACAATTCGACGTACATTGCGTAGAAGATTATGCCTTCTGTTTTATTTTGTCGCTTGTTCTCTGGGTTGTGGCTGAAAATCAGCGATACCTGCTCTCCTGAGTATGTATCGACGCTGAGCTACGACCTGCTTGCACTGCTGCAGCACACATGCATAACCTGGTGTGTCAGGTTATGTTTTGATATTCAGATTAAATACTAGTTTTAATTTTGTTATGTATTTGTCTGCAGTATCAAATAAACGCTGTATCTATCTATCTATCTATCTTTTAGAGCTTTTTAGTCGTAGGCTTTAGCAGTGTTACAAACAAAACTGATTTATTACCTGAATTTATTTTAGGTACAATATCGTCTTAAAACATCTTCCATTGTACAGTGAGTTCCAAAACTTTTTTAATAGTGTGATGTTAACATGTTACATTACATAGTGAGCACTTCAATAATCTACAAAACACACTGTCATGATCACTTGCCAGCGAGTATCGCCTGGATCTGTGAGACAGTTTTACCTTTGGTCTCCGGTATCAAGAAGAACACGAAGAAGGTACAAATTATCATGAAGCCAGCGAAGAACCAGAAACAGCTGTAAATACCTATAGCAGCCTGCATGATGGGGAAGCAGAGGGTGACGATGAAGACCAAGCACCAGTTCATCACGACAGACAATCCGGACGCCGTGCCGCGCATCTCAACCGGGAACAACTCTCCCATCATCATCCAAGGTATCGGGCCGAAGCCAAGCGAGAACGAAATGATGAACAGCACTAAACATAACAAAGGCAACCAACCTAATTTCGAAACGTCCGTACCGTCAATTTGCAACTTGAAGTAGATACCCAAGATTATCAAGGTGATTCCCATGATGGTACTGCTCTGAAGCAAAAGAAGCTTCCTGCCAGCCTTTTCGATAAGCAGAGATGATGCGAAGGTTGCAAGTGTTTGCACGACGCCGACGATAATGGTAGCGATGGTCGGTTGGATGGAGGATCCAGTAGCTTGGAAGATGTTGTTGGTGTAGAAGATGACGGCGTTGATGCCACTGAACTGTTGGAAGAACATGAGACCCAAAGAGCAGATGAAGGCTATGACTGTTGCTCGGTTCGAGAGGATCTTGCGAAGACTTGCACTTTGGCGGGAGGCGTCGTCGACCTGAAATTAAATAAAGTATTTTTAAATTGACGCCTGAATAATAAAACTGGCCATTTTTATATGTTTGCCGGTAAGGATCACGATTATAACCAGTTATTATTTTATTACTTATTATTATTGATAATTTGAGATACATCTCTTTTACCCCGGAGCTGGGTGTTTTTTAGCATCCCCCTTAAATAAAGTTTGTTACAAATGTCCAATGAAATAAAAGCAAAAAAGAACAATTTTTGAGAAAACTAACTTGCGACTTCAAATAATAAACATCTTGAGTTTGGATTTAAATACCTATAGCATGTGATTATAAGAATGCTGGTGCTATTATAGTACCTCTTTCTGCATATCTTCCATTTCTCCAGCCAGGTCAGCATCAGGCCCTCGCAGCCAGCGCAGAGATTTCTCCGCGTCCTTACGCCTGTTCTTGCTTAGTAAGTATTGCGGAGTCTCCGGCATCCACCTGAAGCATCAATCAAGCATAAAGTAAGTTATTTGAGCAAACTTTACTAGAAACTACAGGAAGAAACAATTCGTTCAAAACAGTTAGATAGAATAGAATAGAAAAATCTTTATTTACAGCACACACAAATGAAAACAATTATATTGTGCCGGCCATCGGTTGCAACCCAGTTGCAAACCTGACGGTTAAGGAGTCTACACATTAGTCAAGTCAAGAACAATATTTCGCACACTACTGCTCGAACTTAATTATACTTAGATATTTCTTTGCATTATTTATATATTGTTAGTAGGTCATATAGGTCTCCGCCGAGAGGCTAAAAAGCCTACGCTGGATAAGGGTGATCAGACTACGCCTTAGTTGATTACGCTGCCAGAACGTGTTGGTCGACTTCATACACAACCTTTGTATTACTTGCATGCATTTCCCTTGCCTTGATAATAGTAAAATTATCACTAATACTCAGATGAGCATTGGTGATTGATAATTTAAGTTGTTATTATTGTATTATACATTAAAGGTCAAAACATTCAGGAACACTCACCAAAATACGATAACAAGCAGTGGCGGAAACACAGCAGAGATGATGGACAGAATTCTCCAGGGTGTGTAGCCACCCACGACGAAGGTGAACAGGATCCCAACAGTGAGGAAGAGCTGGAAGAACGCGCCCAGAGACCCTCGGATGGAAGTCTCGGCGATCTCTCCAATGTACATTGGAGCTGCGACGCAAATTCCACCTGGAACACGTTCAAATAACAAATTATTTACAGCTGGAGCTGTAACAGAGTAAATTGGTTCCATTTGACTGGCAGAGTGGTCTTATTGCAAAGCCCATAAACAAACAAAGCTTACGATTCAAAAGGTTATTTCGGTAACGGTCGTGATGTATGTGTGAAGAAACAATCAAGAAGTAAGCTTGCGCTCGCTAATAAAATTGATGGTGTTTTTTTATTGCTCAATTTATTAACAGTCTGCCTAAACTCAAACCAAGGACTAAAAAAATATCAAACAGGCACAATTTGTTAGACATTTATTTTACGGGCTTACGATAAAATATCAAATCAAATCAAAAATATTTGATTCGAATTAATATTGTCGAGCAGACCCGATATTTTGGCGCTGTTATAAGTACTGTCAGGTGGACGTAGCTCTTTGAAGATGGGAGGCACTCGCTTCTAGCGCATAAATCCGTAGCTAAATAATGACTCCAATATTAGATTACAATATTTTTGTATTATCTTTTCTTCATTTCAATCCCTAATCCACACCATTATTTTCTTCAGCCCATCATTCTCTGACTCACTACGTCTAATTAGCTTTTTTACGATATATAGGGCGAATATCGAGTGCCAGCAACAACAAACAAAGGGAAAAGTGCGCGGAGACTGCATGTAACCAATGCAATCTCCACATCCCTCCTCCTACAGGAAAATGATCAGCCGATCACAAAAGATAAACCTAACTAATTACCTAAAAGTGCGTATAATATTTCATTTAACAAACCCTATGATTTGTACAAGAAGCCATAGCTAACAGCTACCTGGTGGAACAACGTTTCACCAAATACGAATAATTAAAACCACGCCAAAAGATTATTCATTCAAGTACAACTCATGGTACACTACATGAACCAAAAGAACAATAAATGAATTTTGAAGAATTAATAGAACAACTAACAGCGACACAAAACGTTCAACATAATATTAACATTGGACCATGCTGCTATAATTGACCAACAAGAACAAACGAAATTATTATTATGTAATATCAGATAAATCAAATTATGACAACAAAATCCCATCAACATAATGAACAAACTTTAAGTGATCACACCTAATCTAAACTTAAATATTTCAACCTAAGCTAAGACAAAAACAAATGAAAAACGCGAATACAAAGTCTAAAAATCGAAGTAGCGGCAGGTCTGGAACAGGAGCTCAGGCCTATTCGTATATGTAGAAAAATAATGATCACCTACACTATGCGTCACTTACGTTAAATATTAACCGAATAACAAGATCTTTTCCGAAGAACTATAAATATTCGATAGCATATCTAAAATGAGTGGCCTATACACTAAGCTCACCCTCCCCTTATAGAAAATAACAACCCCATTAAATAGCTAGATTTTTAAAACCTTCTTTTCTTCATGAAGTTTCTTTTTTTAATATATAAAATGTTTATAAACTACTTATTACGAATCTGCAAATAAGAGCTGGATTAATCCATTCGAGAGAAAAACAAAAATTAATAGAACTTGACTAAACCTAATAAGCATAACATGAAACCAATAAGCGTTCTCGAATCCACCGACTCATAAAATACTAAACCAATACGATCGTGCTAAGAAAAAGCACATCTCATGAGGATGCATATGTCCTATTATGAGATCCGACAAGTAATGCTCAAACCAAACGAATATCTCGAACGATTGTTGATTAAATGAAAATACCATAGCTTAAGTCAAAAGTCCATGACAAACAAAAATAAATAAAATGTAAGAATAAGTTATCAAACTATGCCATATATAGACAAACATTAAGTTACCCATCATACAAAAATAAAAATAAATTTATATATAGAGACAATAATAATTATTTGTTGACAAAGACGCTGACATAACATATCAACTACAAATGACGATAGAAGTTCATGACGAGTTGTGAATAAAGTAAGGCATAGGACAGATCAAGGGAAACAAACGCCAAGTTACTATAAAATAATATTTTTAAACACGCAATCTGAACGGTTTCAGAGAATTATGGTGAAATATTAAATCACGTCTGGAGCTTCCATCTATCTTACGTAGTAAATAATTATTATTAGATAGCCTTCGAATAACACGAAACGGACCTTTATATGGACGCGATAACTTCTGACCAACATTTGTTATTCTTTTAGGATTATATACCAAGACTAAGCTACCTGGATCGAACGTTACGAACCTGACTTTCCTGTCATAATATTCCTTTTGAGTCATTTGCGATTTACGAATATTTCTCAACGCACAAGAGATCATTCTAATATTAGCATTATTGCGAGCAGCAATATCCAAATCATTACGATTAGATACAATATCAACATCAGAACGCAAAATTGGGTCTCTAGCAAAAACAATAGTGTAAGGAATCGTATTTGATGACGCCTGTCTCGATATATTATACGCGTACGTTGACATGGGCAAATACATGCACCAATCTGCTTGACTCTCGTTTGTATACATCGCTAAACTCTGAGATATAGTGCTATTAAAACGTTCCACGAGTCCAATGGTCTGAGGATGCCTAGTTGCAGCAACCGATAACGTGGAATCAAAAAAAGCTATCGTATTTTTAACCATGTGTGATGTGAAAATTGATCCACGATCTACAATGACTTCATTTACCATACCAAATTTACAGAAGATCTCTTGAGTAAGAAAATCACTAACGGCCTGAGCAGTTGCACTTGGGACTGCTCTAGTTATCGCGTATTTCGATAAATATTCTAAACAAACTATGATGTATTTGTTTCCTAAATCCGAGGTCGGAAGAGGTCCTAATATGTCAAGGGCTATTTTATCAAAAAGATGATTGACTTCAATCGGTTGCATCGGAGCAATCAAATACGATCTCTTCCTCTCTTGACATTCTTTACAACTTTCGATATATCTAGAAATTTTCTTTTCAGCATCAAGAATAAAATATCTGTCCCTAAATTTACATAAAGTCTTCGTAAGACCAAAATGCGCTCCATTCCAAGGATCATCATGAATTTCCTTCATAACGTCATTAAATGAAGCTTGAGGAACAACCAAACGATCAACATATCTGTTACCTATCCTACACCTGTGAAAGAGCTTATTGTCTCTAGTAAGAAAACCTTTATAGTTTAGCCGAGATCTAGAAGCAATCCTTGAAACTTGTTCAGTGCAAAAACTATCAACGCTTTGATCAAATTCAAAACGAGAAGCTTCAATCCTGTATAACTCTAAACCATCCTCAACTACATCCTTAGGAGAGGTCTCCTTAACATCAACATCCTCAATTAATGGATTCCTGCTTAGGAAATCAGCAATTTGGTTATCTTTGCCCGAACAATATACTATATCAAAATCATATTGTTGAATCGCTAAAGACCAACGAGCTAAACGCCCATTCATATCCTTTTTAGTACGGAGCCATACCAAAGCTTTGTGATCCGTCACGACGTCAAATTTCATTCCCCATAGTAAATGCTTAAAATAATTAAGAGCCCACACTAGAGCCAAACATTCCTTTTCGGTAATCGTATACCTGGTCTCACAATCAGAGAGCTTACGCGACGCGAAAGCAATCGGAAATATTTTACCATCACCCTGCAATAAACAAGCACCTAATGCTTTATCACTAGCATCGACAAATAATCTTGTAACTATGCCTTCGCTATTCGAAAAATGTCTTAATAAAGGGGGGTTCTGAATAAGAGAAAGAATTTTAGAAAATGCATGTTGCTGTAGTTCTGTCCAAATAAATTTGACACCCTTCTTCATCAACCTTGTTAGAGGCATAGCCAAATCCGCATAATTATCTAAGAATTTTCTATAATATGAAAAGAGTCCTAAAATAGATTTAAGTTCTTTAGTCGATTTTGGCACTTGGATCTTCATAATCTTTTCAAACTGTGATTGATCTGGTCGAATTCCCTGACCCGTTATTTCATAACCAAGAACGGAAACTTTTTCAAAACCAAATTTGCACTTACTAGGTTTAAGTGTCAAATTGCATTCTTTAATTCTATATAAGATTTCATTTAAAGATAAAGAAAATTCTTCAAATGTTTCCCCATAAACCAATATGTTGTCAATATAAACAATAGCATTCCGATATTTCATGCCCCCTAAAACACTATCCATAACCCGCTGGAAAATCGCACCACTTGTTTTAAGGCCGAACGGCATGACGTTAAATTCATACAATCCCGAAGGGGTAACAAAAGCAGTTTTATGCTTCTCAGATTCCTTGATTCTCAACTGCCAATATCCACTATTTAAATCCAGATCCGCAAAATATTTGGCTTTAGCTAGATATAAAATTATGTCATCTATTCTGGGTAAAGGATATGAATCGGTAATTACTTTTTTATTCAATGACCTATAATCAATGCAGAATCGCCACGTGTCATCAGGTTTCTTGACCAAGACAACCGGGGATGCATATGCACTTCGCGACTCACGAATGATTCCATTTTCCAACATCTCACTCACTTGTTCCCTAATTATACTGTGTTGATGGTGTGAAACTCTATAAGGAGCTTTATGAATAGGAGTCTCGTCTGAAGTATTTATTTCAACTTCCATTAATGAACATGCCCCTAAATTCTTCGAATCAAACGCAAACTGCTTTTCATATTTGCCCAGTAATTCTGACAACTTACTTTTCTGATCTGATAATAAAGCATCAGAAATATTAAAATTATTACATTTCGTGTTATTCGTTAGGATCGTATCCTTTTTTAAATCGTCCAAATTTTCATTTATTGATTCTACCGTATTAAGAAAATAGATATAATCACCTTTCGGTAACGGCAATAAATGTTCGGACTCAGTCCCGGACTGAACATAATCAAGTGAAAACGCCGCGATTTTTGTATCATTTCTGAACCATACCTTATTCCTATCCAGTTCAATGAACTGTTTATCAAAGTTGACAATGGCCTTTACTGCATATAAAAAATCCTGCCCTAAAATTATATCAGGTACTAAATCGCACACAACAACAAATGCATGATTATAAACAATGCTATTTATTGTAATGTCCAATATAACAGAACATTCAGCTAATAACCTAATCCCATTCACCGTACGCAAACAAGAGGCGTTATCATTATATGCGTGTGACGGAATGAATTTATCCACTTTTTCAAGAAACGAAGAAGAAATCACAGAAATTGTGGCACCTGAATCAATCAACGCATTATGCACTACACCGTACAAATCAACACAAATAATAGGAGAAACGGGACGACTAAAATGACCGTCTACCAATGTAGTCCCATTCACTGGCGACGCTGAAAGTTTGGGTCATTACCCTGTATATTTCCAACGTTATCACGCGAACCGCTTCTTAAATTATACCGGTTTTGAGTGTATTGGGGTCTTGACGATCTCGCATCATTGCGGGGTCGGTTTGATCCAAAGTTAGTAGTACGTGGAGAAGATGGACTCCTCGGCGGCCAACTAGAAGATCTATTTTGCGGCGTGGAGTATAATTCCTGCGGTGAGGCTTGCGCACCACGCTGCCCAATATTTTCACTGGGATAACCATCACCCATTGAATTCGTATAACTGCTGGGCTCGCCACATCGAGTCGAGGTTATCTTCACTGGCAACGATAATTCAGTGTGTGTGGCCATAAAGAGCATCGAATACTCCATGCAGGTTTGTTTGAGGGTAGCGAAATCTTTGTATAATTGAGTTCCGAAATTACGTTTAAAAAAAGATGACATGCCAGTCAAACATTGCTTAATTATTATTTTCTGGTCTGAAATCTTAGCCTTTCCGGCAAGAGATTCCACACGATACACATAGTCCATCAGAGGCTCATTATAATCTTGACGAGACTTATAAAACAACGAAGCATGGTCTATAGGAGACGGGAATTCTAAACAAATCGCTTTTTTAATATCCTCATATTTCGTAGAGGACGATTTTGTCAAATTATAATAGCTGAGAGCCGGCCCACATAGATAAGTAGCCAACACTAACGTTTTTACATCGTCACTCCAACTATTTATAGCGGCGATTATCTCGAATTGCGAGAAGAAGTCCTCCGCGGACGAATTCAGACCGTTATACTTATCAGACATCATTCAACTTTTTTTAACAAAATAATATCAATTGTACATCACCAAGGCATCAATGCAGAGAGACCTTTCCATGGTATCTCATCATCATTCTAATGGCTGCAATCGCTGCATTGGCCATCTCATTCAATATTAATTTCTTTATTCACAGTCTTTTCTTAGACTTTTTTCTGGAAAACTTAATATGGTGTATAAAAAGGATTTAAGATTAAATACGTCTTCCTCTGCGTCCGCGTTCAGTCGAAGCTAAACAAAGGTAACAAAATTAAATTGCTTCATAGCTGCGATCCGTGCTGTGATATTTGCTGTTGATTCTACAAGGCAAATAATCAGGCAAATAATATAGCAAAGAAAAAAAAATACGTAACTGGAGGTACCGATTTCTTCATAAGTCTACACCATGTCAGGTGGACGTAGCTCTTTGAAGATGGGAGGCACTCGCTTCTAGCGCATAAATCCGTAGCTAAATAATGACTCCAATATTAGATTACAATATTTTTGTATTATCTTTTCTTCATTTCAATCCCTAATCCACACCATTATTTTCTTCAGCCCATCATTCTCTGACTCACTACGTCTAATTAGCTTTTTTACGATATATAGGGCGAATATCGAGTGCCAGCAACAACAAACAAAGGGAAAAGTGCGCGGAGACTGCATGTAACCAATGCAATCTCCACAGTACTATGGTTACGGGTTGACTTAGAAGACGGCTCTAGGCTCGACAATAATTTAACGTCTTACGAATTTGTGACCACAAAATATTAAAATAAAAAATTTAAAAAAAAAATAAACGAAGTGAAAAGTTATTTTTTTATTGTTCCAGGACAAAAGCTCTAAAAATGCAATAGCGAACCTAAAATTCTTTAAATTGTCTTACATAAATAGCATTTAAGTAGTAAAAAATAACGTACCTGTGCCAAGACCAGCGAAGAATCTTGCAGCAATCAGCATACCAGCTCCATTGGCGAAGATGGTGAGGAGCCAGTTCAGCATAAACGGTAAGGAGAGGATCAGGATCGTGGGTCGTCTGCCGATCTTCGTGGCGATCATTCCGACGGGCAAGGCGACGATGGCAGCTCCAATGGCCAGGATCGAGGAGACGAGACCACCTTGAAAAACACAGGTTTTGATAAAGTGAAATCACATACAGTTCAAGAGCGTATTTTAGTTTTAACGGATGTTCTGCTGAAATGAACTTTCAACATGTATTGCAGTAAAAATTATGTTTTTAAATTGTACAAAATTAGGTAAGTAGGTGAAATGGTAAGCATTTTTAAATTGTATCTAAAACAAACAAACAATTGTCTTAATCTTACGTTTTCTCGTCAAAAACGTCAAAACCTAATAATCACCTTCACAAGATTCTCATTCATAATTTATTATCACCCAAAGTCAAAGTACACATCTTCAGAAAAACAACAGCATTGAACTCATAATCTTCATGTTTATCTTCTGAAACGTGTTACATAACATCAGTGACGTCTTGTTGGATGTTCGCCAACAGAACTGGGATATTGTAGGTGTGTCGACCACGGCCCCAATGTCAGTGTTGGGCAAAATTTAGTTTGATTGACGATTAAAAACTAAAACTAACGAATTTAGTTCGAACTAACGATTGACGATTGAATTATTTTTAATCACATGCGGATTTATTCTGGAATTGAATTAGTTTTAGTTTTTAGTCAGGATTGATTTCCAATTAACTAAATTTTTATTTAGTTTATGAAATCAAAATTTCAATAGAATTTTTGGATTTTTGGATGTTTTGATTTTTTGGATATTTGGATGTTTTGGATGTTTGGATGTTTGGATGTTCGGATGTTTTTGATGTTTTGGATGTTTTGGATATTTTAGATGTTTGGTTGGATCTTAAACATCCAAAGCATCCAAAACATCCAAACATCCAAACATCCAAAACATCCAAAACATCCAAACCATCAAAACATCCAAAACATCCAAATATCCAAACATCCAAAACATCCAAACATCCAAAACATTCAAACATCCAAAACAATCAAACATCCAAAACATCCAAACATCCAAAACATCCAAACCATCAAAACATCCAAACATCCAAAACATCCGAACATCCAAAACATCTAAACATCTAAAACATCCAAACATATTTTCACATTATAATATTAGTGTGAACTGTGAATGGATGATACTGGCTCGAGTGTGCTTTATTTTAATAATGTTTTATTTTTTCAAATTAGTTGTTGAATTCAATCTAATAAAATTGACGACTAAATATTACTCAAATTTAGTTCCAACTAAAACTAATTTTTTCAATCGCGATTGAATCAATCAAACTAAATTAATCACTAAAATTTTAGTTTGACTAATCAATCCGATTGAAATTTTTAGTGATTACGCCCAACACTGCCCAATGTGCGTACATTACGTAATTTTAGGCATTTTATTAGGTGTTTCATATCCTTATCAGCACGTACGTACTACTACTAATGCTTTTTTAGTTTCAATTTAATTTCATGTCTTCTTTTTTGCTAGAAATTGAAAACTAGGTTTTAGCAGGCCTTTGAGTTTGAAGTCAAAAATAATACTATTCGCGGGTACCTCGGTGGAGACAAATTGTTGCCTTATAAAAGTTTGGAAGTCTCGTCCAAGACATGACATTTTTCGAATTCTAAGCAAAATCTTGCTATGATGCTACTACACTCACCGGCACATCTAACCGCCCACCCTTCATTTCAGGGAATATTCGTGATTCTTTATAACTCTATTAGTTACAGCTGATGTTAGTTAAAAAGTAGTTATTAACGTTTATTTAAGTGTGTTTAATTTACGTTAAATTATCAATAAATCTGTTGTAATGTATAACAATAAGCGTAGTTTAAAATTAACTCGAAATTCAATGGTGTGCGGTTATATGTGCCGGTGAGTATATAATATATTCTAGCTGCGACCTTTGGAGACGCGCCATAAGCTAATTTGTTAGGTTTTAACTACAATGTCAGACTTGTGTCATATCATAAATAAATTCACTGCTATTTCCTTACAGATTTTACAGCATTTCTTTTTATTTTCGCTATTTATGTCAAACGCAAAGGTGGTTGTATAAAAAAGTGGTTAGAGACTTACAGAACAGACCAACCACAGAATATGTGAAATGGCCAAAATTGGAACTACGACAATGATTATGGAAATGTCAATTTTCAGAAGAGTCGAATACAATTTTAATTACTAATTTAGCCGCCGCCGCCGTTCACTTCACAAATAAGTTGGTAGATTCCGGAAATAGTGACGTGCGCTTTGACGTGCATTGAGTACCTCTAAATCATATACCATTGTTGGTGCCAGATCGATTGGCAATATCGGACATTGACTTGGACAGGTGTTACAAACCTACAGGTTCAAAGGATTGTTTTTATTTTATATTAAAGTTATTATTATAACTAATATAAATATGATAATATTTATAAATTACATAAAAATTTCAAAAAATTACGTATTGTTTATGTCCATTATTTATTTTAATTTAAATATATTTAACATGACACTGTTTTCATTCGGGGATCATGTCGTCACTTGATTCTTTATTGATTGACGAACTGTCACTAGAATCTGATGAGCTGTCTGTGACATTTATTATTATAAATTAACCAAACATAAACCAATGAAAACAAAAAAAATAGCGTACCAAAGGTGATGCATCTCGATCTGCCAGTGCAGTATTTTCTTTGAAAGAAAATGACGGTGTTTACTATTGAGCTCGTTTAGTTTCCCTACCTTGTAAATAACATTACTTGACACTGGCACAAAGACAACGTAGTGCCATAACGAAAAAAAAAAATGACGCATCTCGTGTTTTGTTTATTTTTTAAAGAATATACTAACCTTTTAACTTATATTGTGTTTGTCTTTTGTTCTAGGTGTTTCAGCAGACCGGTTGCCATAGCTAAAATTTCTTCATATATATATATTTTTTTAATTTTTTAATCTTGTTCTCTCACGAAGCCTATGTCCAAGCAGAGTCATCAATAAAACTTGACATTGACGAAATCACCACGGAAACGCCATTCACCCAAGAATTGATTGATTGATTGAAATTGTAAGTGACTTTAAATATTGTTCATTTCATAAAACCAAAGTGAAAAGCGTTGTTTTGTTGCTTAAATGAACTAAAAATTTTATTGGAACCAAATTAGAACACTTTTTTTTTGCGCTTAACGTTTTTTAATAATATAGGTTTTACATGTTTTTACATAAAATAATTATTTTGTAAGCTACACCTTTTCGAGCTTCAGCTCGGCTTAAAGGTCAATGTCCGATATTGCCAATCGATCTGGTACCAACATTATCAGTTCTCATATCCAAAACACGTGACACTCTCTATTTATAATTTCGTGGAATCAACAAAAGCTTTGGATGCTCCAAGTTAAGTGATGCAACAATGCGAGTTTACTGAATGTGTTATGCTTCGTACTGTTGGCTACAATGTGTAAATTCTTTCACTGTATGCTCGACATGTGACAGAAAGTATAATTCTTTTAATAGATTGTTTGCGTACGTACAGACAAAACGTTTTACTATGTTTTTGCATAGGCGCTTGAGCATGTGGTGAGTGATAATAACAGGCAACGTTAGTTTAGATATTTTAATTTTGAAATTACATATTATGCAGTCAGTAGAGGTAACTAAAGAATCTATTCCAATGATCAACCTACAATTTGCAAACGTAACTGATTACAAAAAATAATATTGATTTGATAGCAGATCTTCTTAATATTTGTAAAGATAAAAAAATATTGCGATCTACCAGACTTATGAATATAAAATATATTATATCTTTACCTATGTGAAGTGTAGAGTGTTAACATAAAAGAAGCTTAATTAACTTTAACTGGAAGAATTAACGAATGTATTTTACCTATAATATATTCAATTATGTTTTTAAATATTGATATTATTGCATAAAGATATCGTGACACAGCTCGCTTAGTATTTTTTTTGAACAGCCTAATCGCTACTTCTAGTCCGTAAAAAAATAGCTAGCTCGCATAGTTCCCACATGTCCATGACCACTTAGGCTACATATATATACCTAAATAAATTCTGTTTTACGATTTAACCATTACTATCAGTGCAGTAATGTCAGTAATGAAATAACTGTTGTTCTTGAATTTCCTATTCTTTAATTATACAAACACAAATTGGAATACGAAAAAGTATTACGTACACACTAGCAATTTTTTACATAGATATTGCTTGGTTCTCTACGATCAAAGAAAGTTGGTTCTGATTTACCTACGTTGCATATAATACGACTAGAACTTTAGGTATGCGTATGTGCGTGCCAAAACCGAATTTATAAGGTAATAATTTGACTTAAATCAGGGATACCTTATTAACACGTTTTTATTAACTCGCTTTCTTGTCTGTCTGTTTGTTTGTTTGTGGGTTTGTTCGGTCCGAATCTACCAACTCATTTTTGGAGCACGTGCTGTCATTCGATTGTGCTGAAATTTGGTACACTTATGTAACCTCGATGACAATGCAATATTATTATATCATGGAGCTGATCTGATGATGGAGCCGGAAGGCGGCCATAGGAACTTCTAAAATGCACAACACAACCTCGTCGTGTTTGGGCTCGTTAAATTTGTCTTGACAAGATCTTTAGTCATACGTGATGTCCAGGGTCTCATGATGGAACCGGTAAGTGGCTATAGGAACTCCTGAAATGCACAACACAAAATCGTCGTGTTTGGACACGTTGGATTTGTCTTGACAAGATCTTTAGTCATACGTGATGTCCAGGGTCTCATGATGGAGCCGGAAGGTAATCTCATCGTAACAACATAATCTCGGCATACTTGGGATTTTTGATCTTAACAATTTAGTCCTACGTGATGTTCAGGGTATCTTGTAACATTTAAATACGCTGTACTAAAAAGCACAAAACAATTATAAAGTAAAAGATATTTTTTTAACAACACGTTCTTACGCACTAAAAAGTATAAAATATTTTGTATTGATATTTTTATTGGTGTAGTACTCTTGTAGGACTAAAAACGTGGGGTGCTGTGTACGATGACAGATACGAAACATGGGAATCAGTCGAGTGCGGTAGATAGACCATACCTAACAAATCATTGGCTATTGACACAGTCACGCTCTAATCCTTAATTTAAGTGTCAGCCCTTTTCTCCTTTTAAAGATTAAAAAGGGACAGGAGATGGCCATCTTAATATTAGAACTGTCAAACATCGAATTTGAACCTCATGGACGCGCACAATTTTAGAAAGAACGTAAAGGACTGCGCAGACCGACGCGACACACGCGACAGCGACGTCGCGTTGGAATCGCTGCCCATGTCATTTAAATGGCACCGTGCACACCGGAGCGACAGCGACGCGACACTGCAGCGATTTTAGAGCGACACGCTACTCAAAACAAAATACGAAAATTCTAAATTCAAAATAAGGGTGGCATCCTACTCAAAAACAGATTCCGCCATTGTGTTAGTGAACTCACCCAAAAAAATGTAATGACGGATCTAAGTGATGTAATAACATCCTATGGAAATAAAAAAAATAAAAAATACGTAAACTCCAAATTCTAGATAACGGGAATATACCTAAAATGGAACACCATCATAAAAGAGTTATCTCTTATACGCCAAAACGATCTAATCAGTGTAGTTGCTATTTAATGAAAACTTACTTGAACTGAACCTATTAGTTGGCCTTGAAAAACATCGATATTATCGATAGGTTTATCAAAATTATCAACCCTATTTGAGTATTATTGACAGCTCATAATGATCGATACTATCGATATTGAAGTTCGATACTATCAATAACAATCAAGATTTTTGTCAAAATAGTGTCTTGACGCGAGTTTCATCCAAATCGGTTGATAAAAAAAAGTTGGAAAATTTGGATTTTTTTAATTTTTCATCGCCGCCGTCGCTCTTACAAACTCCTTATTCATAATATTTTCAAAATTTAATTAAATTTAGAATAAGAGATGACAACTGGAACCGATGGAACCGCAGAGCTGGCAGCTTTCTCTCATGAACCAGGCCATTCAAAGAGGAAACGCTTGTAAGTCCAAAAAATGTTATACTCCACAAGTGCTGCAAGTCTGTCAGGTATCTATACAACGTAGGTATTAGCAAAATCACGCAAAAATCCAGCCCATGAAACTGAACTGAATTTTTGATCAAGGAGTTCCTCGACAAACTTTAATGTCGTTTAGTAGGGTCAGCCCATGGAACCGCCAGACAGGATTTGCGTTATTTAGCTAACACGTTGTATATTTTGCTTTTTAGGTACTTTAATTTTTATTTTATAATTTGTTATATTATATTTAAGCCAAAGTAATTAATATTTATGTCTGTAAACAAAAAAAAATATATGTTTTATTAACTAGGTAGAGAATCCATGTCGGGCATACCTCCCCTGACCTTACGTCACTTTTTTTAAGAGTTGGAACTCGCACACAAAATGTCAAATGTTAATTTAAGTATGAAATGAGCTCATTTTTCTTAGCCAGTATTAAAAAGTTAATTGCCAACAAATACAAGTATTGTTGGCAATGGAATAATAACTCCACGAGAAATATGGCCCAAAATATCAAGAATTCAAATAAAGAACGACACCAATTGGATGCGCTCACGTGACGCGTTATATTCCGGCAAGCGTGGTGATTGGTTCAAGGCAGGACCGATAACGGTGATCGCGCTTTTTTTGCAGTGAAAAGAAAGAAATAATTATGTAAAATTAAAATTAAAACGACTGCCCTGCAAAAAAATAATACCAGTGTGACTCGGTCAGATGCAAGGATTTTAATGATAGTCCACACATCCAAATCTGTTCAAACATTTAGAAGTTATGGTGGAATAAATAAACCCACATACATACATACGTCATGTACTCTCCTCTTTTTGGGCAGTCGTGTAATAATACAAATTATAACATTTTTGAATTAATCATATGAATATTATGACTATTTTATTATAAATTATTTATTCAAATGTGTGAATTTGTATTTTTTTACTGTAAATCGCATAATGTCAAGAAGTATAATTATTGTATCTAAAATAAATAAACAAATTGTATTACTAGTAGTATTGTATTAGTAAGTACATATTGAAAGTCTTTCTTTACATTGCCATTTTTAGTTCTATGAAGTTGGCAATGAGAATGGCTCCAATTTCATACGTTTTATTTTTTTATACAGGGAGTTCCTACCCTGATTTCATTTGTTTTTAGGTATGTGATAAAATTTACGAGGTTCGTCTGATAAATTCATGAGCTGAGGCATGGGCGTTCCCAGATTTTGCTTAGTGGTGGGGCAAATTAAGAAAAATAAAGAAATAGTAGAAATTGAAAAATTGTTATTGTGGAACAATATAAAAAAAATAACTTATTCAACTAAATCAAAGAACTTAAATACTGAACTGCTTAATATTTAAACAAAACCAATAGACTCTGCAAATTTTATAAATAACTATTTCGTTAATATCGGAAAAAATCTTGGCTTACAGGAAAAGAATAGTCGACTCTTAGACAACATTCTCACACAGCCAAACTCTTTCGTCTTGTTTCCTGCAGATCAAGATGAAGTCTATAGAATATTGATGAGTTTGAAATCTAGCAGTGCCCCTGGATGGGATAACATTCCTACATCTTTTCTAAAATTTGCATCAAGTGACATTATCCCTATAATAACCCGTCTGGCTAATCTATGTTTTGAGCAGGGGGTGTTCCCTACTGCATTAAAAAAATCAATTATTACGCCTGTCTACAAAGGTGGGGAGAGAGATGAAGTCAGTAACTACAGACTTATCTCTGTTTTACCGGCATTGTCGAAGATTTTAGAGAAATTGATCAACAATAGACTAATAGATTATCTAACCAAGTTTAATGTACTTTCATCCTCACAATTTGGCTTTCAACGAGGGAAATCTACAGAAGACGCCGTAGCTGCACTTACTTCTCAAGTCGTAGAACATCTTGTCATGAATAAAAATTGCCTAACGGTGTTTCTAGACTTAAAGAAAGCATTCGACACTGTCTCTATCCCCATCCTCGTGCAAAAACTTCAAATAATGGGTGTAAGGGATACCTCGCTCTCTTTACTCAAAAGTTACTTTACGGATAGGAGGCAGAAAGTCAAGCTTAATGAACATGTGGGCGATTAAGCGACTGTATCATACGGGGTACCCCAGGGTAGTGTCTTAAGTCCAACACGTTTTCTTCTGTATATTAATGACCTCTGCAATATGAATATTGATGGTGCGAAGATTTTTTCATATGCCGATGATACCGCCGTGGTCTTCGCCGGTAATTCATGGGACGCAGAACTGGGCATGTCGAAGGTGGCTGAGTGGCTTAAATTTAACCTTCTCACGCTGAATACTTCCAAGACCGAATACATCTGTTTTAGCATCACTAATATAAGACAACCCCATAACTTAAATGAGTTTAAAATACATACTTGTAGACAGGATAATGACTCTTGTTCCCGTCCAACTATTCAAAAAGTTTCTCAAGTTAAATATCTTGGTGTTTTAGTTGATGAACGATTGTCTTGGTACTTACATCTTGATCATATTAGTAATAGAGTAAGAAAACTTGGGTGGATATTTAGGACACTGAGATTCATTGTTCCAGTAACCAAAGATGGCAAATTAACCTCTACCAGAAATGTTTTACATGAAATTTATTTGTCTTTGGTACAATCGATAATAACTTTACTTATTAATAACATAAACAAAAAACAAAGAAAAAAAAAACAAAACAAAACATGCAATTCTGTATGGGGTGGTGCAACAAAAACGCGTTTTCTGGACCTGAAACGTGCCCAGCGTGCCTTACTAAAAGTAATGCACTTTAAAAGAAAACAGTTTCCGACTGAAAGTCTATATCAGATCAGTAATGTATTGTCAGTTAGGAAGCTGTATATACTTCATGTAGTATTAAAAAAACATAAAACTTTGGAATTTGATTCGAACAAGCATGCAATATAAAAAAAGATCAGCAATTCTTTATAATAAAGTTAATAAAGAGATAGCCATATACCCAAACCAATATTATATGTGCAAAAAGAAGATAACAGATTTGCTAAAAGATAAAAGTTATGATGATATTGAGAATTTTCTACATAATATTATATAATAATCACTCACACACACACACACACACATACACACACACACACACATACATACATACATACACACATGCACGCGCGCTTATAGGTATATTATTATATTATATTCCTTTCTTACCTATATTTATATCCATTCCATTTTTAGTCATTTATCTTATTTTTGTGAAATTCTAGAATTTTTGTAACTTAAGAAAAGACATGCAGTTTAATTTAGGATCCGTTGGAGGTGGGGGGCCTCCCGACACAGGCAATTAATTGCTTACTGGGAGTCTCCTTTGTCTAGCTATATACCATGTTTTTATTTATGAAATAAAGAATTTTTGTATTCTGTATTTTTGTATTTGTATTGTTATTTGAACATGTGTTTTAGTAACTCGCTTTCTTGTCTGTTTGATTGTTTTTTTTTTGTTCGAGTGGAATCTTGAAATTCATTTTTTGAGCACTTGTTATCCGATTGTGTTGTAACTTGGCATACTTATTAAATTTCGATGACAATGCCCCTTATGGTCCCTTGAAGCTGGTCTCGTGATGGAGCCGGAAGGCGGCCATAGGAACTCTTCAACTATACAATATAACCTATATACTATATACCTATATACTGTATCGAGTTTTATTTAATGACCCTGGATTTTATAACAACATTTAATAATGTTATATTTTCGTCTGGGAAATTTTACTACAAAATTATGTAATTTTTGAAGGAAATTATATTCTAGGTCGCGAAATTATAAGCCGGTGTTTTCAATATGTCGCGCTGTCGCGTGTCGCGCCGGTGTGAGAGTGAATCGCGTCGCGCTCAAATCGCTGTCGCGTCGCTGTCGCTGTCGCTGTCGCGTCGGTCTGCGCACTCATTAAAACATCTGACTTAAAAATATCTTAATCTGACAGCTATGCCTTATTTTAGGTTATCATTCGTTCACGCCGTGTGGTGACGGCAGAGTAGAATACATTTGTCACCAACCCCTGTTCTGCCCGTGGGTGTCGTAAGAGGCGACTTAGGGACTACACATTGAACAGGGAACGGGCAGCAGCGCTCTCTGATACAGTAACCTTTTAATCTGCGATCTCCAACCCGCCTGCCAAGCGTGGAGATTATGGCAAAACCCTCCACTTAAGTGGAGGAGGCTCATAGTCCAGCAGTGGACTGTAGCGGGCCGTTGATGAGGATTCGTTCATCTGAATTCATCACCTCTCTTTCATTGGTCATAAAAACGAAAAGGATAGCTGGATTTTAAAATTAGAATTAGAGCATGGCTTCCAATATCGGGGCCATTGTCTATAGAATTAAAATAAAATAATCTACGTATAATCTGTTGAGCAAGAGAGGCATTATTAGGTTTATGTCGTGTCGTCATACATCAATTCCCATTACGATGCGTCTTAGTATTGCTGTTATCATTGACAGCGGAAATCTCGATAAAAACGTTGGTTGCTATCACGATTAAATTAATGCTGTTGATGACGGTGAGAAACCAATAATACTCACTATCTTTAGTATCCATAATAAAATCAGCCAACCCACAAAGGCTGTTGAGCAGGAGCGTAGAATTGTTGTTGTCGTAGAGGGTGCCGTTGATAACGGAAATCCTGGTGGAGGCGTTGATGGCAATCACGGAGTAGATGCTGCCGTTGATGACGGTGACTTGGTGTGTGGCGTTGCCGACGATGATGTTCCCGGTGCAGTTGACTGGCGGCTGCAGCTGAGGCAGGGCGGGGGATGTCCAGGCCAGGATGGTCCCTGCTATGACTGCGCCGATAGCCGCTGGAAAATATCATTATGAGTTAGAGAGACTGTCGGTGGAAAGGAGGCTAATACATAGTATCTTGAAACACGCATTTTAAATGTATAGAGATTAAGAACTGGACAGTAAAATGTTTCTTAGATGTTGTTGTTTGTTTCTTTTCTTAAATGTTTCTTTATATAGTTGTTTACTGAACTCTGTATGTGTGTATTGATAACATTAATAAACGTTTTTTCTTCTTCTTCTTCTTTATTTAACTGATCCTCCCAAACATAGTACTATACATATAAATAAGAATTTCAATTAAACAGCCAAAAGATGTCCACTGCTGGACAAAGGACTCTCCTAATACCCTAATTTTATTACAAAGCCAGTTTAAGGCCTGATTTCCTCCAACGCGGAGAGGAGAGGAGATGTGTTTGAATAACCAATCAGATTTCGTTATTGAAGCTAAGCGGAGAGGAACAGGAAATAATGAAATCTGATAGGTTATTCAAACACATCCCCTCTCTTCTCTCCGCTTTGGTGGAATCATCCATCTGGGGGCACGGCAGTGCCCCCGCCAAGTCGAGCAAAAAAGTGGCACGGCCGTACCATCCTTTTGTCGAAGCAGTTCGGGCCATTTTCGACCCCCCTATAACTTCGTTGTGGATAAAACTAGAAACCTGAATTTTCAGTAGTAAAGCAGGCATTGTATAAACCCAGTAGGTTTCAAATTTAATTTAATTTGAACAAGTAGTTTAAGATTTATAACTAGTCAAAGTTACTTACTTAATTTTGTCACTCACTGACTGACCGATCATCAAAACTCTAAGGCACTTCTAGCAGACATAGAAGCTTCAAATTTAGAACAGAATTAGTGTTTAGTGTATAAACCAAGGAAAAACTAAAATATTTTGCAATTTCGGCCCAGTTTTCTAGATACATCATCTGCTAGATAACTTTGTAACCCCATATAAATCTTGGGGCATTATATAGAATTACAAAGTTACATTTGCAGTAAATGAATTAGTGTACCTGTATAATGGAATATAATTGAATAAGAGGTGTAGGGTAGGCGTAGGGTAGGTGTAGGGTAGGTGTAGGGTAGATGTAGGGTAGGTGTAGGGTAGGTTTAGGGTAGGTTTAGGGTAGGTGTAGGGTAGGTGTAGGGTAGGTGTAGGGTAGGTGTAGGGTAGGTGTAGGGTAGGTGTAGGGTAGGTGTTGGATAGGTGTTGGATAGGTGTAGGGTAGGTGTAGGTTAGGTGTAGGGTAGGTGTAGGGTAGGTGTATGGTAGGTGTAGGGTAGGTGTAGGGTAGGTGTAAGGTAGGTGTAAGGTAGGTGTAGGGTAGGTGTAGGGTAGATGTAATGTAAGGTAGGTGTAGGGTAGGTATAGGGTAGGTGTAGGGTAGGTGTAGGGTAGGTGTAGGGTACTATATACAGCTTACTATATAAAAAACATGAATGAATTAGCATGAATGAAACAGGTCATATAACCTTCTACAGTCAAGAAGTTATTCTACTTGGCGATAGATGGCGTTGCTATCGCCGAAGTTTCTCGAAGGAATAAATTACGAGCATTAAAAATTGCATTAAAAAAATACATACGAGTGGAATTATGTCTTTTTTTCGTTAGAAAAGGTTGTATTACTCGTACTGTTGCACGATACAACACAGCTCATAACTTTTGCGTTACTAATTTCTGAAGTTTCCAAGATGCGATCATCCAGGAAAACCTGATCGATGACATGATCGTGTGATCGATTTGGTCGGTAGCCGAACCGGCACATAACTTAGTATAAATAGTCCCGAACCATGAACAACTATTTTGTCCATGCCCGAACCAATCCGCGAGTCGTGCCAACCAGCGCACGCGCTTGTTTTGTTAGGGTTGTTCACATGACGGCTATTTTTGCTTCAGGAAGAAATAGCAAAGTGAAAATAATTAATGTATAAAGAGGTATTAAGAGTATTCCAGATGATATAATGTGATATAGGATCATATACAGAAACGAAGTTGGAAGACTGCTGCGTAACAAAACCCATTACAATGTATTTAATGTATTTAATAAGCATTTCACGATCCCAGTGGTCTAATGGTCTATTTGAATAATTAGGTTAAGGGGATCAGACTACTTCTTTTTTATTTTATAAATCCAAACTTCTTAATTTTCGCTATCGAACACCAAAATAATATTTGCTTTATCTTAAAAATTGAACTAGTTATAAAGGTTTGAAATTCAAGATTAGACAGAGAGGCACATACCCACTTGTGACGTCATTTGTTACTAACGCCATATAACCTCCATACAAAAAATCGTTTTTGAAAGAGACAGACATATTGAAACTTTAAAAAATCACTGTAAATTCGTTTTTCAACCGATTCTGTTTTTTTCTTCGCGAATCGTCTGCTACTAATCTATATTTTAAAAATAATTTATAAAATATGAAATTCATAAAATATGGTGAACAGTCCGATCCTCTATTGATGAAACGATATTTTTTAAACAGCAGCAAGATTTTAAGTTTTTTTTTTTACATTATCAGTAAGGTTTTTGCACCAGATGCAAAAATTTAACACGACTCGTTTTCTTATTTGATTTATTCAAATCGTGAAGGTTGTAAAGTCGATCGACCTCACAAACCCCTTCCAAAGCAACATCATCATGTAAATTAGACTCTCCTAATATCCTATTTACTATAGTGTTGGTTCCACCACGTTAGCTTGAATGTTTAATGAAGCTAAGTATATCAAAAAAGGGACCGGAAGGGCAGAGGAAGTTCAAGTTGGCATTAACATTGGAGTTCAAGCGAGTCGTTGTCCGCGTATGCATTGATAAACTATTTTACATCAATCGTTATTGAAAAGGGTCAACCATCTAACGTTTGATAGGTAATGTCAATTCTTTTTAAAGTAAGATATATCGAAATATTTTATAATTTGAGTGAAAAATTCATAAATAGTTTACAATATTTAATTATAAGAACACAAGTAGGCAGGTAAGTAAGTACTTGGTACATTTTCGACAGCAGATGGGAGTGCGACCTACTTAAATAAAGATGGTTTAGAACCATTTACATAATTATTTTATGACCAACAAATATTAAGCATTGTATTTTTTTTACGGACTAATTGCTATTTCTACCAGAGTGCTAATGTGCATCACGGACTTGCGGGGGAGCGGAAGGCTCGTACCCCTTAGAAATCTCTGCCAACATATCTGGTGGCGCCCTCAGACGGACACGGACTTCGGCCCAGAATGTTGCCAGAGCGAAAAATGCGTTGGAGCGGAGAAGAATGACCCCTACCGGGCCTTGCTGAATTAATCGTCCGATTAGACCCGCCGCGTGCCCGCGTTTCTACCTGAAGGGCATTCTGTTGTAGTGTTTGGTTTACACGCAATGGCTGCTTTAATTGCGACGGTGAATCATTGTCCGGATCTGAGAGAGTAATTAACAAATGCATCTCCCGTAGTGAACCGATCAGCTGACCGCGTGACTTTATGTGAAAGTGCCAATTTTTCTGTCGTCTGTCATGTTTCTTAGGGAAAGTTGTTCAGTATCATGGACTGATTCCTTGTATTCCTCTCATAAATGGATAAATTAAACTTCACGGAGTTGATGATGTAAATAAACGTCTCCTGGGATGATAATGATTTGATATAATCGTCACTCTTCAGTATCACAATAAAATAATTAAAGATTAACCTGCTACAGCAGCACAATACTGCGTCAGTTTCCTAGTTTGTCCGCTTGTCTCCTGCATGGAGAGCATATGCATCGTTGGCTTATCCATCTTCGATTGCTTCTATGCTCCTGGTAACATTCTGGAACAAATAGAAAAAATACGCTTAATATGTGTTTGTTTTTGGTTTGAAATTGGGGCTAATTCGGGAAATTACGTTGTAATCCGTCCTTTTTCTAGCACTTTTTTATTAACTCGCTTTCTTGTTTTTTTGTTTGTTTGTTCGGTCCGAATCTTGCAACCCGTTTTAGGAACACTTGCTGTTATTCGATGGCGCTGAAATTTGGTACATTTATGTAACTTCGAAAGTAACTATAAATTGGAAGTATGGTGCCAAGGTATAGCTTTATCAATTGTTTTCTGTATTGTTCTTGTAACTAACTGTACTACAAGAACAAGACAGATAACAATCTACGCTAACGTCAACTAACGTAATGAATGACTCACTTATCCAAATATTTCCCTGAACAAAATATTGACTAGCAGACACGCATGACAATATTGCTCTAGTATTAAGATTAAGACACATTTTTATATTTTAAAACACGCCATTTATTTATTCAACGCCAAATTTATGATCGTTTCTATGAAAGATGCAAAAACAAATAATACGTATTTATCTTACACAATTATAGGTATTTGATATTTTATTTGTTATCAAAATGTTTTGATAAAAAATAAAATCTGATAAAGATGCAGATACATATGTACCTGTGCAGAATCGTTTCACCCAAAATAGAAAAAATATAATTCTAATTAAAGAATAAATCTTAACTTGCTTGATAAATTGAGATCAAATACACATAGAAAACCTTTTATAGATAGAATTACTAATAGATAATGCTCCTGCTTGATCACCATTGCATCGTAGCGTTTGTACTGTAGCCAACACATGCGTCTGGACACTTGGACTACGAATACCGGTACTCAAGGTCAAAGTGTTCAGCTGCGTGTGCTGGCTACTGTATGCTCAACCTTGCAGGACGGTAACGCATGATAATTAGAGCTAACGTCGGTCTAATTAACGTTATTATTACTTAACCAAGTTTGAATTTGTCATAGGCACAAACTGTTATGTATTTTTTTTGACCAAGATAAAAATAATAAATCTTCAAAGTAGGATTCTATAAAGTTAATAATTCCAAGGACAAAAGAAGTTTATCCATGGTTGGAACTGTTCACTGCACATGGAGAAGAACAGTAAATAACGCTTCCAAGAAAACGCTTTAATCTTGATCACAGAATGCATGAATACAAAAAAATACTACATAAGATTTTGATATAGATTTCTGTAAATAGGCGTTAGTCGTTCTGGCCAATGTATCTGTTGTGGTCTTCTCCGACGCGCTTCTCGCCCTGGCAACGTTCTGGGCCGCGGTCCGAGCCCGTCTGAGGGCGCCCCCAGATACGTTGTCATAAAATTCCTAAGGGGTACGAGCCTTCTGCTCCCCCGCAAGTCCGCGCCCACTATAGTACCACTCTGGTATAAATAGTGATTAGGTCCGTCAAAAAAAAAAGTATCTGTTGTGGCCATATTGTAGATTTGATCACATTTTCAAATTTTCGATCACCACTGTTCATTGGCCACATCATGATGTGCCTTGGCCAGATCAATGATAAGAAATCGTTTGTCGATATGTTCGACTAAAAACGCAGCTACATCACGAAATGGTCAAGATTATTTTGATCATATCGTAAAATGATTACATTAATTGCCGATAGAGGCACTGGAAGCGCTTTGTTGGCCATGGCGGCCGCGTTATTTCTCGCAGTGAAAAGTGAATAATTCGTTATTAAAATGAGGAAAAAAAAATGTCTGTCGAACTTAGAGAACAATAAGTACCAAACATAATTTAGATTCTTATTAAATATTTCATGGACGCCCTATTTTCACGATATGGCCAATTCACGATTTAATGATCTGGTCAAATTTAGTTGCCCACATCATGAAATGTGACCATTTCATGAAATGACCGAAAATTTCATGATGTGGTCAATTCTATGATATGGCCACGACATATCTACTAGACATTCGGAGAATAAGACTAAACCGACCATTCCGGTACAACAATCCGCACCAGATACGCAGTAAATAATGTGAAGTGAAGACTGATATAGGTCAATCGACAACGTCTCAAACGGCAATGGGGATCAATCGACCGAATCCCTGAATCATCTCCTCACTACGTACACAGATAATATAATACTACTACGTATGTCAGCCTGGTACTTATATGTTAGTTTTACAGGAGAGATCGACGCCGCCGTGTGGTGACGGCAGAGTAGAATACATTTGTCACCAACCCCTACTCTTCCCGTGGGTGTCGTAAGAGGCGACTTAGGGACTACACATTGAACAGGGAACGGGCAGCAGCGCTCTCTGATACAGTAACCTTTTAATCTGCGATCTCCAACCCGCCTGCCAGGAGGCTCATAGTCCAGCAGTGGACTGTAACGCGCCGTTGATGTTGATGTTGATACAGGAGAGGCAACACGAAAGTAGGAAAAATGTAGATAAAGATAAATTATGTGAGTTAAATGAGGTTAAATGAAGTGGAGTATACTTTCGACGAAAGGTCACTTTCGTAGCAGGTAATTTTCTTAGCAGGTCATTTTAGTGGTATACACCGTAAGTATTAGCTAAATAACCACGTCATCCATGAAACTGGAGTACTGTACTTTTATTACACAACAACAACAAACAAACAAAACGTTTTTTCATTTCATTCCATTATTCAACTTTTAAAAAAGTTCGTTTTTACTCGATCAGTTTGTATGAAAGTAAAATTTGATGTTTGAGCTTTCGGAAATGTTTTGATACAAAAGTTTTTCTAATTTCATAGACTAAACCACCAACCGAATGCTTTTTGCGTTTTACGAATACAAGGAAAGTAAAAATAAAAACACGAATTAGCTAAAGAAAAAATTAGTGACTTCCATATCTGAATCAGATGAACTCATTGTAAACAAAACCCTGCAACTCGAGAAACAAATGATAATCGGATTGTTGCTTTCCCGCCTATTTTTATTTTTTTGCTGTGGCCGTGCCGGCCAGCTTTTGAGCCATTATTTTTCCATCATTGAAAAATGTTAAATATTTTCCCAAATCTATATTATTTTAAAGAAATAGTTGAAAGTTAATTATAATAAGTCATTTAAAAAATATATATTCTTTAATTATTACTTAATTTTATGTTATTTCAATTTAACATTGCGCTGTAATTGAGTGGCTGTGTAGAAAGATGGAACATAAAGTAGGATTTTTAATTGAACGGAGTAATCTGACATATGGTGGGTTGCCGCTTTTTTGAGAAAAAAATATAGTGTTGTGCTAAAAAGATATGATTCAATCACTCATTCTTTATATTCTTTAAGAACCTTGAATACAGTGCTTGCAGTGATTCCCAGTATTTCAGCAGTTTTAATAGCACAGTTTTGAATATTTGGAGATTCCAACAGAGAAGATTGCTCTTGGACTACGTACTTATAAGCATTGCGCACCATGACTTTTTCAGTCATACTTAAAGCACGCTTTGGTCTCTTTTTTCTCGGAGACATGAAATTGTCATTACTTGAGGTCCCTGGGCCAGGATCCATAACAGTTTTATAAACAACAACGAAATAACAAAAACAAAACAAAACTTCACCAAAAACTTAACAAAAAACTTAACGAAAAGTTCAACGATGAAATGCAAAGGCAAGAGAAACATTCGAACACTCAGACCGGAGATAAGAAGCCGAATGACGAACAATAGGAAAGTAATAATAATAAAAAAATAGACGCTTCTCCCGTCATCCAATAGGAAATTAGTTGTATGGATGAGTCATTCGTTTGTGTCGCAGCTGCAAGTTATCTCTTAGAAATATAAAAAAAACACTAATTACTTTTATTACCTACCTACATAAAAAGCCTGACTGTTGTTACCAGTAATACTAAAACCAACTCACCAATTCTGATGGATTCCAACTATTGCGAACTGCATGATATGTAGACGAAGTCTATGTTTATAGGCTGGGGTAACAAGTATTTTTTTATATTTAATAGTGTGAATGATTCAACTCACTTGAGTTAGAATTGAACTGAAAACATCACTAAGATTATGGAGCTGGCAACATAATTTTTCTGTCTAATGTCAAATTACTCCGTTCAATTAAAAATCCTACTTTAGTTCAATAGTTTAGATTGTGCTACCGGTCATTTGGCAGAACGAGAAAATAAACATTTTTTGTTTCCACGTGTATTCTCCAACCTCGACACTGGCAGAATTGTCACCATTGACAGAGGCCATAAATATAAATATTGAATTGAATTAGTTCAATAGAAATGTGAAATTAGAACCAGTTTTTTTTATAATTTGCCAGAATGAGTGAAAATGAATGAATGAATGACAGCTGTCAGTTGAAAGTGATTCTCCCTCCGGGCTGAAAAGTATTACCTTCAATCCGCTCCTCAGGCAACTTCCGAACTACTTTCAGAGTATGAGTAATGAAAAATATATTTGGATGTTTGTTCCGCCTTCACGCTTCAAGTAATCAATACAAGAAATTTGGAATGGAGGTAGTTTGTAACCTGGATTAATACATAGGATACTTTTTACAGGAAAAAGTCTTATTGCCACGGGAAAATATTAGATAACGCGATGACAATCTTTCTGACCCTTTTCGGCCATAGCGACGACTCCTAGTCAGCATAGCTTTTTCGAATAATAGCACTTACCGAAGTCAGTGATATAAAAAATACCCCTCCTATTTTTATTTTAACACGGTTCAACTTTAAGCAATCACTAATTGACTGACCTTTACAGCACTATAGTTTATATACTTACATACAGTTACTATGAGCCTGGATCTAGATTAGCCACAATTGAGGAAAGCTTTACGAGTACTATTAAAAAATATGGGAAACCCATACCTATACCCAGATCATTCTTTGACACAACAAATGAATATTATTTTAATTGTATCGTAGTAATGAAAGACTCATTCATCTATGACAATGGGTCAGACTGACGATTTTACATTCGAGAAACAAATGATTATCGGATTGTTGCCTCCCCGCCTATTTTTATTTTTTTCTGTGGCCGTAGTGTTAACATAGTTCAATAGAAATGTGAAATTAGAACAATTTTTTTTTTATAATTTGACAGCTGTCAGCTGGTAACGATTCTCCCTCGGGCTGAAAAGTATAACTTTCGACCCGGTCCTCAGGCAACTTCAGACTTCAGACTTTCCGAGTATGAGTAATGAAAAGATACTTTATTCTCATTAAAGACAATAATCCATTTACATGAGAAGAAGACTTAGGGAATAATATTTGCTTAACACTTGGACAACAAACACTGCTGCTACACCTATCAATAATGATTACAAATTTACAACGCAAGTTCACACTATTAGAGAAATTATTCTTTAATACTATGGAATTAAACCACCTTTCCGTAAGATATATTCTGTTAGTTTGCGTCACAGGTTTGCGTTTAAACTCGATAATTGATTCCGATTTTTTAATAGATGACGGTAGCTGGTTTTAAAGTTGTGCGCCCTGGTATGTTAGCATTTGTTTGCCGTAGTTCGATGATTATTTGTGAATCATATCATATCTCTTTATTTAAGAAATACTCTATTAGTCGTATTCTATGATATCAGTACGTGGTCACGCATACAACACATACTATGATGATTTGTCATCAGTAAATTACACTTTTGAAGTAGGTAGGTAAATACCTACGAATAAGGAAGGTAGGTAGATGCCGATAAATTCAGGAAGTAAACAGGAAAAGACAGGTCACAAATCACACTAATACTATAAGGGTCAGGCCACACTGCTCGACGGCGATCGACGGTTTGCCTATACAAAATGCGCGCAAAGTATGGAAATCCGTTCGCCGCCGCGTCGTCGTCGATGCGAAAGGATTTCCATACTTTGCGCGCGATTTGTATAGGCAAACCGTTGATCGCCGTCGATCAGTGTGGCCCGACCCTAATCCTGTGTTCCGAGACGCGCTGAAATCGATTAAAGCACCCGTAATCGCGTTCCGAATTACTGTCAGCTGTCAAAGCTACATACATTTTTTTGCTTTTCTGATCACTGACAGCGCTGAAAGTCTGATTCGGAATGCGCCCTAAATGTGAATATCACACTAATATTATAAATGTGAAAATCACCTTATAGCTTACACAACGCGAGCGTAGCCGCGGGCAGATCGCTAGTAATTAGTACGTCATCATTTGTATTATATCTAGATTGATTACATAATATATAAGTTTATATCTAATGTACATACACAGATCCTTCTTTGGACTCTAAATATTGTTTTATACTGTAAAACAGTTTTCTAAAAGCCAATCAGTAATTAATTTTAGTTTTGAAAGTATTGTAACAGGGAAAACATTTAAGGGTTTATGTCTTAATTATTATTTATTTATGTTTGTTAATGACTTGTGAAAGAAATGTAGGAAAAATTGCACGGAAAATCTGAAAATTTTATCTAAAACTGAAAGTCCTTTTTCATCAGGATTTTTGTATGAACTCAAGACGTGGCAACGTCTGTAAGGTCAACAACTAAATTATATTTTCGGGCATTAAAAAAAACTAAATCTAAAGAGAAATTTTGATAACTAGCACTTTAAAAAACTAAATAATAATTTAAGAAATGGACGAACATGAAAACGTCCGCACAAGGATTTTGGACAATTTGTCAATTGGGAAAATATGACGTAACAGACAAAGACTTCCTTTGTTCCCCGTGTTTTATTTTATTTTATTTGTTATTATGTGTTACTCTCATAGTCCCTGGAAGGAACCACGAGTACAATAATATCCTTTGTGCTTATCCGACAGCAGTTGGGGTTTTATAAAGCTAGAGTTCAAAAGCATCTGAAGTAACTATCATAATACAATACGTAGCGTAAGGGAACATGCATGAAAAACATATTAGATTTTTTCATACTTAGTTCATCTGAAAGTATACAAAAATAGAATACTGACAGTCAAAACAGAATCGAAATTGATCGAAAAACAAACTAGTTACAACATTATTAAACAAATATATCTGTCCCTCGCTACGAAAACAAAATTTTCTATGGCGGGCGGATGACCGCGGATGTATGGCCCGTATATGACATCACATGTCACGTCAGACCTCTCTGTCTAACCATCAACTTTGAAGCCTTATAACTTTGTTTCTGAGCAGGATATTTGGAAAATTATTTTTTGTGTTAATCTGAAACTTGAAATATTTCGATTAATGAATTTAAAAAAATTGTGCATGTTCCCTAGTATAGATTTGAATAGCTAGGGGTCTAGCTGAGCAAAATTGCAACTTGCGACACTTCAGTGGATCATGAGTGGATCCTAGGAAGAAATGTCATGTTTCAATTACTATCGGCGCCAAATCTCGAGTGCTACCTGCAACTCTTATCTATTGATAGCGTCCATTAGGGCTGAGGTAACTTTCGTTAGATGGAACAAAACATTATCTAAAATAAAATATTGAGCAGCATGTAGTGTTAAGTTCCATGAGTTCCATGACTGATAAATAACGAACAAAAATAGGTGCTTTTTAAGTTTCCTTCTGAGCTTTAATTACTTACTAGGACTATTAACGTTACTTTTATTATCACTATGTTTGTCGTTTCATTTTGATTAAATACAACGTGTTTTGGTAACTTAATAACGAAAAACTTCGAACTATTCCGTTTACATCGAGTTTCGGATGATGAAATTGATCAATTCTAAAGCAGCCATTTCCAATATTCAAGAAAAAATCTGATCAGTTGACTTGTTTGACTTTTTATATAAAATATGTACAAAATTTATTATTTTAGGCTTTTATTAGGCTGAGGTTTTGTATAATATGATCCGAACCGATTTCGGCATTTTTTTTTTTCATGTTTAACTAAATAATAAGTGGCATTAAAATTATACATAGCCAATAACGAAGATCACATATTATATTTTATCAAGGGTAGGGAGAAAGTTTTTTTTTTTTTTTATTCGATACAAAGAAAGAAAAGAAAAAATTGATTCTATATAAAATTCATAGTAATATATACATAGTAATATGTTTCGGGGTGTGGGGGGTAACTATAAAGTATGAGTTAACACATTTGTTTTAAAAAACTCACTTCTTACTTCAAGTTTTTTCCTTTTGACATGATATGATAACCCTGAGTGGCAGTCAGAAGCCTTCATTTCAAGGGTTTCGGCCTTGGAGCTCACGTGTCCAGATATCATCATACTTAAGAGAAAGAGAATCTGTCTTGAAAAATATCATAAACAAATACGATACCAGAATAGGTATTGAATAATTAGCAGGTTATTTCTGTAGAGAAAGCGGATGACCTATGAAATGGATCTTTGCCAATTCTACCCAAGAACGTAGGATAGCTAGTAGATATTTGCGTGGGTGGCAGAGGACTAGATTTTCGACTAACAAGAACGGCAGCTATAGTAATTTGAACGTTAGCGGCGTTGTAATTGCGTTTAAACTCGAATGTTTTCTATCAGGGAGTGCATCTTCTGTTGCTACTATTATTTCTTCTGTGGCTATAGTCTGTGTCATTTAAAAGTGCCAAAGCAGGTCAACAAAACTACATCTAAACGTGTTTTGTAAAGTTCACCTAGGTTTCAAACGAAATCGTCGAAAAGTGCGTACATAGATAGGAAATTTCGAATAAGCGTTTTAAGCACTTAAATGGTACAGATTTTAGAGATTATGGGGCTAATTCTGGAGTAGTGTCATTTAACAATTACGTCGCTTAAGTCAAATCGCGCCCTATAAAGAGAAGAAATAAATAGAAGCCGAAAGACAAGAATAGCCAGAAGGCAATCGCCAATCGCTCTAATTTGAGGTAACGTAAACTTAAGTCAGCTGTTTTGACGTCTCTTAATTTGCGATTAGTAAATTGGACTTCTTTCGGCTGAGATGATGATGATGTTTACTGACCGAGCGAGCGAAGCGTCTCTGTTTCAGCTTGGCCAAATTTGCTTTTGTATGTCCATCTGTTTGTTTGTGGATTTGTTTGTTTGTTTGTTTCACTCTACAGGTCACGTTTCTCAACCGATTCTCGTGAAATTTTGTGAGCAGGTTTGATAAATTAATCGATTTTTTTTGTCGAGTCAGTTTTTGAAAATTTTAAAATATGACGGAGTTATGGGGGTTGCCAGTTTACAAGGTCTACCGCTGAGTCTGTTTTCTTCTACAGGTCACATTTCTTAAAATAAAATGAAATGAAATACAGTAAAATAAAACAAAATAAAATAAAATAAACTTTAAAATTAAAAAATCATGGGGTTGGGTATGTTTGTCGAGATAAAAAAATTTGAAAAGATACGCGAGGTCTACAGCTCACAGAGCCACTAGTTAAATTAAGGTTTAAGTAGCCTCCCTTTCCTTCTTACACAAATCCTTCACAAAGGGTTCTGTGCTAGAAACATAAACTGTTTCTCGTCATACTATTTCTATGAAACAATTTCTAGACAAGTGCAAACAATAAAGCAGAACCACTTCAACACGTCTCGTTGTTTATCTATCATTGGTCTTTCCTGTAGGGGTCCAATTGTTCAAGTGGCACAATATTAGCTTATCCTAAGTCGTAAATCATGTATCTGATATGAAGCTAAGCCAAGTATATGGCGTATCGGGCATAGTTGCGGATTAAGTATACCGATTTAAATTATGATAAAAAAGCCAACGACCATTTGTGGGCAAAAAAATGTTTAGATCTGACCTTCTTTCAAAAAGGGCTTCCAAAGAATAGTATAGAATAAAAAAAGAATTAATAAAAAAAAGGAAAATGAGGAATAAAATCACTTTTTTTTAAATACACTTTCTTTACATCACAAGACCGTAAAATGTCTCATAAATGTTACATCACACGATTTAATTACTGAACGGATTTGGATGAAATTTAAAATACAGATAGTTTGTACCCTGGATTAACACATAGGATACTTTTTACGGGAAAAAGTATTATTCCCACGGGAAAATCTTACACAACGCGAGCAGGCGGACCGCTAGTATGTTATGAAAGAAATAACGAAATAGTATTGGTTTGAACAAAATGATATCACATTTTATTATTTTTTTATTATTTATTTATATTATTTATTATTTTAATACTGAGCATAACAAATAAACAAATAGACAAGAAACCGAGTTCAAATACGTATAGGTACGTATAAACAATACTCTCTCTCTCTCTCTTTTTCCTTCCTTTCTAAGAAGAACGAAAATGAAAATTAAATTATTAAGTTGCTATACAAAAGTTATTAACCCAATGAATGACCAATATAAAATTGTATATTCCTTTAATATTTTACCTTTTCTTACAAAACAAGTAGGTAGGCAGTCGTTGTAAGTACTTGGAAAGATTACCGCGGTATCTCAAGTTATCTACACAGTAGCAGAATCATAAAAACTCATAGCTGTAAAATAAAAGTGGTCAGGGATTTACTTTATCCGAAGGTACTTTCCAATAGAGATGAAAACAGGATGCAACTGCAACAAACAACTGTGTTTTTCTATTGTTTAGAGTCAGCCAGGATCTTTTTCTTTCGAAAGAACTCTGATTATTTTTTAAGTTAAAACTTATTTTGTATCTTTAATCGGTTTTGCATAATTAAAACGCAACCTATCCTGTCTGTGCCAAATAAAACTAACATGACGACAACTATAGACCGTGAAATTTTATTAGCTGTTTTTTTTAAGGGAATTTCCCCAAAGAACTTGGGCTGTAAAACCGCAAAAAAATGGCCCAAAAAAGACATTAGTTTGCGCGGCCAGCTGATCGATTCACTATAGGAGAAAGTTACTTGCGGAAAGCTGTTCAGTTTAATGAACTGAATACTCCCTTAAACGAAAATCAACCAATTTTTCACGGACGTAAATGAAATGCTGCCATAAAAAAACTAAAATGTTCAACTAAATACGTTGTACAAATGTATGTAGGTACACTAAACTGATATCAAAAATGGGTGTTATCATAGTATAACATACCTAAATATGAAGGAGATTACGAAATGTAGGCGACCCTCGATCGATAAATAAGTTGTTTTTATTGCAGCAATTCACTGTTTGGATGGTAGCACTTAAAATCACTGTTTTATTAAGTTAACCATTTTATTACTCTGTTTTACAGTTTACATAATGGATATGTCATGGATATCGACTATAAGCTAATACATAAAATAGTATGTGTGCTTGCTGAACTGAAAAATAGTAACTTTAAAAAATCGAAGAACTAACTAGCCATAGGAGACTGTTCATCAGTTTGACAAGCAAGTTGCAATAGTCTTAGATTAACTTAATATTATTATAAAATGTTGTATAATTATTAGGTACTTATTCGAATCAAGATGCACACAGTGGATGATCTTGACCGCAGTGGTATTGGATTTCATTTCATTATACTTCGGTATACCTAGAACCAACAGGAATTACTAGATTTTGCTGTAGTGTCAGACAGCTGTCCGAAACTGCCGAAGCTGAATGTGTATCCATTTTCTGAATGGTTACTTTTTTTTAATGTGATCAAATTTTGATGTAATAGTTTTTATTTACTAATAAATAATTTAAGTTTTATATCATGAAAATAAATGTACAGACGAGTGCTCAAGGCACAAAGGTTAAAAAAATGTAGTTTTCGATAAAAATAAAAATTATAAAATTCATTACAAAGATTTTTTGGGTCAATTCCTCCTCGCATCTTGTGCGTTTCTTTTTTTTGTATCTGTTACTAAAAAGCCTGTCACTCAAGAAAATATAAATATCAGACTATTGCTTTCTCTAAACTTTTTCTACAGTGACTAAGCATAAATTTATAAATTCAGTACATATTTAAATCGAAGTCACATGACCGGCCAGGCACATTATTCAGGCGAGTTATCTTGTGTCCACCCATTCCATTATCATCACTGTGCAGTTATCGCACTCTTGCAAATGCAACTTTAATTAGCCTCGATGGTGTAAAACTACGTTATTGCTTGCTAGCTTGCTACATAATCAAAAGTCTAAAGACAAAAAGAAATCCTTAGGATGATGCATTGCAATGGTGTTGCATAGTAACTATAAATAATATTTATTTGACTTAGATTTGCAATTGCATTTTTTGGGTAAGCTCACTAAAACGTCGAAATCTGTGGAGGACAGTTCACTGAACTTTTTTCTTTTCTTATTTAAATAAAATAATTACATTTACTAAAATGAATGGTAATATGCTATTATAGAATCGAATATTGAATGACAGTTACCATCATCTGTGGCGTTTTTTTTCGTGATATTTGGAAAGAACAGCACTAGTGATCTTATTAACCTGATCAGGGCCCCGTTTCACGAAGCAACTAGTTACTAGTAACAAGTTACAATTTGATATACATTGCGTAGCCAATTCACCTAAACCGTAAGCCCTTATCGTTTTATCTAATCGTCTACGCAATGTACGTCGAATTGTACTTGTAATTTGTAACTTGTAGCTTCGTGAAACGGCCCCCAGGTCTCAAGACGCTGCCGCAGTAGTTTTCATTGAGGAATGAAAATTACCAAAACTAAATAAACCAAACCAAACAAATACCAACCAAATACCAATGAAAAACCAATTTATAGTATTACACAGATAAACAGTTAGATTTGAATATTATGCTTTGATTTAAGTGTCGTAGCAATTGAATAATATTGCTACGGTAGTTACGTTGCTACAACGGCGCGGCGTAGCAAGAAAAAATGTAATAACTTTTTTTTTTCAACAAATAATATTATTTAGTATCATAATCACATAATAGAATAAAACAGGTTAGGTACTGGCAGTTACATTGCTATGATAAAATTAGCATGTCCCGATGGCTGCCGTTTATACTTCTTAGCTATGCACATAATGTATGTGACATTGTTTCTTATTGCTCGAGGGACTTTGAATATAATCTTCCGCATGGACCAATGATCGATCTTGTAGATTATCTTCTCACTACAAGAAAAATATTTAACAACGTTGCGTCTGTTTGTCTGTCTGTCTGTTTTGAGCCCTTTTTATAGGTGACTGACAGATTTCAGACGTGGTGGTTGATCGATCACTTGTAAGCTCAGCATTTACTGATCTGAAGTTTATACAAACTTGGTACTTCGTCATTAAGCTAAAAACCTCTGCATAAAACCGAGCGATGCGAATTTTTGAGGGGCTTCCGTGTTAGCAGACGATCCGTATCGTGAGCAGACACGGGATCGACTGTGCCTGACCTCGACGCAAACGGAATAAATAAAATAAATTCATTGTTTTAAGGTAGCAATTTCTTCCAGGCAACCATAAAACAGATAGAGCGCCGTTACCAATCCTTCGATACTCTACTCTGGAAGCAGGCAGCATTATGAACCACTGCACTACTCCAATAACAGACGTAAAGTTGTTTACAAATTACAATTTTGGCACCGGATCCGATAACGCGTCGATGATTCACTCCCATTCATAAATTAAATTAGAACATTTTATTAGTCAGTCAATATCGATTTTGCATGTAAAGCAAATAATCATTGGAGTCACCTCTGCTAAGAAATTAGTTCAGTGGTTCCTGCTTTCATAAAAGTTTTAACTATACAGGGTGTAAGGAAAAGTCTCATTATCCTTTAAACCACATATGTATATCGTGTTAGTGATGTGCAACAGCTTTTACTTGAGGCCAACTCTGTAACTGAACAAAATCATCAGGCCATTGTCAATTTGTATGAAACAGCAGACTTTTTTTTGTTGAGTTACAGAGTTGGCCCCATAGTAAAAGTTGTTGCACATCACTAACACGTTATGTGGTTTAAAGGATAATGAGACTTTTCCTCACACCCTGTATAACGCAATAAAATGGTCTAACAAATCCCACAAGGGTAGTATAATCCGTGAAACTGACCAACCTTTGTTAGAACACTTCCAAAATAAAAACTTATCGTGAATTTTCATACAACAGCTGATCAGCAGTCAATTATTATTTTTATTGAATTAAACTAAATTACGTAAAATTTATTAGGATGTCAGTAGAACTGAACAACTTTTGTTAGAACTTTTCCAAATCTCAAAAATTATCGTCTTAACTTTCATATTTCATATCATTTCACGTATAATGATAAACTGGGTCAATTTATACAAAAGTTCAAAATTTTCTTTTTGCATACCCACAGTTTTGCGTTAACGTAGCACATTATATACATTGCATAATAAATAAAGCTTAAACGGCATAAAAAAACCAATAGTTAATATCAATAACCACATACCTATTTAGAGAAAAATATATATTGTTTACGATAGAAAAAAATAAGGTTAAGTAGATCATTTGGAATGAGACATCAGACACTGACAGGTCACCAACAACATGTTTGGTGATCAATGCGCTCGCGTCGTGTCTCTTCATAAGAATTATTTCTTCTAGGATATGATGTGTAGGGTGACAATCAGTGCCGTAAAACAATCACAATTTCTGTGGCGGAGTGGTCGAGATTTAGACTTTCATTCCGGAGGTACCGGGTTTTAATCCAGGCGGCACACTAACGCAAAAAAATCCGTATGACACTTTCCCCAGTTTGGCTACGACATTGCACACTGAATCACCCGATTGTCTGAAAAGAAAGATGATTCCGTGCTTTCGGTAAGCACGGTAAAAGCAGTCGGTCCCAACTAATGTCTAGTCGTTACACGAGTAATGTCAACCTTTGGCGGCTCTATAACACTGATACCAGGGTTTCTGAGGTTGGTTTTCGATCTTACAACCCACACTTGGTTGGTTTACAAGGCGAAAAATGGCCAGACCAAAATTAGAGACTTTTTGAAAAGGGCGCCGCCATCATGGAAGTTAATATAGGATACATAAGCCTAGTTACGGCTAGGGGTAAGAGCCTTCCGCTCCCCCGAAAGTCCGGTTACGCTTGATACGTCGATTTTGCGACACAAGCATTAGGTCATCGTCAAAAAAAAAAAAAGCCTAGTTACGTACGGCACTGGTGACAACTATGGCGACAAAGACAACAAGAAAATTGTAAGCCGCTGTAAGTAAATCCAAAAAGTTTTCAAAGGACAAAATAATTGTCAATTGGCTTTTGACATAAATACAGCCGCTTGAGTTACAATTTAGTATTAGTTTTTTTTTTCGGGCCACAGAATTTATCATTATTATATTTATTATATTCATAAAAGATGTTCAATTTGGCCACCCTGATATATTTTAAATGAATTCAAGCCGAGTTGTAATTTAAATTGTGAAGAAGAAAGAATAGATGCATTTGTTGCATGCATGCTACAGAGGAATTATTTTTTGGTTACTCTAGGCATGCACAGGTTTAAGCCCAAGTCACACAGAGCCGTGCCGGGGGCGGTCCGGGGCCGGGAAAGCGGGACGGTGCTATGGCGCGGCATAGCGCCGTCCCGCTTGTCCCGGCCCCGGACCGCGCCGCTCCCGCTCTGTGTGACTTGAGCTTTACAGAGTGTTTGTGATGATATTGATAATAATAATAATAATAATAATAAGACATTTATTCACGGTACACAAAACAAAACACACACAGAGGGTACAAATCAAATAAAAATAAAAAAGGCACAACAACAAAATAAAATAACATTAAAATAAACAATAATGTACGTGCACAAATTACAGCGTGCGCTCCATTCCGCGCACCGCAAAAAGGCAATAGCTCAGCACTTTGCTGCATTGCAGTGCCCACTAAGTAGACACTACAAAACAGCGCTGTTTTTCAGCTATTGCCCTAATTGAGAGTGTGGTCTTATTTATTATTTTATAGTCTCATTGTCATACTAAATTGATGTTCACCCTACACCCGAATGTTACGGTGTCCCTCAATTACGCAGCTGTCGATATTAATAATGCACTTACCAATATTTACTGTCGCTGTGAAAAACATCTGACATTGTAGTTTTTTTCCATGCAAGAATTATTTTTAGGAAGTATTTTTTTATTTGTAACTTCTGCATCCTATATTAAGTAACTAAGTTATCTGTGGTGACGGCAGAGTAGAATACATTTGTCACCAACCCCTACTCTTCCCGTGGGTGTCGTAAGAGGCGACTTAGGGACTACACATTGAACAGGGAACGGGCAGCAGCGCTCTCTGATACAGTAACCTTTTTATCTGCGATCTCCAACCCGCCTGCCAAGCGTGGAGATTATGGCAAAACCCTCCATTGATGTTGATGTTGCTGAAGTTATTTGATATGATAAACGTCATTACAAAGAGATTTGACTCAACTTGTAGGAAGATTATTTTATTACTACATAATAATTCGATCGGTAATGGCACATCTCATTGAAAATAAAGATTAGCACTGAAAATTGCAAATGGCCTCCAAATCGGGCAAAGATTACCTAAAGCTTAAAAACACGTACCAGTGTTCTTAAAGCCTGCGGTTGTAAGCACTGTACCGATCTATTATTTATTTTGGCACATAATCGGCATCGAACTTTGGACATTTGGTTTGGAAGCTCTAAATTTTCATCTCTGAATCGTACACTCGTGTTTGGTGGGAATTAGGCCTTGAAATCAGTTTTTATCACAATAGCAGTACTAAGTTTATTAAACTGTTATCATTGTCCAACTAATTTAAAAATATGTCGTCTAGCTAGATAATAATCTTAACAGGTGGTATCAAAGTACCGCCTGAAGACACTATCGCGTCGTGGACGTGGGCCGTTGATGATGATGATGATGATCGCGTAATGCGGCTATTGAATAAGAAGTTCAAACTATTATCTATCACACTAAAATGTGAACATAATTATATTTGGATGTTTGTTCGAGCATCGCTAGCCTCTACTGAACGGATTTGTATGTTTAGAATGGAGATAGTTTGTACCGATTTGTTAGACATATTTCGCAAACGCATCAACTTGCTGCTCTGGATTAACACATAGGATACTTTTTACGGAAAAAGGTCTTATTCCCACAGGGAAACATTTTTAAATCCTATTTAACTATGCTTGTCCTCCTATAAACAAAAGTAGCCTGGAAGAAATTTCCACCTAACAATAAGACCGCCCTGTATACTTTTCTTTGATATTTCTTTTGTACTTATGCTTATTTTTCCGTGTGTGTTTTTGTGTGTCTGTGTATGTTGTGTGTATTATTTTTTTATAAAGTAAGGTCTACTCGTATTTTATTGAAGTAATTCAATCCCACCTGGCAGCGGGGACGTCCCACTCTACGTTTCCCGAGACGTGGTCCTGATGACCTGAGGAAGGTCGCTGGTGGTGGCTGGATGAGGAAAGCGGGTGATCGCGCGCTTTGGCGTGCCCTTGGGGAGGCCTACGTCCAGCAGTGGACTGCAAGAGGTTGATTGATTGAATTCAATCCCCGTTGTCCACGTTAAAGTGGCCAGCAGGGGGAATATACCCTTTCCTCGAATGCACCCTCCATATAAAAATGCGCTTTAACTCTCACTATTTTCTATTATTATAATAGAAAATTTAAATTTGGTCATACATTGACCCTTAGGAAAATAAGCTTTACTTTATACTGTGTAATATGCACACTAATTAAAGATACCTTACAATAATCTAGAAATAGGTATATATACCTAAAAAGTTCGCGGTTGCAGTATTTATTTATATGTTAAAATCACATGGAAATGTATTCGTCAAATGACTTACGCACATGCAATCTACCTAACCTACGCTAAATATTGAAGTAGTTAATTTGTGGTATGCTAATAGTAAGTAATGATTTTATAACAATGAATGACCCCTTTTATCATAGCAAACAGGAAGGAAAATATTGAGCCTGATACTGATATTGAAAATTCTGAATATTACTCGGTGAACTTACATTGCCTATTTGTACGATAAAGAAATGAGTTTTATACAATAAAATAAACAGGACTTTTTACTTTTATAAATGGCACATTTTCCATCTTTTAACCAACTTTGCTTTTCACAATAACCTAAACTACATTAACTTGGTTGAATGTGTTCAGATTCGTAGATAAATATTTAGTATCCGTAAAAAATAAAATACACTGTCCAACAATAAAAAATAAACTTACCAAAATAAAAAACTCAATAAAATATTATTTAAAAACCTAAACACACACTGGCACACATGGATTTTAAAATAAAAATTGATAATATTCCACTTTTAAATTATGTAACTTGTTTGGCGCGGCGGCGGGAGCGACGTTATCTGCTACGCGCGCCACGGCCGTTCGATTTTGGAACACTGGCTTGAGACGACATGGCGCAGACAAGCGTCCAAATAATTTTATTTATATTTACCCACGCAGTCACATGCGTTAAGTTTAGACATGGTTCTACAAATAAGTACATTGCCTAATTAACTTTATTTAAGTAGTAAAGTTCAGGCAAAAAATCTTATAAATGATAAAAAGTTGATGAAATTCAATATATAAGTACACGAACGACACGAAAATATCCACGTTATATCACAGAAATATTTTTAGGAGGACAAGCTTGGGTCTCATTTTTTTATTTTATTCGTATTTTTTTTTTCAAGAAATATCTGCAGCCCTGGGGCTAACCTATTTTTGAGAGCGTCGCACACTGGGGCAGGTACCCTCAAAAACTGCCGATAATTCAAAAAGACCAAAGCATTCCCTCTTATATTAGTTAAGTTAAATACTAACCAAAGTACCATTTGACATTAATCAGAAGCTTCGTATTATATTCAGTTCGTTACTACCGTACTCTAAACTTAAACTTGTACTGTGAGCAAATTTTTATCAGTGATTTTCATATTTATTCAAAGCTGATTTTCGTTACAGTTTGATAATATTTAGTGTTATTTAATTATGGAACCTTCATCTTTAGGTATATACCTATATTTCAACTTAGTTTATTCTTCAGTTATGTAAACAGATTTAGGTAGGTAAATAAATCTAAATAGAGTAGTGAAATTTTAAGAAGTGAAATATTCAGGAGATATTTTGTTTAGGTTCTAAGCATTTTTAAGCAATGGTTTTTATTTGATAAATTCCGGTACAGTATAGGCTTTAAGAAACCACAGTAAAAAATGGCTACTTTGTGCTACTTTATAATTTAAATCGAGTTTTGATAGGTACTTAAATAAAAATAAAAAAATATATTTTTATTCAAAACTGTCCATTTTACTTAAGATTATTTATTTTGTTATAGGATCGGCTTCTTATACATATTTTATTACGAGACAAGGACTTGTGCATAGTTCTGGACATGATAATTTGAACCGCAATTACATTTTTTTGTGAAAAGAAATGGAAAATCGGACAAGTAGTAATCTTGAAGTTTTAAAGAAGAAATTATCGAATTTCAAGTTTAAATATAGATCCAAATGGTTGAAAGCGTGTAGAATAAAAGAAAAACTTAGAAAGAATAATAAATATTGGCTAGAAAAAACAAAAAAAATATATAAATAAAAATAATTTCATTTATGTGGTATCAATAAAGAAACGCGGCCGACATTTAAGACTAAACAGTTGCGTGGTTCAATTTCTACCTTGACATTAGTTTACGCTACATGTATGAGTTTACGAGCTGAAGGTAAATATTCAAGCCTCAAAAGTCTTAAAAGATATTTCCAGAGCATGCTAAGCTTTATCAAGAAGCTTATAAAAATCTTGAAACATAGTTTATCAGCTGAAGACGGACGGAACAGTTCCAGGAAGCATGAAACAATTTAATATATTTATTTTTTTACTAAGGGATATTTTTTTTACTAAGCTCCGATCCTGTCCTGTCCTGTGACCAGCAAGCAAAAGTTATTCAAAAACAAAGTTCAAAAAATATTCCTAAAATATATGACTTTATTGAAAGTTCCATCCGTCAATGTGTCAGGTGATAATTACAGATGATGATGATGATAATGCTCTGAATTATTTTTATTTTTTATAGATTGGTGGTTTTGTTTTTTAATTATTATTTTTAATTTATTGGTAGGTAACTATAGTACCTAAGTACTTTACTAGGGTAGTTAGATATGTATATTATGTTCAGCTTAATTTTTTTTTTAATATTTTCTCTAAACTATATTGAAATAATGACAATGGTTCTCGAGTTAAAAAAGTTATTACACAGACGCACTTTTAAAAATATGTTTTATATGACTTTTATATAATAAAAATACTTTTTCATACCAAAACTAATTTATATATTAGTACACATATTATTGAACATATTAAATGCGCATAACATGTTCTAAAACCATTAGATTATTTGCTGGCAGTTATAAGGCTATCCTGCCCCACTGTGCGTCGGTGCGTCGATAGTGCAATGGTTTATGGGTCGCTGCCTCCAGTCCGAGATGCGCACATTCGATGCTCTTACGGTGAAGGAATAAAATAATAATGGGAACTTGTATTGCACACACAATCGAACAAATGAAAGGCATATGAAGTATGCCAGTGCGGGCAAGCGTGGTCGATTACGACTTCATCATCCTAATTCAGGGTTGGCTCGAAAACCCTCGCGGTGGGGACGTGTGCCTATGAGCTAACTTCTAACTACCAAAATTTTCTTACCTCGACATCATTTTTATTTAATAATTTAATGAAATATGTTTATTTTCTTAGATATTTCCTGCGACTTATCTTTTTCTGTCAAACCAATCATCACACCACTTCACCAAGATTAGCATTGATTTAGATTAGTTTTTACTAAAATGGTGATGTTATCCCTGTTATCCTTATCGTATGGATATAAACAGGTAAAATGGAAGAGACGGAAAAGATTATACCGATTTATTTCAAGTATGATATCGATAATAACAGTTTTACGTTTATTCCTAAGTTGGTCAAGATAGTTTTTGATCGTTAATATAGTAGGCACCTATAATTTTTTTTATGCTTAGGCAATGGAAGTAATAATTACACCGAAACAATTCAAATTTCAAATTCAAATTCATTTAGATAGATAGGTTAGATATAATAGCAGTACGCAAATAAAATTCTAAGTATATGCGTAGGTATATCTATCATCAGATAATGTAATATATGAAATCGAGGGGTGAACAGAGCCAGAAGAGGTTTACTTGGGTTTCGTCACGGGGGGGACACATTTCATTGGATCACACACTAAACCCAAGTATAGATTATTAAAAACTTAAGTTTTCAAGGGTTTACGCTGAGAACTCACAAGGGAGGAATCAATTTTTAATATGAATGTACCAGCTTCAGAAGAAGCCTTAAAAATTAATAATAGCAATCTTGCATCTTGATATTTTAAGGCGTTATAACAATTATTTTGTTTTAATCACAAAACATGATGATTTCATTACGAAGTTTATTTTTATCAATACTTTTCTAGTGATATTTATAGACCTCGGTTTCCTTTTTTTTATCGTTATGGCACTAGTTTGTCTATGTGACATATTATTGTGTTTTCGTGTAACCGACCGAATGTGTGTGTATCCGAACACAGTATTTTTTTTATTATTTGGTTTTATTGGTCAACTGGTGAGTACTTCCCTAAAATACGGGGAAATTTGAACCAAAATTGGGAAATTAGTAGGGAGAACATCGATGTGGGCAAAATGCTAAGAATCAGGAATTTCAGAACATAACCCTAGACCCTAGAATAAACTACTTTGACTGTAACATCTCATCATCTTAATAAATAAATAAAAAATAGATAAAAATATTTATATCGTCACTGGAAAGGTGAAATGTCTTCCTTCCGTCCAATAAGCCTACTTGTCAACTTTGGCAAGTTGTTTGAGCGAGTCATCCTCGCCAGGCTTAGGGATTTTGCTGACGCAAACAGCCTCCTTCCACCCGAGCAGTTTGGCTTTCGGGCCAAACACTCTTGTACCCATCAGGTCCATCGGATTGTAGAGCATGTCTACACCGAGTTCAATAGGAATACCCACAAACCGACAGGGTCAGTCTTCCTCGATGTGGCGAAAGCCTTCGACAAGGTCTGGCACAGCGGACTCGTATACAAGCTGTACAAGCTCGGTGTGCCGGACAGGCTCGTACGTCTTGTACGAAACTTTTTGTCGAATCGTCGCTTTCGCTACAGAGTGGAAGGTGTCCTCTCGTCCTCTCGCCCCATTAACGCCGGTGTCCCTCAGGGCTCCGTGCTCTCGCCCCTCCTTTTCGCGCTCTACACGAGCGACTTACCGAAGACCCCTTATTCGCAGATCGCTCTATTTGCAGACGACACTGCAATCTATACCTCAGAACGAGACCCCTCTACCCTTGTCTCTAGACTCCAAGCGGCTCTAGACGCCATCAGCGACTGGTTTCGCAAATGGAGAATAGAAGTCAATCCCGATAAAAGCACAGCAGTGCTCTTTCATCGTCGCGCTCGTGTTCAGGGGTACCCAAGCGTCTCTCTGTTCGGCCGCCAGATTCCGTGGTCCGACCGCGTCAAGTACTTAGGCGTCACTCTCGACTCTAGGCTATGTTTCCGCTACCACTTGCGAAACGTTCGCAACCGCGCCGCGTTCATTATAGGCCGGCTCCACTCCCTCCTTTGCAAACGGTCGAAGCTCTCCCTACGTAGTAAGGTCCGTCTTTATACCGCTTGCGTCCGTCCCGTAATGACATACGCGTCTCCGGTGTTTGCTCATGCGGCTCGTTCCAATTTGAGTCCCCTTCAGGTGATTCAAAATCGTTTCATGCGCAAGGCCACGGGCTGTCCGTGGTACGTGCGCAATAGGAATCTCCACATTGACCTCGAGGTCCCCTCCATTAAGGAGTACGTGCGTCAAGCGTCTAAACGATATTTCGATTCGGCCGTTACTCACCCGAACTTTCTGGTGAGAAAAGCGTCAATTTACTTTCCGCATCCCACTACGCGATTCAAGCGTCGTCCTAGACACGCTCTCACAGATCCGGACGATGAGATCACCGTCGCGATTAAAGCTGCCATTGCGTGTAGGCCACACACCAATACAGAATGCCCTTCAGGTAGAAACCGCCCCCGCCGGCGGGGACGCGGAACTAATAGTAGAATTAATTCAGTAAGACCCGGTAGGGGTCATTCTTCTCCGACGCGCTTCTCGCCCTGGCAACGTTCTGGGCCGCGGTCCGAGCCCGTCTGAGGGCGCCCCCAGACGTTGTCATAAAATTCCTAAGGGGTACGAGCCTTCTGCTCCCCCGCAAGTCCGCGCCCACTATATTACCACTCTGGTATAAATAGTGATTAGGTCCGTCAAAAAAAAAAAAAAAAAAAAAAAAAAGGAAAGGTGAAATGTCTAACCTCCACTTTACCTACTTTTCAGGAGAGCAACTTAAAGTTTTTTTTTGCAAAAAAAAATCATATCTTTTGAAATACACATTACATATTTTGAATATATAAGTCGTTAGAATCGTATTTTCTTAATAAAACAGAAACTTGTTTACTGGCCCCGTTCAGGAAATAGGTGTTGCTTCAGAGAAAATACGCTGTTTTTTTAGTTAATTTCTTTCCGATAAAATCGCTAACAGTAGCGGCATCTGTAGAAGGAAAAAATCTGCATTTTACAGCGTTTGATGATTAAAAGGTTTCCTTTGGCATAGTGAATACCTAGAACCATTAGATCATTTTACGAAGGGTAGTCATCTAGTTTTTTCATGTAGGGTTGACCCTGTGGGAAAGACCCTGTATACATAATGAGGAACACCTGTAGGTCTAATATCGCGTCACAATATAACTAATAAAAGAGTTTGAATCATACACATCACACTAGTTTTTATTTCACCTCAATACGTGCAGTATTTCCAAAGTTATGACTGCGGGAAGTTCATGCACCTTTATCAAATTTCCGAGATTTCGCGCGCTTGCGTATAAAGTAGTACCGGGCGGCACACTACTGGCTAAGTACAGCTTGGCAAAAAAGAGTAGGAAAAAAATGAGCATCGTCAAGCGCGGACAAAAGTTGTCCAGCCTCACTTTCTGCCAAACATCGCAAGAAAACTTTATAAATCACTGTTCTAGCACCACTCCGTAAAGTAGTGTTCATATTGAAATAGTCTGTTATGTAAGGAAACGAGTTTTTTCTCCAACAAAAACGAAATTTGATAATCACAGCAAACGGATGACACGAAAGCTACAAGTGACTGACAGCAGAGTTGGTGTTGCCATCAAATAAAATTTTTAGTTCCATCTGTCACCGCTTTCTACTCTTTTTTGCCAAGCTGTAGGTAAGTACTCGTACCTATACCTACTTGTAAGCACCTTAAACACCTATTTAGACTACTTATTAAACCTATATACCAACAACGCACAGCTATATAAACTTGTTGCATATTAGTGTAGAATAAATAAGCAAGTAGATACAACTATCGGCTCGGCTATTCAACGGTAGAAGACGACATTACAGATGTCAATCAATCAGCCCACTGCAGTCCACTGCTGGACGTAGGCCTCCCCAAGGGCACGCCAAAGCGCATGATCACCCCGCTTTCTTCACCGTCTGTCGCAGAACCGATGAGCGTTGTGGAGCAGACGGGTTCTCGAATGGAGACAACGTCTCGGAAAACGTAGTGAGGGACGCCCCTTGCCAGGTGGACTGGTGACCTAAGGATGTCATGATGTATGAGGATGTATGTATGTAGTTTAATGTCATTTCAAGTTAAAAACTTATTAGTTATATGGCTTTTGGGGAATTCAATACATTGAAATTGGCAATGCTAATTGCTAGCTGTCAGTGTCAGTCATATCACACTGACTGACTTTGACAAACAACACGTGTTTTTGTTTTTTTTTTACACGCATTTCCAAGCGATTTTTTCGTAAGAAAAACGTGTAAATGTGGAAGAATAATAGACTAAGATCAAGATGAATCAAAAGAAAGTGCTCAAAAATCCATCTTTGACCTACACAAGCAATCCAGATTATAGGAAACCACCTAAAATCGCAAACCCGGTTCGTAACCTTTATCATTGTTTTTGTTCGGTTTTCAACCACAAAAAGTTACAAATACTCGTTGAAATACTACAGCTGGCCTTAATATTCGTATCTTAACACGCTTAATATAAATATTACTTAATTTTCAGCATTTACAATGTCTGGGAGCTCCTCATATAGATTCATTCAACTACATGATAACGGATGGCTTAAAGGCAGCTATAGCCGGCCTTATTCCCGCTGAATTCGAGTTACCAAGCGGGGAGAAGATCAAAGTCACTATTGATGAGGCTGCCTTTGCCAAGCCCAGCGTCCCGATGGAGGCAGTGGGTGTTAAAAATCAGAAAGTTTTGCCGACTGAATGCAGACAGAGAGCAGCTACTTACAAAGGCGATTTCAAGATAAGGTTGACTTTTAGTGTTGATGGAAAGTCAATAACTGTTGATCGGTCTCTTGGGAACCTGCCAGTGATGATTAAGGTATGTTGAAATGATCAAAATATCATTATTGTAAATAAAATAGTTATGGTTGACCATTAGGTTTAAACTAGCATAAATACTAGTATTTGGGAGGGACTCATTTATTGATGGTTTTTTCATAATAAAAATTGAGTTAATAAATTCTAATAATAATTGAAGAGGTATGAATTGTTTTTATTCCATTCAATGGTTTATTAAGAAAAGTTTCTAAATTAGCTTCGTATAATGACCTTAATTAATTTCAAACCTATTTGTTTGTGTATTTCAGTCTAAAATCTGTCACTTGGCTGATCTGTCTCCCGAAGAGTTGGTGGAGCATAATGAGCATGCAGATGAATGGGGAGGCTACTTTGTCATCAAGGTAAATAAACCATAATTATTTTTGTACTCATTTGGTTGTTAAAGATATTGATTAAATAAATTCTAAATATATTTTTTATATAAATAATTTCTAAAGTGAAATTCTGTTAGCAATTAATTTCTGATCTACAGAATTTGTAAATAAATGCCTGCCTGTTTATTTTATAAGTAAATATTCACTAGGTGCAGCAGGCATTGATTTACAACAGGCCTAGATATAGCGCATCATACAAAAATACACTAGAAACATGTCACCTATTTGTAAGTACGCTGGGATTAAAAAGTGACATGTGTTTTTTATTAATTGCAACCTTATTGTCTACCATTATAGTAGTATTTTTATTGTCAAATACTGTGGTAATGTAGTGCTTGAGCGCCGCTTTGCCAGCCCATTTTTTGAGCATTCATGTTCTATCTAGGCCTGTTGTAAATCAATGGCAGCAGGCTATCATTAGTATTAATAGTTTTTTCTTAAAATATTGTTAATGTTGCTAACGTTTTTATTTTTTATTTATTTATGTTTTCACACCCAAGGATCTTTGCTTCCTATGTAGTAGGCTACTTTTTACCGCGGGAAAAATTCATTCCCATTCAGTTATAGTAAACCACAACATATCTACTTTTACTCTCATATAAAATATGCCTTATACTTTTATTTAATGAAAAATAATACCACTCTATTCTATGTACATTTTTATATCAAACACATTTCACAGTACCAGACCCCAATACAAACAAACCTTATATCGAACAACTGCCATTACAATACACGAATACACCCCAATCCATGCAATCCTATTGTATTTGATCAATGCTTCTTCAACCAGGGTCACGAGCGTCTAGCCCGTATGTTGCTGGTCACCCGCCGGAACTACCCTGTAGCCATCAAGAGGTCTGGCTGGCGAATGAGAGGCAATCTCTTCTCAGATTATGGCATCCTAGTCAGATGCGTCACCGGAGATCAAACTGCTACAGTAAGTTATTTCATAGATGCTTCTCTCTAGATTCACCCAACTGAACCACCCTGTGCTATCAAAAGGTCCGGTTGGTAGATTGGAAGACCAGCAACCTCTGCTGTATTATAACATCCTAGTCAGATGCATCACTAAAGATGTTGCTACGGTAAGCTATTTTAAAAATGCATCTCCTCTACCACTCCAACCGAATTTCCCTATAGCTCTGCTGCCGGGCTGGTGGGTACACGCAAAATAGGCGCAGCAGATATCGATTTGCGGAAACCAGCCCATCATATACCATACCATACTGCCGGGCTAATCATAACATCACCGGCCGAGCCAATAACCGGAAAGTGTCGGGCCACGCAGTGTAGGGTTTCGTACTTGTCCAATACTACTATAGACAGTGAACCTTCATCAAAATATTTTTCTACGATACTTGTGGTACCAAATTTCTTATTTGTACAAGTACATTTTATAAGTTGGTCTATTATTCGATAACCTGTAAAGCCTACTTGACGTTCATGTTAATAATTTACCTTTTAAATTCATCATATACACTACTACCGTGAATTTTTTCACATTTCCAAATACAACAGTTTCGCTGGTAGAGGGGGTCACTTGACTGTAACAAAAATAAGCATTTTAAAACAAATATTTCTGAAACGTACACTAGCATCGAAAAATGGCATTTGCAAACCCCCATTATTTATAAAAAACCTATCCAACGATACCTTCACACTATATAAATATTCTGACATTTGTGTCTCAATATATCTATGACAATCTTGTGTATGTAAAAAGAAATATAAGTAATTTTTAGAAGCACAGTGAAATACACAATTTTATTAAATACTAGAAATAAAGACAAGATGGTTGCTTATGTCAGCAGACTACATAGTATTAGTAATTCTTTTAAAGGCAATTGGACGTAGTTACACGAAAAGGATCCAATCCACACAAAGTTACTTTTCAGATATTGAAGTTTGAAGTTCAAAATATTTCCTCATAGGTATTTGTTTCAAGATAATTTTACGTGTTATGTTTTGTGAGAAACATTAAAACATTTTTATTGTTAATAGTATATTTATGGGACAATTGGTATTATTTGCGGTCAGTTTTGTGTACGTAAGTCATTTTTGACAATGTTGTGGATTGGATCCTTTTCGTGTAACTACGTCCAATTGTATACGCTATTACAATAAGGTCCCTACTGATATTAAAAACTTACCTTTAGACAAGTTTAAAATAATTATAAAACAGGAATTGTATAAAAAAAGTTACTATAGGACATATGATTTCTTAAAGGACAGATGTCCATGGGAATAGATTGTTTGAGTAGCAGACTTTTTCAATATATACCTCAACGGCCCGTTACAGTCCATTGTTGGACTATGAGCCTCCTCCACTTAAGTGGAGGGTTTTACCATAATCTCCACGCTTGGCAGGCGGGTTGGAGATCGTAGATTAAAATGTTACTGTATCAGAGAGCGCTGCTGCCCATTCCCTGTTCAATGTGTAGTCCCTAAGTCGCCTCTTACGACACCCACGGGGAGAGTAGGGGTTGGTGACAAATGTATTCTACTCTGCCGTCACCACACGGCGCAATATATAATTAGCATTAATATTGTAACTGACAATATTTTATTTAAAAAAGGAAACGCAAAAGATGCGATGACTGTGGAGTTTCTTCGGTGAGCTCTTCTCCACAGATTGCGCCATTGTGTTAGTGAACGACGTAAGTGACGGATCTAAGTGATGTAATAACATCTTATGAAAATAAAAAATTTGACCCCCAGTTCACGTGTTGGTTGGAGAAACCCTAAAAAAATTCTTAAAGATTTTATTCTCCAGCTTTGTCGGCATGATTAATGTGTATATCCATGCAAAATTACAGCCTTCTAGTACTAAGAGTATCTGAGCTAAGCCGCGGACGGACAAACAGACAGACAGACGGACATGGCGAAACTACCTATAATTGGTTCAAGTTGTGATCTCGTTACGCTGATTCTGAATATGCCTATAGCTATCTATACGGCCGAAAATGTTGCGATGCTTATGATTAGGACGGCAGTATATCAAGAGGTCTACCTTGTGAATGAGAGGCAACCTCTTGTCGGATTATGGAAACCTAATTAGATGCATTACTAAAGATCAAACTGCTATAGTAAGACATGTTTAGGTATAACGCCTTCTTTGGTAACTCATTTTATTTTTTATATATATATTTCTTTTTTTTTTTTTTTTTATATATTTTTTTTAGTTTTTTTTTGTCTTATTTTATTTTATTGGTTAAGAAATGTGACCTGTAGAGGAAAAGCCTCAGCGGTAGACCTTGTAAGCTGGCAACCCCCATAACTCCGTAATTTTTTAAAATTTCCAAAAACTGGCTCGATAAAAAAAATCGATTAATTTATCGAACCTGCTCACAAAATTTCATGAGAATCGGTTGAGAAACGCGACCTGTAGAGTGAAACAAACAAACAGACAGATGGACATACAAAAGCAAATTTTGCCAAGCTGAAGCAAAGACGCTTCGCTCGCTAGGTCAATTATAGTGCCAAAAAACAAACTCAGTTGAATGTAACAAAGGTTCCATTTTTCTCTAATTGGCTACGAAATCCTAAAAACTCCAGCGCAACAAAAAGACTGGTCTTTGATATAAATGTGAAACTTTGGTGCATCCTCGGAGTAAATACTCCATAGATTTTTGAAGTGCGTCACCACGCGCTCAAAACGACCTCCTTTGGTATCCCAAAATTAAATCATCAAACCTAACTTTTTCTGAGCATCAAACTAATCATCCATATATTCTTTGAAAAAAGACATTTGTAAAAAAAAACTGTCTAAAACCCTAGGTCTAAAGCAAGAAGCTTATATAAGCTTCTTGGTCTAAAGTCTAAAACTGTCGAAGCTTTGTCACAGTGAAGTTTCCACACCATGACAGATAATTGTTGACAAAATTATCGTAACGGAAAAGCACCCAGCATTTCTTTAGAATGTTATTATTTTGGTGAAATTCATGTGTTGTATAATAGAAGCATGCTGTAGAGCAATTTGCCCCTCGTGCCTGGTATGTTGCTGTGACTGCGCACCTGACGCGGACGACGATGTTAGCCGGTGTTGCTGACGACTGACTATACTTTAATCATCCAGAAAATTATTACTATGGCCGGGAACCTTACAAAAAGATGAGGTGGGCAGACATCCAACTTACGCAGGGTAGGAAGCGACTGGGTGAGAAGAACTGAAGACCGTGTTCAGTGGCGTGCAATAGGAGAGTCTTGAACATGATGATGATATTTACACAAGTTTTAATAATTTCATCTTCTTATCATATGGGTTGCAAGGTCGACAACCGACCTCTCAAACCCTGGTGTCAGAGTTAAAAAGCCGACAAAGGCCTCTGATATGGTAACAAATAAATCTGCATTTCTATAAATTAACTGGGAACAGAGTCACACAGTAATCTTTGTTTGGCAGTGTCTATCGGGACTCGAACCTGGAACCTCTGGAAATAAAACCGAACACTTTATCTTATATAATACTCTTTTCACACTTTGGGAATGACAGCGTCATTTTATACATTACGAGATTTCCCGTGGGAATGAAGTGTTTTACCGCGGTAAAAATTAGCCTATGTCCTATTCCAGGACCTAACCTATATGTGTGCCAAGTTTCATCCCGATCCGTCCAGTGGTTCAAGCGTGATTCGGCAACAAACATCCAACTTTCGCATTAAAATTTATAATATTAGTAGGATGTAGTTAAAATGTTTAAGTTATAGTTATTAGCGGTCCGGCCGCGCCTACGCTCGCGTTGTGTAAGATTTTTCCGTAAAAAGTGTCATAGTGTTAATCGAGGGTGCAGTCGCCTGGCATAGCGCATAGTATTCCGATTTCTCTGCAGGCGATCTCTATTCCAAATTTCATCACAATCCGTTCAGTAGTTTGCGCGTGAAAGAGTAACAAATATCTATCCATACTTACAAACTTTCGCGTTTAAAATATTAGGGATATTGCTACCCTACATTGTGGTGTGACATCAAAATAACCGGTTTATGGAATGGTTGAGCAGCAACCTCTGGGGGCCGTTTCACGAATCTACAAGTTACAAATTACAAGTACAATTCGATGTATATTGCGGAGACGATTAAGTAAAACCACGAAGGAAGAAAAAATTTTACGCGCCCCCATGGAGCCGCAGCCGCTCAGAAGGGTGTGAGGGTAGGTGGAAGCGGGAGACGAGGTTTGTCTTTTAACTCTATCACACATCTTCAAATACGTTACGTTAGAAAAAGATAGAGACATTCATGTTATGACATGCCCAATTAAAAACAAAATATGAATAAAGTATGACATTTATTTGTCTTTATTGGCATGTAAAAAACAAGAAACTTCATGGTTGCTGAATTTGAAAATAGTGATGTGATGTGGTTTGAAGCGTAACAAATATTTATCGATTATTTACTTACATTTTATCACAAGGCTACTTATTTATCGAACCTCTCATATACAATGGTGATCAACTTGCAATAATATTGGGAATTTTAAACTGTTATTACTCATGTAGTGCTCAGGTTACCTCTTAGGGCATTTGGTATTTTGTATTTTTGCTTCTCCATACATATATTCTTCTACCTAGAGAGGCACAATGACAGACGGCCCACCTGATGGTAAGTGGTCACTGTCGTCCAGGACATCTGCAACTTAGGGGAGTAGATATGGTGCCGGCCTTTGAGATGTCTGTAGACTTTTTTTTAAGAACCCCAAATTGTTGTACAAAGGAAACACCTCGTGAGGGAGATCATTCCACATTTACATTACGTTTAGAATAACTTTTGACCACCTATTTTTCACATAAATATCAATGATATTGACAAAATATTTATTACAATGTAAATTATTAACAATAAAAATTAAAATAATGTTTAATGTAGTGTTCATTTGCACTTGCTGTCCAATTAAAAATATAATAGAATTAGTAAAGCTAATGCAGAGCTACCTTCGGAAGCATGTATCGTTAAGTTCATTAACTGAGGAGGAAGCACTTATTCGTTAACCTGTAAGAATGAAAATATATTATTTGGATAAAGAGATAATGCTGAAGCTAATAAACCACCAATACTTCCTTCAGTATGGTCTGTCTGGCACACTATTAAACGAAGCACAAAAATCTTACAGCTCTTAGAATACCTAACCTGTAAAGTTAGATCAGCAACTATTTGCCATTGCAATGCAAATAGTCATATAATATTAATAAGACACTGCACAGAAAAACATAAGTTATAAACTTACATTACATTCGTACATAAACTATGGATTAAGCTGACGACTCGATTCTATATTATTTTTTATCGACTACTTCACATCACTAAAAATCAACAACACAATTTTCTACAAAAACTTGACCACGAAAGTTGTAAAAACCAAGCGGTTTATTACTTACCAGAAAAATGTGATACCAGAAAGCTTTGTAGTGTTGCTTGCGGCATGGTTTTGGCACAAATTCACCGCACAATTAACCATTTTGTGTAGTCTAGTAATTTATTTGTAATATTTTATGCCACAGATAATGTCCATGTCACATGCCGTGAACGACTATTTGAAAGAAAAGTGTGAATGTGTGTGTGAGTTACAAAATTGTATCACAGCCGGCACCCATAGTATGTTTTGATTACTACTCCATCAGGGCGGACGCGTAAAATTTTTTCTTCCTTCATGAGTAAAACGATAATAGCTTGTAGTTTAGGCGAATTAGCTACGCAATGCATATCAAATTGTAACTTGTTGCTTCGTGAAACGGGGCCCTGGTGTATTATAATGTTCTAGTCAGATGTATCACTAAAGATAAAGCTGCTACGGTAAGCTATTTTAAAGATGCTTCTCCTCTACCACCCACGCCACCGACTTTCCCTATAGCTATATCAAGAGGTCTACCTGGTGAATGAGAGGCAACCTCTTGTCGGATTATGGAAACCTAATCAGATGCATCACTAAAGATCAAACTGCTATGGTAAGACATGTTTAGGAATAACGCCTTCATTAGCATCTCGCGTTTAAGGGGCTAGTCCGGGAATTTTCAAGATTTTTGTTGAATCAGATCTCATTATCTACGTCAGTAAATGTATTGATTTTCTAAAATATGTTATTGGACTCTATTATCTACGCTTACACTAAGGCCAAAACATGTTTGGTAAAAATCTTCTCGATACAAATGTTATCCAAAGCAGCGTCTTCGATTCTCGTTATTTGAATCTGAGAGGTAAATGGTAATTTATTGGTCGCCGAAATTTAGTTACAAGATAGGTCTCCGACTGCTTTATGTTTTTCCTAAGCAAATTTACAAATCAAATTAGTACTTTTTATATAAACTGAGAAAGTAAATTTGGCACTTACGCCATTTACTTGGAGCGCGCGAACATTATTTCTTTCTCTGTTAAACACGTGCGGAGAAGCTTAGCGTCATCACTTTCCTTTCTTGAGCTCAGTCGCCCATGATCTTTGCCGACGACGGATGTGCGCTCGGTGGCGCTCCAAGCCGCCCGGCTCACGAAATAATTTTATTTGGAGAAGACGTACTATGAGTAGGTCCGTCACATCCATCCGTCCGATCCGTTACATTGACAATATTTCTAAATCGATTTTTAATTAAATAAATATAGGTTGGGTCCATACCTGCTGCTTGTATACTTAGTAAGGTTTAGTCAAGTTTGTGATACTATCACTTTCAAGGTCGACACTAATAATACGAGTACACTACGCAAAGGGTATATGTGTATGTACAGTGGACGGCACATCAAGGTATACTTTTTTTTTTTCAAATTAGATGTTATTATTATACTACCTAGTTACAGATGTCGATCATTTTATTTTTATAGTACAACCCAGGCAGGCGCGAGAGGAATAGTTAGGTATTTCTATTATTCAACCAAATGCGGTTTTTTAGAATTATTTTTATTGTGTTAGGTAGGTAAGATATAATTTATTTATTGATTCAAAAGTAAAGTTTGCATACTCGTTACGTAATTTTATAGCCTATACCTAGCTTACAAAAAACCAGCCAAGTGTGTGCGGGGCCAAGTCTTATTTCCAGTCAAAGGATTATATCCCTCACGGGGGAACAACTAAGGATTTTTCCCGCTGTCCCCAAGTATGTTCACTCGAAAAAAATAAAAACAGGGGACAGTGGGAATAAATATTACCGTTCTCCCACGTTACAAATTATAATTATAAAATGAATGACTGATTTACGAGTATTTTTATTCAAATGATATTTTGGATGAGTAATAATTATTTATAAAAAAATAATTATAATATTGAACAAAATGAACTCATATATTTTTTAACTGACAGTTTATTATTTTGTTAGTGCTCTGATTACGATAAAACTTGGGTTAGTGGACTATTCCATTAAGAAAACCACAATTTTTTTTTCTATGAGTTAATGGGTTTGATGAAACTTGAGCACTATTTTGCCAAGGAAACAATGAGGTAATGTTAAAAATAAAAAAAATCCAAGAATCTTAGTTTTTATGACAAAATAGAACCTCTAATAAATATAAGGAAATATTGTCACACTTTAGAAATTCTAAAATACTTAATGAATTTCTAAAGAGATATCGTTAGCTTTGCCGTGACAAATCAAAACTAAAACGTGTCAACGTCTTAGCAAAATAACGTAAAACCTCTCGTGTGGTAATAATCGGCCCATGAAACTGAACAACTTTCGTTCCAAAACTTTTTTAAACTCGTATTTTTTTCAAACAAGGTGATCAGCTGATCGAGTTAATTTGTATGAAAGTTTAAAAACATTTTTGACGGTACTTAGGTGTCACGTGGGATCGATCTCTGACATAAAGAGAGAACTGCCGCAAGCTTAAGAGTAAAGTTGGTGCCCGGAACAACATCCTGAGACGCCTTACCACTACCCGCTGGGGAGCCAGCGCACGCGTTCTTCGAACGAGTTGTTTTGCTCTCGCTTACTCAGCAGGCGAATATTCGAGTCCAGTTTGGGCTTGTTTAGCCCATGCGAGAAATGTGGACACAGCTCTCCACGAATCATGACGTATAGTCACGGGCACCCTGAAACCGACACCACTGAGAAAGCTTTACTCCATGGCAGGAATTGTTCCACCCAGCGTGAGACGTGAGGTCGCTTGCGATATTGAAAGAGCGAAACAGTCTCAAGACAGCAGGCACCTCCTTTACGACACAACCCTCCTCTTTCCCGTCTCAAGAGTCGCCGCAGCTTCCTCAAGAACTCCACACCCATCTAAAAAGACCCACTTTTAGCACGTAAACATCCTATCAGATCCTCGTTTTAACACATTATTAAAAAGAACTCCACACCCATCTAAAAAGACCCACTTTTAGCACGTAAACATCCTATCAGATCCTCGTTTTAACACATTATTACATTTTTTACGAACGAACACGTTATATTTTTATCACTAGCGAATCGCGATGCACAGGACTGTCCATACTAGGCAGTGTTGGCAGGGTCACCATGCATGAGGTATAGAGACACAGGAGCGTGTCAGAATGAAAGACGTGTTGTGCGTCAGACAAACATATTGACTACAAGCTACTTGGATGCTAAATTATATCTATCTAGATGTGGTTGAAGTGAGTCATACATATACTACAGTTGGCTGAATAAAATACATTTTTTGCCTAGTGACAAGCAAAAAATTTAGGTATGAAGTTAGCTGTCATCGTATGTCATCAAATGTGTTTTAGTGATGCCAGACCAAGCGCCCTAATAATTTCAATGGTAAACACAAATAGTCGATGCTTTATCAATAAAATTTCGCGGCGTGGGCAGTCTGATATAATACTAAAGTAAAAGTTTTACAATTAAATATATTTAAATAGCAGATCAATCTTTACACGTGGCGCAAGATTCTGTGCCATATTCAAAGATGAAGTTTGACATTTGTGTAATTTTTTTATATATCTCGTTTGTCAAGGCAGAGAATCAGCCGTATATCAAATCAAATAAAAATATTTTATTCAAATTAAGATTTTTATGAATCATTTTTCGACGTCAAAGCTACCATGGATGGCACGGCTACAGGTTACTTTTTGGAGGGCACTTGGAAATTAAATGATTTTATAAAAAAATAAACAACCGTGTAGTATTTTGAGCAAAAAAAATGCAAAATATATTTAGGAACCAACCTTATATCTCGAAATGGTTTTGCATTTAGCATACTTTTTTTAAAACTTTGCATACCCAATTTTATTGACAAAACAGAAACTTTTGATCTTGATTTGAACCAAATATTTGATATAAGATTTCTTTGGTACCAATTACTCATCATAATGACAGTGAATGAAAAAAATTATTGATGTGTTGAAGTGACGTGTGTGTGGTAAAAATATTATAAAGACATTTATAGTGATCATCCTGTTTAATCTAACACAAAGAAAAAAATAGACACGATGAAAACATTATGTATTTCCGGAAACATTCACAATATTGATCGTATCAGAAATAAGTAGATACGTATCGATCGTATTGTAAATCGTAAATAAACATCACATTTTTATTTTTTTGCATCCAATTAATAAATTGACTTCAGTTTGGAAACAATGGAATAAAAATACTCGAAAATCTGTAGGTATTTTATAAATAAATTATAGTGGTGACAACGGGAATTATTTTCCCCTTGTCCCCTATATAATTTTGAAGTGAAGATACTAGAAGACAACAACTACTGAACGAATTGGTATGAAAGAAATTTGGAATAAAGTTAGTTTATACCCTGGAACACATAGGACACTTACATAGGATACTTTTTACGGGAAAAGGCTTATTCCCACGGGAAAATCTTACACAACGCGAGCGTAGCCGCGGGCGGACCGTATTATAGTAATTCAAATTATACTTACTATTACAATGTCAAAATGTCTGGAATCTTGAAATACTAAATCTTTTATTTTTAGGTGAAATTATAATCATTACTACCCTACACTCCACTACACTAAAGACCAATTAAAATAAAATAAAAAATATATACTCAAAGAGCGAATCATACATAGTAATATACTTTGCGCGATTACATCAAATTAAACAAATATAATATTTTATCATTGTCGCAGAGGTCATAGACCCGCCTCGATGTTTTAGAGCGGGGTCTGTGCGGGGCGGCGCGGGGAGCGGCTGACCGACGCGGGGCGCTGCCCGCGCCGTCTTCCTTAGACACACCTCTTGCGCAACAATTTCTTTTCGGCGTAGCGCCTTAAGGTAACATGATTAAAAGGGTGTTTTTTTTTGTATTATTTAAATTAGAGTACCAAAAAACAAACTCAGTTGAATGTAATAAGGGTTCCGTTTTTCTATAGTTAATTCCAGCGCAACAAGGAGATCTTAGATCCCAATGCGATGTTTTGGTGCATCCCTCAGAGCCAAACTCCATAGATTTTTGAGGCGTGTCATCTCGCGTTCAAAGCGACCTCCTTTTGGTTCCCAAAATCAGAGCATTCATTTGATATTCTTTGAAAAAAGTCATTTAAAGATTGTCACAGTGAAGTTTCTGTACCTACCATACCGTGGCAGATCAGTGTTGACAAAATTACCTTAACGAAAGCACCCAGTATTTCTTTGGATATGTTATTATTTTGGTGAAATTCATGTGTTGTATATTAGAAGCATGCTGTAGAGCATATTGCCCCTCTTGCTTGGTATGCATGGTATTATGCTGTAATTGCACGCCTACCACGGAAGACGATGTTAGCCGGTGTTGCTGATGACTCACTATATTTTAATCATCCAGTAAATGTTTACTATGACCGGGAACCTTAAAAAAAGATGAGTTAAGTAAAGATTTTCGAAGTAAGATTTAACAAAATCATTTTTCGACGTCAAAGCTAGGTGGTTAATGGATAAAATAAGTTTGTGACCTCTGTGGAGAAGAACGGCCAGAAGAAACTCCACAGGACTCGTATCTTCTGTACTTTTAATAAAATATTGTTTACAATAGTCAATACACATTATTAATACTTCCTTGAACCATCCAAACTCCAACCCTCTTTCGTCATAACTTATAGTAAGCTTTATTATAAACAAAGCGTCTGTTTTATACAATTCTTAAATATTTTTTCTGGCAAAATCAAGATCCCATCAGATATTTTGTTATAATAGCGCACACAGAGCCCCACAAAGAAGTGCTAAGTTTAGCAAGTCTACAGTGATGATTAACTAGTTTATTCTTATTTTTAGTATTACGACCGTGAATGTCAGAATATTTACTAAACTCATGGATGTTTCTCCTAACAATCATAATATTAGCAAAAATGTATTGGCATGGAACCGTCAAGATATCTATCTCCTTAAACAGTTCTCTTAGTGAGTCTCGACAGCGAAGTTGGTAGATTGCTCTAATAGCTCTCTTCTGCAAAATGAAGACTGTATCGATATCAGCCGCTCGGCCCCACATCAGGATACCATAAGACATGAAAGTAGGCATCCAACTTACGCAGGGTAGGCAGCGACTGGGTGAGAAGAGCCGAAGATCGTGTTCAATGGCGTGCAATTTAGTACGAGCGTGGGCGCTCCAATCTTACATAATAGGATACCAAGATGGGATCCATTTGTGGAGGTTCAGAACAGGATTGGCTTCTTATATCTATAAGTTTGCCTGCGCAAATCTTGGACCGTTTTATGTAGAAGATCAAAAAAGATGTTGTTGCTTTGTACTTTTAACGTCCGTCATCAAGTACCAACTTGAGACCTGGCAAATTAGATCCAGATCGCCAAGGAGCTAATTATGCTCCATATGTCGACTGGGTTGTTACGTCGAGTCTCGTGAAGGTGCATATCGATAAGTCCTCGAGTACGAGTGTTCTGTAAATGCATTTATAAAATTTATAACTGAGTTGGAAAAAGCCTGCCGTCAAAAATGAAGATCTTATCGTAAAAACTATTAGTCCTGGATCACTGGTGTGTAGGGACAAATTATAGGCTTCGACGTGATCACATAATTAATATCGTGATCTTGCACACATAAATACCTTACCTACAACAAAAAAAAAACCTGACGTAAAATACGTTACCTATACAAGAACTGCTCGTTTAAGGCATTAGATTGTATTTATTTTATTTTTCAAAAAGATCACTCCGCCACGGAACCCTTCACTGAGGTCTGACGCGCAATTAAAAACCACAGATTTTATTCATTGAGATATTATGAACGTACCCAGAGAAGACAACGAGGCTAATTCTCACTGTCACGCTCTAATCCTTAATTTAAGTTAGTCAGTCCTTTTTACCTTTTAAAGATTGAAAAGGGAGTTGATCCCTTCCAACGTGTCTCTTGAATGCAGCATACATTTATGTTTCTACGTTTCAGTGTTTCTGCCAGTTCTTGACTGCGCCCAGTAAGGGATCCCAGATTCCACGTCGCTATTCTAAGTTTTTGTGTCGATTGCGAAGTTATGTTCTTGTCATTTGTGCCGTCACTTTGGGGGAACGCCCTAGTATTATTCGCATTCACAATCTTCACGTCGCTTTCGGGGTACGCCCTAACATTTATACCCTTATTCTTTCTGACTTGTTTCATAATTAGGAGACGGTATTTTGGTTTTAATTTTACGGCCGGTTACCACCTGACGCCAAGGTTGTAACCCTCTTGGAGGAGCTTGGGAGCCGCCGTTGACCGTTCGGTTCTTCCGCCGCCTTCCCTACTGAACATCCCAACCTGAATGCCCAGCACACCCATGACCTCTATCTACTCCAATGATGTCAAAGAAGCTCGCCGGTGGGGTTTGATATCGAAGTTTCCATCTCCGGCCTTGTGGTCCACGGGGGGTATTTTATTTTCCCCCTACCCTCTGAGCTGGAATATCCAACTCAGCGAGCATCCCCCTATCCGCCACCTGGGGACGCGCTCTCTAGGGAATTAGGCTACCCCGAGAGATAGCCATCCTAATATTAGAGTTATCACGAATTTGAACCTTATGGCCGTGTCGATTGCACAATTAAAACATGCTACTTAAAAATCTCTTAAACTGACAGCTATGCCCTTATTTTAGGTTATCATTCGTTCAAATTAATATCATTCGTTCATCATCTCTCTTTCATTTGTCATAAAAAGGAAAAGGATAGCTGGATTTTAAAATTAGAATTAGAGCATGACATCCCGAATCGAGGCCAACATCTCAAAGGTTTCCGTTCCACTTATGTTGTATTCACCCGACCGGTTTCCGGGAAGTGGAACTAGTAAAAATGAAATTGAAATTGGTTTATTGTGGAGCATAGGTAATAAGATGGTGTACATTTATAAAAAATATTAAATTAATTTCCTCTATGTCCCGCCGCATGGGCATACAATATTTAAATGTCATGAAATAAAATAAGATAATTAAAATGTCATAAAATAAAAGTGTAAACATTCATAATAACTAAACTTATTTGTCCATCGACTTATCATTTAAGTATTCGTTCAAACTATTTATTTACTAGCAAATTATATAAACTATTTTTAAAAACTTGTAGACTTTTATTAAATATGTGTACCAAGTTCCATGAAGTGCCGACAATTGCAAGTATCAATTGTCAAAGGTTTCTATTTGATTTATCTATTCACAGAACAACGTCCTTCACTTCCTTCAAAACGGCACGTGCAAGCTGATGTTCTCGCACCGTAAAGTGATGTACTACGCACCACTGCTGCTCATCCTCAAATGCTTAGCCGACTGGCCCGACCACTACCTGTACAGAGTTCTACTCAACGGCAAGAAGGATGATTTGTACTACGTCAAGTAAGTGGCATTTACCTCGAACTTTTTATGTAGTTAGATTTAACCGTATATCGTATATAATTTATACTTGCGATTGTCGGCACTTGGTGGAACTCCATAGTATTATTAATGATGCAAACATTTATACTGCACGGGTGAAATGTTGTTGCAATTTTGTCTAAGTTTGTAATAAATAATGTAGAACTACATTACCCCGGAAGATGCTGTAAAGCGAAACCGGTCGGGTTCATTCAAATATAAATCATGTGGAACGAGTACAAGTGTTTGCATCATTAATAATAGTATATAGTATAATATGCTGTTTAAAAGTCCTGAATATTAAAAAATCCTTTGGCTGTTCTGTTCACGCCATTTATAGTTATAAAATAAAAATATTTATTTCAGACATTCAAAGTTCCATATAAAAACAAACAAAACAACACAAATACAGCACATAAACTCAAAATTATAAATTATTTAACTTAAAATGATTACATAAGAGAGCCAGTACATGCAATTCGGTGAATCTTTTTATCAAAACAGAGTCCATTCTCTCACTTATCATCTTCATGATTCCATTGGCGCTCCCACGAACTCTTTTCACAATAGAGGTATATATATCAATTTATAGCTATAGATATCTGTATAGATATCATCTGTATTCAATGCTTTTTCAACCAGGGTCACGAGCGAGTTCAGCCTCCGAAGCCGTGGTCGAAATTTCGCAGCTCATTACGGAGGTTCCGGGTTCGATTCCCGGTGGGGACGGTCGGTTGTCGACCTAGCAACCCACACGAGGAAGAAGAAGATTGTAATTAATTTAAAAATTCCACTTACAGCTGCGTGCAGAACATGCTTCGTGAGCTCCACCAAGAAGGCTTGCATACCTCTGAGGAGTGCCGCTCGTACCTCGGCCGTATGTTCCGGGGTAGACTATCAGACCTGCCACCCTGGGCCTCCGATATGGAAGCCGCAGACTTCCTGCTCAACAGATGCGTCATGATCCATCTCCCTAAACATGTGGATAAGCTGTATGGACTCGTGTTTATGGCGCAGAAGTTATACGATGTTGTACAAAATAAGGCTAAGGTAGGTGTTTGGATATTCATTCTTTTCATATGTTGAGGTTGATTCTCACTGTCGCGCTCTGATCTTTAATTTAAGGTCGTCCGTCCTTTTCACCTTGGATAAGAGATGGCCATCCTAATACTAGTGGCTCTGTGAGCTGTAGACCTCGCGAGTTTTTTTTAATGGCTGATTTATATATTTTTTTACATTTTCAACCCTCAATAACTACGTCATTTTTTAAAATTTCAAAACCTGGCTACGAATAATTTCTACATATTTATTAAACCTGCTCCCAAAATATCACGAGAATCGGTTGAGTAACGCCGCGCGACCTGTAGATGAGAACAAACAGATGGACATACAAAAGCAAGCAATTTAGGCCAAGCTAAAAGGGAGACGATCATCGAATTTGAACCTTATGGAAGGTGTCGATTGCACAATTTTTGAAGGCACGTAAAACATCCGACTTAAAATATCTTAATCTGACAGCTACACCCTTTCATTCAAAATAATATCATTCGTTCATTCAAAATAATATCATTCGTTCATTCAAAGTAATATCATTCGTTCATCTGAAATCATCGCCTCTCATTGATCATAAAAACGAAAAGGATAGCTGGATTACAAAATTAGAATTAGAGCATGACTGTATGAATTGGTACCATTGTGTTTTATTGTTTGTTGTTTAGTCAATAAAGTCTCCACCAACAATGGCTCACTTACTGTCTTGCCCAGCAGCGTGCCCCACCACCTGTACAGGCGAAGACCTCTATAATGCCACAGATAATGCCATATCTGTGGCAGAGTATTGGTCTTCCCAAATTTAGTAGTAGAAAAGAAAGAATAAAGTCTGACACCGTTTCAGGTGGAAGGCGCGGACGCGGTTATGGTCCAGGAGTTGCAGCTGGGTGGACACCTGTATCTCCAGGTGTTGAAGGAGCGCCTGCAGATGCTGCTGTACGTCATCAAGGCAACTGTCATTAAACGAGCCAGGATATCGAATAAATTCTCCGTTACATCGGTAAGGCTGAAAATATAGGCGATCTAAATCTAACTATCTTTTTATGATTTGTTTTTCAGTGTTGATTTCAGTTTTTCCATATTAAACTGTTCTTGTATCGTCAAATAAAGAGAAATAAGGTTACTTCCTACCGAGCGCTTGCCTATTCTTGTCCACCATTCAGATATCGAATCAGGAATGAGGAGATACTTAGAAAGACCAATGTCATCGCAATAGCTTTCAGGATAAGTAAGTTGAAGTGGCGATGGGCAGGCCATATAGCTCGACGAACTGATAACTGATGAGGAAGAAAGGCCCGTGCAAGCCAAGAGAGAACTCTTGGCTTGCACGGGCCGGAAGGCGAAGTGTTGGACGGCCTCCCACAAGGTGGACAGATGACTTGGTGAAGGTTGCTGGGCGCCGGTGGATGCAAGTAGCGCAGGACCGTTCACGGTGGAAACCTATGGAGGCCTATGTTCAGCAGTGGACGTCTTCCGGCTGAGATGATGATGATTCAGATATTGCCTTCGTTCATCTTCCCATCCCGCCAAGTATCCTGCCCACTTCAATTTCAGCTGAGTTGTCAGCTTACCCACATCTTCTAAAACTACCTATCAAATCAAATCAACGGCCCGTTACAGTCCTCTGCTGGACTATGCGCCTCCTCCACTCCGCGTGTTTGGTTTTGCCATAATCTCCACGCTTGGCAGGCGGGTTGGAGATCGCAGATTAAAAGGTTACTGTATCAGAGAGCGCTGCTGCCCGTTCCCTGTTCAATGTGTAGTCCCTAAGTCGCCTCTTACGACAGCCACGGGAAGAGTAGGGGTTGGTGACAAATGTATTCTACTCTGCCGTCACCACACGGCTTAACTACTCGTACCTATAGTATAAATAATCTATATTCATAATTTCGAAAATGCACATCAAATTGTAGAGCGTAAAAAATTAGTCGATCCGAATAAAATCAATATTTTTACTCCAACAGAAAGACCTGCAACAGATTATGAAGATGGCGGGCAGCTTAGAGCAGCGAATGGAGACGTTCCTTGCGACGGGTAACGCCCCTTCTAACAACGTGAACTTAGCGCAGTACAAAGGACTTACTATAGTCGCTGAGAACATCAATAGAATGCGATACATGTCGCACTTCAGGTGAGCTAACTTACTTTATAACAACAACTGTAATAAGAATAAGACTTTATCTCGTAAAAAGTATCCTGTGTGTTATTCCAGGTTACAAACTATCTCCATTCCAAATTTCATCCAAATCCGTTGAGTACTTTAAGCGTGAAGGCGGAACAAACATCCAAATATATTTTCACATTTATAATACTAGTGGCTCTGTGAGCTGTAGACCTCGCGAGTCTGTATGTCTCTTTATATTTATTTTTTCTTCACAAAGATCCCCGAACTTTTGAAATTTATTTAATATTTTATTTTATTTTAATTGAGCAATGTGACCTGTAGAGGAAAATAGCTTCAGCGGTAGACTTTGTAAGCTGGCAGCCCCCATAACTCCGTTATTTTTTATAATTTCCAAAAACTGACTCGACAAAAAAATTTGATTAATTTATTAAACCTGCTCACAAAATTGCACGAGAATCGGTTGAGAAACACGACCTGTAGAGTGGAACAAACACACACACAAACAGACATACAAAAGCAATTTTGGCCAAGCTGAAGCAGAGACGCTTCGCTCGCTCGCTCAATTAGTGTGATTGTGGCGACATAAAGTCTCAGTTCTTCCTTATAAGTCTATCGACTTTTTCTTCTCTTTCTTATCTTGACCTTTTTCTTATCTCAGAGCGATTCACCGCGGCTCTTTCTTCATGGAGATGCGAACGACGGAGGCCCGCCAGTTACTACCCGACGCGTGGGGCTTCGTGTGTCCCGTACATACGCCCGACGGAGCGCCCTGTGGACTGCTCAATCACTTAACTATGTCTGCACAGGTACTAAATAATAGCAGTAACAAAATTACATCATCAGTAACATAAACATCGTCAATGACAACATCATCATCCATAATATCAAAAACAACAGCAACGTCAACAACTACATCTTTCGTCTGTGTCTGGTACATACATACCCTCGACGGAGCGCCTTGCAGACTGCTTAACTATTTAACTATGTCCGCTTATGTAATAATAACATCATAACCAAAACCGCATAAACAACATCAACAACAACACCATCATTATCAGCAATATCACCATCAAACAATTTCAACAGCAACAAAGTCAACAACATCATCATTATCCAGCTTTGAAGAATATCAGCAAATCATACTTTATTTCTGTGGACCGCCTGTGGTGACGGCAGAGTAGAATACATTTGTCACCAACCCCTACTCTTCCCGTGGGTGTCGTAAGAGGCGACTTAGGGACTACACATTGAACAGGGAACGGGCAGCAGCGCTCTCTGATACAGTAACCTTTTAATCTGCGATCTCCAACCCGCCTGCCAAGCGTGGAGGTTATGGCAAAACCAAACACGCGGAGTGGAGGAGGCTCATAGTCCAGCAGTGGACTGTAGCGGGCTGTTGGTTTGATTTTGATACTTTATTTCTTAATAATAAATTGTTTTCAGGTGACTCAGCCGGTGGATCCAAAGATTATAGAAAATCTACCGCTCGTACTTGATAAATGTGGTAAGTTATATTAATAAACATATTACTGTCGGTGGACCTTACGGCATAGGAAAACAGAGAAAACTTGCTCACGCCTGCTAAGATATTCAAATCTCATCTATTCTTCTAGGAATGGAGTCAATAACCTCGGTAATGAACACGCCTCTCTCCCGCGATGTATACAAATACCCCGTCTTCATTGACGGGCGGCTGGTGGGCTACTTTGCTGCAGACACCGTGGACAAGTCTGCGGCGTACCTCAGGACCCTCAAAGTTAAGGGGGACGAGGTTCCTATCACTACGGAGATTGTGGTCGTGCCTAAGAAACAGGTGAGGTTTGATGGTGAATGGAAAGTCGATACAGTAGAAATTCTGGCTTATTTGGAAGGTTACGCTCTGATCTACGAATAAGGAAGCTATAGAAGTCGCATTCCGTTCAAAAAATGGCCCCACGCAAAGGGCAACAAAGAAGGCGGGGCTTAAAAAGGGCAACACACGCGCTAGTTAGTCTGTCACGCACTGTATGATGGACTGCCGCTTCCGATAAAAAACAAAAATACAATATAATCTCCATAATAAAATACTTAAATAATCTTGAATAGAAACTGTTATTTTCCGTTAGTTACCCCACTAAGTAAATTTTGAAATTATATTGATTGTGCTGCATTATTATTAACATATTATGATGAAGTTTTCTCTATAACCCAAAGTGAAAGACAATGTAAGTAAACCATACATCTGAAGTTGCCAATTTTCTTTGTTATTTTCTTTTAAAAGGCACAAGGCCAAGTCGTCTATACTAGTGGCTCTGTGAGCTGTAGACCTCGCGAGTCGCTGTATATCTCTATATATTTGATGGAGAAGCGTTGCCAGCAGGATCGCACATGGCGGATGGATCCCCGAAATAATGTTCCTTAGTTCAGACTTGTATTTCAACGTTAGTAAAATCACAACTCGAAAATAACAATTGATTGGCAAGATTTTGATGGATACAAAATACAATACGAAAACGTGAGAAGTTTGACACAGAGTAAAGGCTTCTTCCCAAAAACAAGCACACAATCACACTTTTAAATAATATATATAAGATTATTTTAGTAAATAATAACATAGTAATCTCTTTATATTTGACGGAGAACCGTTGCCAGCAGGATCGCACATGGTGGATGGATCTCCGAAATAATGTAGTCTCTCCTTAGTTCAGGCTTGTATTTCAACGTTAGTAAAATCACAACTCTGAAATAACAATTGATTGGCAAGATTTTAATGGATACAAAATACAATACGAAAACGTGAGAAGTTTGACACAGAGTAATGGCCTCTTCCCAAAAACAATCACACATTTAAATAATATATAAGGTGATTTTAGTAAACTACGGAACCCTACACTATGCGTGGCCCGACACGTGCTTGGCGGATTATTATAAATATTGAATTCAATTCAATTCCATCATTACTATTTCAAATTAAAGATCATTAATAGTCAATAACAAAATAAATATCTAATTAAAGACAGGCAAAAAGGCCGCCCCGAATCGCACCCGGAGGGAATGTTCCCATTACACTGGCAGCATTTCCTCGCTGAATGGCCAGCGAAATGTGCTGCCTTAGGTACGATTCGGCGCGGGGGTCCCTTGTTGCCTTTCTCAGGCGCTGCCCTAGTTCGCCGATAAAAGATTGTGCATCCTTACACCACGCTCCAGCCACCTCTACTGCCACGGGTACAAAAATGTATTGGCCAGTCAGGTTTGCGTACTTCAAGTGCTTTTGAGATGCGGCAAACTCGGCAGCGGCACCCGGCTCCCGCGTAGCACGAGGCAAGTGCGAAGCTGCAACAGTACTAACGCAGGTCGCATCCCAAACAAGGCAACGACCTTTCTCCCACGGTACCAACGTCACGTCGTCCATCAGGGCGCTTGCCGTCGCTGCGGCTCAGACCAGGGGGCTCGAGGCTGCAAGGCACTCCAGCAGAAACCACTGCCCGACGTATAATTTCGTTCAGCATGTGGTGTCGTGGAAATCTCCCAAATTTTAGTAAATAATTACAAAGCAATCTGATTGATATCAGTAATGCAGAAGTACGATAATTTTTAATTTGACTTGTTCTATCACACTTAATGCATAACACATCCACTGCACAAGTGACGCGATCCAATCACCGTTATCCGTTATGCCGTGAACCAATCACCGCGCTTGTCGGAATATGACGTGATGCGTGAACGCGTCCAATTGGCCTGTCTACAGTGACGTTTCTCGTTTAAGTACTCGAGATTTGGGGCCATATCTTTCTTGGGTTTTGTTTAGAATTACACTTCCATAGCTTCCTTATTCGTAGGCTCTGATCCTTAACTTAAGTTATATCGTCTTTTAAAATAAAACAGGACAGGAGATGAACATCTTAATCTTAGAACTGTTAAACTTCTAATCTGGACCTTATAGACGCCTTAATTTCTATTATTCATTTTTCGCTTCTAAAATATCAATATTGTACTTACTACAGACTACAGTACTTCAAAGACATCAAAATTGAATGTTTTAAAATAATCAGTTACGCGTTTAGTTCAAGTTATCGTTCATATCCCTTGGTTCATAAAATTGGTTTGATATTCATTCATATCCATTGCCTGGAAGAAAAACTTTGCTGTTATGTGTGCTGTTTGTGTGTGTGTATGTGTGTGTGTGTGTGTGTGTGTGTGTGTGTGTATGTGTGTGTGGAATAAATATGTTCCTGTTTAGTGCCACTATTTTGCTATTCCTGCGTGTGCAATAAAGTACATTCATGCATTCTTTCATTGGTTCATCTCTTACTTACACTTTATTGAATAATTTGTCAATTCTTTCTTTAATCGGAATCTCTTATGTTTTCAGATAAGCGCGCAATACCCGGGCGTTTTCCTATTCACGACCGAAGCTCGGATGATGCGACCGGTCATCAACCTCAGCACTGAACAACTAGAACTTATTGGATCTATGGAACAACTCTACCTAGATGTCGCCGTCACTCAACAAGAGATCTATAAAGGCAAGTATCAAGACATCTATAGGAGTTATTGACATCAAAGTTAGCACAAGAAAGTTGAAATGGAGCAACCCTACCTAGATGTCGCCGTCACTCAACGAGAGATCTATAAAGGCAAGTATCAAGACATCTATAGGAGTTATTGACATCAAAGTTAGCACAGGCAAGTTGAAATGGAGCAACCCTACCTAGATGTCGCCTTCACGCAACCGGAGATCTATAAAGGAAAGTGTCAAGACATCTATAGGAGTCATTGTCTTAAACTTAGTACTGGACAATTGGAACTGATCGGCTCTATAGAACAACTCTACCTAGATGTCGGCGTCACTCAACGAGAGATCTATAAAGGCAAGTGTTCAGACATCTATAGGAGTCATTGTCTTAAACTTAGCTCTGGACAGCTGCAACTGTTCGGCTCTATGGAGCAACTCTATCTAGAGGTCGCCGTCACTCAACGAGAGATCTATAAAGGCAAGTGTCAAGATGTCTATAGGAGTCTTATCAACCTTAGCACTGGACAACTAGAACTGTGGAACAACTCTACCTAGATGTCGCCGTCATTCAACGAGAGATCTATAAAGGCAAGTGTCAAGACGTCTATAGGAGTCTTATCAACCTTAGCACTAGACAACTAGAACTATGGAACAACTCTACCTAGATGTCGCCGTCACTCAACGAGAGATCTATAAAGGCAAGTGTCAAGACATCTATATGAGTCATTGTCTTAAACTCAGCTCTGGACAGCTGGAACTGATCGGCTCTATGAAACAACGCCACGCAACGAGAGTTCTATAAAGGCAAGTGTCAAAACGACTATAGGAAGCATTGTCATGTATTACCAATTTCAGCACTTCGAAAATAAGAGCTTTAAATAGACCAATGTAAAACTATATAAAACTATTTGTTACAGGAAAAACAACACATTTGGAACTATCAAAGTCCGCCTTCATGAGCAATCTAGCTCAGCTAGTGCCGATGCCTGATTGCAACCAATCACCGCGGTAAGAATTGAAAAATACATCAGAACCCCATTAGTTGACAACCCCTGAAGATTTCAATGAATGATCACTGTTTGATGCGCTTAAAACAACGACGTCCGTTTTCAATGAGGGATTTTTTGACAGCCAATAAAAAATAGTTCATAAATCTTCGATAGATGGCGTTGACGATTCGTAGATGGAGTAATCCAGCGAGTCACCCAAGGCCATAAAAGGATAAAAAAAAAGAATCCACGAAGTACGCCTGGCGCCATCTATCGTCTTAATTAGAACTATTATTTTTATTTTTTAAAGAGCTGCCCGAAAATCCCCCGTTCTGAATTGCTCCGATGGCCTTTTTTTAAACATACTAGTATCTTTTAAAAAGGTTAAGGAAACGTTTCATTAATAAAGATTCTGGCATCTAGGATTTTTATAGTATTCTCTTGTATATATTGGTGATCTCTTGCCAGCGTTTGTGCGACATTTAGGCAATGCAAACACATAGTGCTCTCTACGGCAAGAAGCCCTAATAGGAACCTTACGGGCCCCGGAGACGGTCAAACGGTTTGATTCAATTTGGTTTCAATTCAGTTTGGTTTGACTCAAACCATTTTGATCATTTACAAAGGTGGTTTGAACGGTTTGTCAAACATTTACGTGTTTGATGCAATTTCATATTTTTGTTTTGTTTGACGCGTCAGAAGTGTAATTACGACAGCGTACAGAATCAGACTGCGCAGAGCCGTTTGACAAACCGTTCAAACCGACCTCAAACGGTTTGATTAAACACGTAAGGTTTGAGTCAAACCGTTTGACCGTCTCCGGGGCCCTTAACATATTATTTTGTCATTGAGGGTAATACAATCGTATCTTCCACGGCAGTTACCAGAATAAATAAAATAAAAAAACTATTTCCTCCAGGAACATGTACCAATGTCAGATGGGCAAGCAGACCATGGGCACGCCCATACACACGTGGCTCACCAACGCCGAGACCAAGCTGTATCGGCTGCAAACCCCCGCCACGCCACTGTTCCGACCCACGCACTACGACAACATAGGCCTTGATGATTACCCCATGGGGACCAATGCTATAGTTGCTGTTATATCCTACACGGTAAGCATCACGGAATATAAAATAAGAGTGGAAAAGACAAACGTAATTTTTTCTATGACAATCAGTGTCGCCAAAATCACACATAGCACTGTTTACATCACACACAGACTAAGACAATCGGGCATTTGACTAATCAGAGCTTTGTACTTGATTCAAACAAGAACGTTATATATACTTCATTACTAAATGTAAACGTTACTTTACCATTACACAAATAAAGTATATTTTCGCATGAGCTCAGATATACTCTATACTTTCTTCACGTAGTTCAACGCTTCTGACCTAGATGGCGTACTACAAGATGCATACCAATACATACCCCTAATGAAATAGTATTTGCAAACTTGGCGAACCAAACAAAACTATGTGGATCAATTCAAAAAAAGTGATTCCCTTCATCGAAAAATTTGATAGAAGTACTATATATTATTGTTTTTTTTTTAAATTAATATACCTTTCATAATCAGGGCTACGACATGGAAGACGCGATGATAATCAACAAGTCGTCATACGAGCGCGGGTTCGCGGCCGGGACCGTGTACAAGGCCAACTTCATCGAGCTCAAACACACCTCCTCGTACTTCTGCCGAGACAACGGCAAGCCCAACCTGCCTCAATACATCGACGAGGATGGGTTACCGGCCGTCGGCGCGAGGATCAAGCCGGAAGATCCGTTCTACTGGTAACTTTGATCAATCAATCAGCCTATTGCAGTCCACTGCTAGACGTAGGGCTCCCCAAGGGTACGCCAAAGCGCACGATCACCCGCTTTCCTCATCCAGCCACCACCAGCGACCTTCCTGATCCTGGTGGACTGATGACCTGAGTCATCAGTCCCCCTGGCAGGGGGGCGTCCCACACTACGTGTCCCGAGACGCGGTCTCCATTCGAGAACCCGTCTGCTCCAACGCTCGTCGGTTCTGCGACAGACGTGGCCAGCCCACAAACACTTCAGCTCGCTACATTTCTGGACGATATCCACCACCTTGGTCCTCTGCCGGATGATTTCGTTTCGGATTTTATCCCGTAGCGAAATACCAAGCATAGATCTTTCCATGGCTCGCTGAGTGACATGTAGCCGGTGCGCCAGATGGGTAAGTTTGATCGCACGTGTTAAAAGCGCTGACTTTGAATGTGAATGTGTATTTCTGTAATGTTAAGTTAGTAGTACGCCTGCCGACTGAGCACTGGGTCGCGGGTTCGATCCCCACCACGTACTAATGTGATTTCAAATTCATGTGTTCGTTTATTCGACGCTCTTCCGGTGAAGGAAAACACCGTGATGAAACCTGCATATTCGAAATTCAAAGGTTGTGTGTGAAGTCGACCAACCCGCACTGGGCCAGCGTGGTCGACTAAGGCCTAATCGTCCTAATTCAGGGTAGGCTCGAGCCCCCCGGTGGGAACGGATATGAGCTGTTGATGTTCACAAATTAAAAAACTACATTCGTACAATAACGTACAGAAGCGAAATTATTGCTGAAAACATAATTTCAAAGTAGCAAAACGTGATATCCATTACTTTCGAATACATCCCAATTAAAATTAGCTGTATTTCAAGACATAAATACTGTTCCATTGCAGTTATTACGACGGCGAAAAGAGTCAATATGTGGTGCACAAGTTCCACGGCAAGGAAGAAGTGTTTGTGGACAGCGTGCGCCTCTGCGGGGACTTCAGCTCCAGAGCGCTCAAGAAGGCCTGCGTCATGCTGCGGGTACAGGTGAGCCCACGAGGCAGGCACATACAGTAAACAAGCGTGCCGCCCGCGACTAGCGAGCTTTGTGTAAGATTTTCCCGTAAAAAGTATCCTATGTGTTAATCTAGGTTACAAACTATCTCCATTCCAAAGGACAGAAACCAAAATGTTTGACCTCTGGGCTTCAATATGAACATAAAAATATTATTATAATATTGACCGTTTTGAGTTGTCTGTAATAAGGATATCACATAAATGTTGGAATTTTAGTATCAAAGTTCTTATTACTTTCGTCAGAATGTATTTGGCAACACTAGTTTTGGCGTTATCAATCGATTGAAAGTCTTACAAAACATTATTTTTTTACATTTATTTTAATACTCCCATATAGGCGGCTAAATTCATAATATATTATTTCAAAACGTTTCGTGATTTTATTTTTTTTTGCTTTGGCTGTTCAAGGCTAAGCCCATTTTGGTTGCTCTTCTTTCATCCTAATCCGTTCAGTAGTTAAGGCGTGAAAGCGAAACAAACATCCAAATATATTTTCACATTGATAATATTACTGCAACTGCGCACATATTTCCTGCGTAATTATCTGCTTTTGTATAAAGGATGATGATGATTAGTGTGATAAGACTTAACTTGTTGGGTTTTTAATAGATGAAATGAGAATCTTTTTCTATACAGAAAATCAACGGTTCGCTAAGGTCGTTCGTGTATTAATACAAGTCTTGTATTGGCTTAAATTAACCATGGACTCGTTATGTTTTTTTATTAGTCTATTAAAGACTTCATCATCATCATCATCATCAACGGCCCGTTACAGTCCACTGCTGGCCTATGCGCCTCCTCCACTTAAGTGTTTGGTTTTGCCATAATCTCCACGCTTGGCAGGCGGGTTGGAGATCGCAGATTAAAAGGTTACTGTATCAGAGAGCGCTGCTGCCCGTTCCCTGTTCAATGTGTAGTCCCTAAGTCGCCTCTTACGACACCCACGGGAAGAGTAGGGGTTGGTGACAAATGTATTTTACTCTGCCGTCACCACACGGCAATCATCTATCATCATCATCATACTCAGCCCACATCAACCCACTGCTGGGTATAGGCCTCTTCTCTATAGCGCCGATTCTCACGGTCCTGTGCCAGCCTCATCCAGTGAGATCCCCTCATCTTGATGATATCGTCTGACCATTTATATTAAGTAGGCACTTGATATGTCAGAGTTGGGGACCGGGTGGCCCATAGCACAGGTTTTTTCCTAGTTCGGGACTCCCGTCCACGGAGACAAATACAAAGAGGAGCTGCCCTAAGACGTTTTCTATATGATAGCGGGGGTCGCCATTGGGAGGGGGTGCGGGGAGATGAAGTTCTGCTAACCATCTAGCGGTCAATAGCAAAACTAGCTTTGCTGCTAGACACTAATGAACCTTACTTAATTTTGCTATTACACACAAGATGGTTCTGTTCGTTAGTTCGTTACGCTGTATAATGTTGCCAGGCAAGTGAAAAAAACAAAAAATTCGGACCATTTTTTAAAAATTTATCTCTTCTTTTTTGTATTATGTAGTCGTTTTTAATGTAAAGATTACCTTATAATATGAGCAATTGTGATATACAGGATGGCCCATTTAGATGGGTCAGTATGGGTAACTCTGAAACTATAAGACATAAAAAGATCTGATAAGAAGAAGATCTCTTAATTATCCTGTAAATTTAAGTGTGCAATAAAGAATATATATATATATATAAAGAATGTATTATATAAAAAGATCTGTTCAATTTTGACACGGGATTTCACGTAAGTCCTTTATCATCATCACCAAGTATAAGGAAACATCCTTGCCCAAAATGTGATATTTTGATGTCATGTATTCAATTATAAATATTGAGTAAGTTCGTCATTATTATCTGCATTATTTAATTGTATGCTACAAAAATAAATATTTTATACAAATATATTTTTTAGATTCCATATCTGGCCACCCAGCTTACTATACAAAATACATGAATGAATGAGCATGAATGAAACAGGTCATATAACCTTCTACAGTCAAGAAGTTATTCTACTTGGCGATAGATGGCGTTGCTATCGTCGAACTTTCTCGAAGGAATAAGTTACGAGCATTAAAAATTGCATTAAAATACATACGAGTGGAATTATGTCTTCTTTTCGTTAGAATATATTGTATTACTCGTACTGTTGCTCGATACAACACGCATATAATTTTTGCGTCACTAATTTCAATTAAAATGGTTGTAATCAAACCAAGTCATATTCGTGTCGTATCCATAAAATCCAAAGTAACACTGACAGAAGCGACGCCTGGTGGTTAATAGCTAGTAGTAAGAGTACTTAGTCCGCTATGAGACGGGACTAAGTTGCTTGTGGCACCTCCTCTTTGTATTTGTCTCCGTGCTCCCGTCTCTCTACTAGTATTTTATGTCAAACAAATTAGTTGTTATTTGTCACTTCCCTTATGATCTTGATGTATATACTTGTGGCGAGATAATAAATAAATTATTATTATTATCGGGGTGGTGGTCTGCCCACTGGCCTTGTCGCCCCTCTAGGCCACCACTCTGTGACTGCTTTGGTCCACGTCCGTCGTCCCGTCTAGCCAAGTGCCCCGCCCATCTCCATCCTAGCCTCGTTATCCGCTTACCTAGGTCTTCGACTTTAGTTTTCCGACGAATTTCTACGTTTGGTATGCGGTCAACGAGTGAGATAGACTTAAGATTTTTTAAATTTCCTGCTATAATGGCCTCGATTCGGGATGTCATGCTCTAATTTTAAAATCCAGCTATCCTTTTCGTTTTTATGACCAATGAAAGAGGTGATGAACGAATGATATAACCTAAAATAAGAGCATAGCTGTCATTTTAAGAGAATTTTAAGTCGCATGTTTTAAGTGCTCTCTAAAATTGTGCAATCGACGCGGCCATAAGGTTCAAATTCGATGTTTGACAGCTCTAATATTAGAATGGCCATCTCCTGTCCCTTTTCAATCTTTAAGAGGTAAAAAGGACAGACTAACTTAAATTAAGGATTAGAGCGTGACAGTATGAATCGGGGCCAGTGAAGCAAAAACATTCTATTGTAGCTGCCATTTTCGTTTTTAGGGTACTGTAGTCAAATCTGGAAGGTAATCCTTAAAATATTGTCATGTTCGTTCGAATACAATAGCCAATTCTCTTTCAAAATATTATGAGAGGTACTAAAAGGTCCTATACATTAAAATATACAAAAGAAGTCAACGATACATGTAACCAAGCTACGGAAAAATAATTCCAGTGCACGTAATCTCGTTCTGATTTAACCAATCTATGAAGCCAATCTATGACGGCTCCGTAGCCCAGGTGGTAGTGTATCTGCCTCCGACGCACAGGGTCGCGGGTTCGAATCCCGCCCAGGGCAAACATTAATGTGATGAGCACTTGTGTTTGCCTTGTGTCTTGTTGTTAACTATTTATATATAAGTATGTATTTATCTATTTATGTAATTGACCGAGCGAGCGAAGCGTCTCTGTTTCAGCTTGGCCAAATTTACTTTTGTATGTCCATCTGTTTGTTTGTGGATTTGTTTGTTTGTTTCACTCTACAGGTCGCGTTTCTCAACCGATTCTCGTAAAATTTTGTGAGCAGGTTCAATAAATTAATCGAATTTTCTTGTCGAGTCAGTTTTTGGAAATTTTAAAAAATGACGGAGTTAGGGAAAAACTAAAAAAAAATTGAAAAGATATATACAGACTCGCGAGGTCTACAGCTCACAGAGCCACTAGTGTATATAAGCTGTCTGGTACCCATATTACAAGCTCTGCTTAGTTTGGGGTCAGATGGTCACATATTCATTAATTTATTAACTATGTATTTCGCAGCGCAACCCGACAGTAGGCGACAAGTTCGCGTCCCGCGCCGGGCAGAAGGGCATCTGTTCCGTGAAGTGGGCGGCCGAAGACTTGCCCTTCACGGAGTCGGGTTTGATTCCCGACATCCTGTTCAACCCGCACGGCTTCCCGTCCAGAATGACCATCGCCATGATGATCGAGTGTATGGCGGGGAAAGCCGCCGCCGCTCATGGACATGCAAGTTTTTTGTCTCTTTTTGTCCTTATCTCTCTTTGTTCTTGCTGTACTCTTCCCTTTTTTCTCTCTTAAGGTTAAACATCAGCTGCAGTAGCGCCCACCCGTTGAAATAAATCATTTACTTATTGTCAGTGACTTCGATCGAAATTATTATGTGTTAACGACAATGGAAGGGTTATAAATATATTTTATTTACTGTTTTATAGTCCTAAATATAATCAATAAGTTCATACTCAACTTAAATTTACCAATAATATTCATTAATTATATTAAGTATTATATTAAGCGTGGAGATTATGGCAAAACCCTCCACTTAAGTGGAGGAGGCTCATAGTCCAGCAGTGGACTGTAACGGGCCGTTGATGTTGATGTTATTAAGTCTAAATTACATTCTTAAATTATTAACACCTATAAAACGAAAACAACAAATATTAAACAATGTACAAAAAATAACAAATTAAATTAAGTATTTACAAGACTAAAACTAACAAACTACAATTCGAACAGCCCGCCCCCAAAAAAAGTAAGTTATGTAAGTCGTGGCCACATTTTTCTTTTCTCCCTTCCCACTTTTCCTCAGTTTCATGGACATGTAAATTTTCTGTCTCTTTTTGTCCTTTTCTCTCTCTTTCCATTTTCTTTTCCGTTGTTCTTTCTGTACTCTTCCCCTTTTTTTTCTCTTCCACCATCTGTTTTTCTATTCTTCCTTCCCACGTTTCTTGTTTAATTTTCCCTTATAATTAATTAAGCAATGCATTATTTCGGACGTTATTATTTCTTCGTATTTTTATCTGTTTTTTTTTTTCAGTCATCCCTCTCTTATCATCTTCCTTTTAGCTTTAAGTATGTACAGTGTACGGCACATCAAGCTATACATTTTTGGTTGTTGTAAACTAGATGTTAACCACGACGCGCAAGATGCCCCGCCCCTGTGTATGGCTTGACCTGCTGTCTACTGTACCTCGTAGTTGGCAGCTATATACTTATATAATGAGAGTTGTTGTCTCCGCCAACAAACTGCAATGTGGGCTGTAGAGGGTTCGTGAATGAAACGACTAGATCGACGTTCAGACGTATAATGCCCGCGAGTGCAGGCTGTAATGCCTTATATCTAACTTACAAACTAGCTTACGTAGGGAGAGTGTGTCACTACACTACACCACCCCCCTTGGTTTTTAAAATTAAAAATCATTGATGCTTTTAATTTTACTCTTAAAATAAGAATACAATTTGATAAGTTTTAATTTTGATAAGTTTATTAACTTTGAAAACAGTTATTAAAATACCTTTTATTAATACTATCATATGAAATTAAACCAGTCTACCAAAACTTCATAACTCATAATAAAATTATTAGTATTCAAAATGTAATCTTTTTGAAAAAATATATTTTTGAACTAACAATTTTAATCAAAAATTAAAACAAGAAATACTTCTTTAAAATCCTATACATATTTCAACTAGTTTCCAAACAAAAATGTTATTATTTAAAATTTCCTGATTAATTTTAAAATTATACCTAGCTCACTACATCGAATAAGATTACAATACGTTTCTTACACTAGTACTATTGAAATAGGTTGCTTTCAATGACAATTAATAACAGTAAATATATTTTCAGTCATTGAAATAGAAACTGTTAATAATTATATTAATTTGCTTATACTTATTACTTAATAGTATTTCACTATACTTATTAAGTACTTTCATAGTTAATCTTTACTAGTTTAAAAATTTTGTTTTAACATTGCTTTTATCATTTTAATTCTGATCGCTAAAATTCAGTATTTATCATTTCATTTATACCATAATAGTAAAAAGCTATTAAAATGCATCTGTTTTGTTTTGTCATTTTTAAAACTGTTATTCTAAATTACATTTAATTTTATCATCTTATACCTAACTAAATTAGCTGTTATTACCAAGGGCCTTTATCTTATTTTTAACTTTATTGTTATTTATAAATTCTATTTTTAATGTAAATAATACAATATCATCATCATTATCAATTTTCTATGTTGTTAACTTTCATAATAATTAATATATTTTAATTTAAAAATTTTTCATTATTCCAAATATTATATTCAATTGAACATAATTTTATGTACCGAACTTGCTAACGCATAAATACTCAAAGCATTAAACATTAACATTATTGCAGCATTAAATAAACGTCTATTAATTTTGTTTATCAATCGTCATACAATTATTTCTGAATAGATTTTAATAAAATATTTTCTGTTTTAGTAGACTAAACGGTTACATTTCTTTATTGTTTTTCTTGTATAAAGACCTCTGACATTTTATTCGATTAACCATACTATTACAAAATTTCATTATTCACATTTTGTTTTTTTCATTACAATTTGAATCTAATATTCTTTATTTATTATCTTTCTCTACTAATCAAAAACTTCATCTATCTCATTCAATACATTTTCTAGAACATCACACACATTACATTTCAGTCAACAGAACACCTATAATATAGCTTCTAGCTATCATAAGTCCTTGGAGGACTAGGCACACTTTTATAACATGGGCTGGCCAGCCATTATTAAGTCGGTTATTTATTTATTTTATATAATATCATTTACTTACTTTTTTAGTGAGGCACTTTTACCGACTACTTAATCACGACTTTATTTTAGACTCTTTAGTCTTTTATTATGAAACCAGATCTCCTAACGTTGCGTAGCTCGCGCACCTCCGTCAGTCAAGAATCGTGGTCCATTTAATGAAATGCATTTCAGCATTCATTATCCAAGGTCATGTTTTAAGACTTTATAACGTCTCCAACATCTTTCACGGGGAAAACTCGTTTCGGCCATGATCAAAAGAAGGATCTGAAACCTTGTAAGTGCCTTTGTGCCTTTTATTTTGTTGACTGTGTTCTACTTATAGCAACTTGTGCTTTTCCTAGACATACAAAAACCTAAGTTTACTTCTCTATCCATGATTGAATATTTTGTTTATTACAATGTCTTAACATTTGGGTGATCAATCCAAAAGTATTTTGATATAATAACAACAACCAAAATAAACCCTATCTCTATATTAAAAACTGTGCTAACTTTTCGTAACTTTCTTGCTCTATCAACCTTATAATCAATCTCAAATTAAGCTAGTTGCTAACTAAACCATACAGTCAAAAGCAAACAAACACGTACCAAATTGAGTATAATAATATTATCTCAAAATGTTTTTTAATACGCTTTGCTTTTGCTATTCCATCTAAACCCTGTTTCTTTGTTTTACTCGTATTCACAAATTATCTAACTCGTTTAAAAAAATATATATATATCACAAAATTTTATTAATCACCTATAGACAGCATAGGTGATGATAATGATATGATGTCTGACGGTCATGATAAGCTCATTTAAATTCCCAAAACATATCTGTTACTCATGTATAAAATTTATTATTGTGTACAGTCATGTTGTTAAAAAAAACAAACATTAATACAACACTGTAAATTGAAACCTACGCCCTGCAACTGTTATACAAATCTGTAATATAATAAAAACAAACGCATCTGTCACCTAACTATTGAAATGTAAATATAAAGCGTAAAAATATAGAATTCCTGCATTTTTATAAAATAAAGTTAAACGTTGTTAAAATAAAACGACTATCACAAAAATAAATTAAATACTCAACTGTTTTTAGTTGCTGACTGTACTTGATTGCAAATGTAATTATTAATTTTTATATTCGAGAAAATGTAAAGGTGTACATTATTAATGTACACAAGTATATTTCGAGCATAACGCAACAACTCATCACCTATCACGCTCATAATCTTAGAGACGTTCGCAGACACTTCGCTGACACTCAAAATACCTATTCTTCTCTATGTAAGTAATTAAACAAATGTCTGTAATGTTAAATTATGTCAAACTCGTTATTGATCCTTCTGCTAAAATAAAAAAAAATACATTGCTCATTTTACATCTGTTCTTAGAACTATGGCATTGGTTAGTTTCACGTGTATCATCATTTAAACGCAAGGTAAGAGGATTGCAATACTTGGACCTGTAATAATAACAATACAAACTGCTTCTAGACTAAACAATTATGGTTACGATGTGAATTCCTGCCGTGTTGCAACTTATTACATATTATGATTATGTTACAAATTATGATACGCTACCGATACTTATTTTAACACATTAATGACTATCTTTGAAGATTTTCTTTTCTTATAAATAAGTATGTAATGATTTGAACAAAAACAAAAAACATTTTCGCTAAATTTACTATACTAAAATTTTTGGTTTTAGATGTCATAATTATTTTCTTGTTAGATTCAAAGTGATTCTGCAAATTATTGAATTAATATAGCACTAAATGTAATATTTAGTAGGTACATTATTTTACAAAATTCATAAATGTAACACGTAATAACGTAAATTTTCACATACATTACAATGTAGATACTTTCCAAAATAAAAAGCTACCAGGTCTGTACAACACACAGTATTGCTACTTAGCAAATAAAGTAAAAGTTTATTAATTTATTTCTTTTGTAAAATAGAAAATCTTGGTTAATGAATAATATTTCAAATACGAAATAATTTGAAAAGAATGGTTTTACATAACGCAACAACATACAAAGTTTTACATCACTCATATAAATAATACATTTTTTTTTAAATATAGAATTTGAACACTATGTAATTCTGATCATGAGACTGCATATTACTGTACATGTTTTTTTTTTATTATTTAACTTCAATACAAACCTTAATAAAATGAGTTTTTACTTTACTGTGTTGCAGAAAAAAAAAAGTTTCATAAATTAAGACGCAATTTGTTAATACGAGAATAAGGATTACTTTTTATTACAAAATTCGTGAATTGAAAGCAGTGTTAACTAATTTGGTTTTGATATAACATCATGTTGTTGTACAGTATGATCTCTATACCTGCTTCAATTATTCCATATGAGATACGAAGAAAAATAAATATGATCACTTGCTAACTTTGCTCTGTCTAATCATGATTAAATTAAAATTTACTCTTGTTAAATACTACAACATTTTAATCGGTTTTATACAACATGCAATATCATTGACTTACCTGGTCTGATGACCAGTCGAATAGTTGCTTAAAATTAACCTGTATAAATATAAACAAATTTATCAATGAGGTTTTGAGGAACATTTTCTTTAACTTATTATAAAATATAAGCATTCTAAATACGAATAGGTAATGTTCGTTGCTTCTTACATCCTGTGCACTTGGACAATGACCAGTATCAAATTTCCTTTACTGGAAAATATTGCGTTGCAATACTTGACATCTTGCAAAATTAAAAAAATAAAATAATATCAAAATTTGATTTCAAGTAAATAAATTGATTCTACTTGTTTTCAGATACAATGGTACTTTTTTATTTATACTCAGATTTATTAAAAGTTAGAACTTTAAAAATAATAAAGGCTCTTGGCAGCTAATTATGTAATTATTTCTAAACTTTGATTAAACATTTTACTTAAACTAATTACTTTCCCTGAACGCATCACTTACTTGACATTCCGAGCACTTCTTCATATTCACTGCACTTATTCACTTCGACCGGATTGGATTGGTTGGTGATACGATTTTACGGATGACGAATTTTACGAACGATGAACCTACGTGTGGCACTTCATTACGGGACCTACATTTTCTCCCGGCTGCATACATCCACTTCCGACTTGAGCATCGCCCAGCGCCCTGCGACTCATCATCTATCATCCATTCGACACCATCGTCTCCCGGCCGCCTGCATTTCATATCCATATTCTCATCTCGACTTCAACGACCTCCCGGCGCCCTGCATACACTCCTTATTCCATTTGTCCACTTTCCATATTACTCTTTCTTAGCTCTCTTGCCTTTTTCTTTAGCTCTTGTCACATTTTTCTCTAATTCCATTTACCTATTTCAAAATTATTTTAGATCTCCTTCAATTTTAATCAAAATCCGCTATTCCTTATCACGCATCATCTGCTTCATTCATATTTTTGTTGAATTATCACATAATATTGCCGAATAACTGTAGTCCAATAGTTCACTTTTTTATATTTCACTCTATTAAAATTTTAAACACATTGTGCACATCGCGCGACGCAAGGAACACCTCATACATACAACCCATATTAGGTTCCCACTACTCAGCACTGCCCGATAAGGCAGTACTGGCAGGGTCGCCATGCAATGTGGGCTGTAGAGGGTTCGTGAATGAAACGACTAGATCGACGTTCAGACGTATAATGCCCGCGAGTGCAGGCTGTAATGCCTTATATCTAACTTACAAACTAGCTTACGTAGGGAGAGTGTGTCACTACACTACAAAACTGCCCTGCAGTTTGGCGGGCTCATTGTGTTTTTTTGTAATGCTGCTTTTGAATAATAAATCATTTTTATAATTATTTATTTATTTATTTATTTATTAATAATAGGAAGACCAACAGCTAAAGTTAACTTGATAGTAAAATACAGTAATACCAAAAAGCCATTTACAGGTCTCCACATGTAGGTGCCAGAACATAAAAAAAAACACATAAGGTCATACACTCATAGGCCTGAATACTAGCTCGCAAACAGATTGTTCAGTTACAAAAAAAATTGTCTATTTAGTATGTTTTTCTAAATGCATTGCTTTATTATTATTATTTCTCTTTCTCCATTCTTTTTCTCTTCTCCCTCTTCAACATCACTTTCTTTGTCTTACCCGCATTAATCCTTTTCTCACCATCTTTCATTCCTTTTCTTCTTCACTATCGTACTACCAAAACGGAATAGTGGACCACGTTTGTCACACATTTCCTTACCTACAGGTACACGACGCAACCCCTTTCCGCTTCAACGAACGCGACACAGCCATCAATTACTTCGGCCGTCTGCTGACGCTCGGCGGGTACAACTACTACGGCACTGAGCGCGTCTACAGCGGAGTCGACGGGAGGGAGCTCAGCGCGGACATATTCATGGGGGTCGTGCATTACCAGAGGCTGAGGCATATGGTTGCTGATAAGTGGCAGGTTAGACATACACAGCTAAAGTTCACCTTTAAGATTTAAAATGCAATATGAAAGGCCGTATTCTATTACCATTTATTGACCGTGATTTGTCATCCAGGTCCGAACAACAGGCGCAGTGGACGCGCTAACCCGTCAGCCAGTGAAGGGGCGTCGCCGCGGGGGCGGAGTCCGGCTGGGGGAAATGGAGCGAGACGCCCTTATATCACACGGCGCCTCCTTCCTGCTCCAGGACCGGCTCTTCCACTGCTCCGACAAGAGCGAGGTATTCACTCTCTAAGAGCGAGATATTCACACTCTACGAGCGAGGTATTCACACTCTAAGAGCGAGGTATTCACGCTCTAAGAGCTAGATATTCACACTCTAAGAGCGAGATATTCACACTCTAAGAGCGAGATATTCACACTCTAAGAGCGGGGTATTCACGCTCTAAGAGCGTGATATTCACACTCTAAGAGCGTGATATTCACACTCTAAGAGCGAGGTATTCACGCTCTAAGAGCGAGATATTCACACTCTAAGAGCGTGGTATTCACACTCTAATAGCGTGGTATTCACGTTCTAAGAGCGAGATATTCACGCTCTAAGAGCGAGGTATTCACGCTCTAAGAGCGAGATATTCACGCTCTAAGAGCGAGATATTCACACTCTAGAAGCGCGGTATTCACTAAAGAGTGAGGTATTCACACTCTAGGAGCGCGGTATTCACTAAACAGTGAGGTATTCACACTCGGAGCGAGGTATTCGCACTCTAAGAGCTAGATATTCACACTCTAAGAGCTAGATATTCACACTCTAAGAGCGAGGTATTCACGCTCTAAGAGCGAGATATTCACACTCTAAGAGCGAGTTATTCACACTCTAGGAGCGCGGTATTCACTAAAGAGTGAGGTATTCACACTCGGAGCGAGGTATTCGCACTCTAAGAGCGAGATATTCACACTCTAAGAGCGAGGTATTCATGCTCTAAGAGCGAGATATTCACACTCTAAGAGCGAGATATTCACACTCTAAGAGCGAGATATTCACACTCTAAGAGCGAGATATTCACTCTAAGAGCGAGATATTCACACTCTAAGAGCGAGGTATTCACGCTCTAAGAGCGAGATATTCACACTCTAAGAGCGAGTTATTCACACTCTAGGAGCGCGGTATTCACTAAAGAGTGAGGTATTCACACTCGGAGCGAGGTATTCGCACTCTAAGAGCGAGATATTCACACTCTAAGAGCGAGGTATTCATGCTCTAAGAGCGAGATATTCACACTCTAAGAGCGAGATATTCACACTCTAAGAGCGAGATATTCACACTCTAAGAGCGAGATATTCACTCTAAGAGCGTGGTATTCACACTCTAAGAGCTAGGTATTCACACTCTAAGAACGAGGTATTCACGCTCTAAGAGCGAGATATTCACACTCTAAGAGCGAGATATTCACACTCTAAGAGCGAGATATTCACACTCTAAGAGCTAGGTGTACACGCTCTAAGAGCGAGATATTCATACTAAGAGCAAGGTATTCACACTCTAGAAGCGCGGTATTCACTAAAGAGCGAGGTATTCACACTCTAGGAGCGCGGTATTCACTAAAGAGTGAGGTATTCACACTCGGAGCGAGGTATTCGCACTCTAAGAGCGAGATATTCACACTCTAAGAGCGAGATATTAACTATAACTGTCAATATGTACAAGGAGTAACTTAAACCTTCCACAAGAGCAGGATATCCAAATTTAAAAAACAGTCTTTCCTTTCTGATATTTATGACTCATTCATAACCACAACAGATTATGAATGAACAAAATACCAGTCGAATAATACCTCATAATAACCATCACATTTCTCTTGAAAAGCATCTAGGTGAGTTTGTAGGTATATGTATTGTATTATATTTTCTATATTTCCAGGCGGTGATTTGCACGAAATGCGGCACTCTTCTCGGGCCGATAGCGGGCAAGGCGGACGGGTGCGACTCGTGCAGACTATGCGGCCAAGGCGCACTGGTCTCGGTGGCCATCCCATACATCTTCAAGTTCTTCGTCACGCAACTTGCGTCCGTCAACATCAATGTTAGGATCAACTGTAATGGAGCGTTCGCACTGCCTTGTTAAAATTAAATAAGTAGAGACTTGAATTGTTGTTTAGTTTAAGTGTAATAAAGATTCGATTTTAATTTTATGGATTAATTTTCTGTTGGTCACCTTTTTACTGTATTTTTAACTAGCGCCCGCGGCTACGCTCGCGTTGTGTAAAATTTTCTCGTGGGAATAAGACTCCCTGTTTTATTCCAGGGTACAAACTACCGGACCCAAGGCACCTCTGGAAGATACCCCTGGGGGTGACACGGGAATTTGGATTCGGACCCGTGGCACCCCACTATCTCTATTTCAAATTTCATCGCAATCCGTTCAGTAGTTTTTGCGTGAAAGAGTAACAAACATCTATCCATCCATATTTACAAACTTTCGCGTTTATAACATTAGTAATAAATATGTGGGGACATCTTCACACACGGCCATCTGATCCCAAACTAAGCAGAGCTAGTACTATGGGTACCAGACAGCTGATACACATTACACAAATAGATAAATACATACTTATCGATAAACAACAACCAGACAAGGCAAACAAGTGCTCATCACACAAATGTTTGCCCTGGGCGGGATTCAACCCCGCGACCCTGTGCGTCGGAGGCAGATACACGCCGTCAAGTAAGTAAGGATGTTTGATTATTTGCGTGATGGAAGCTTACTAACGGAAGCTGATAAGGATAATTCCTACTAAAATATGTTCAAACCGCATCTTCCCAAACAGAAGGTATCCGCATATACGCGTTACTCCACCGGAAACATCAAAAAGTTGCAAGAAATAAAACATTAAAGTATTGTTAAAAATTGCATTTATTATTGCTGCAAAGTAAAAATAAACAGAATAATCTGATCAACTTATTCTAATTTGCACCTAATAGACAAAATAATCTTACTTTTTAAAAATATGTTAAAATTAGGGAAAACAAAACCCGTTGCCTCCGTAAAGCCGTGTCTCCTGCGAATGTTCTACACACTACACAAAACAGTCTACACATACACAAAATCAACTGTTTCCAACGACGTCTCCTGCTCAGAAATGTTTCGGTTCCGAGACGCACTGAAATCAATTAAAACACCCGTCAGCTGTCAAAACATACGTTTTTTTGCTTTTCTGATCGCTGACAGCGCTACGAATGTTTTCCATGGCAAATGCAAAACATTTCATAAACAATTTGTGCAGAGGAACCATAGACAAACATGCTTTTTTTTTTTTGTAGATGTTTTCTGTGTATTGTGTAGACCAAAACGTGGCAGGAGACACGCCTTAACAGCGCAGTAGGTATTGAAAAGAAAAACGTTAATCTGTCTAAAATAAGGATTGTTACGAATACGCATGTATTACATATTTGCAACGAAGTAGTAGCGCTCGGCGATAATTCTCATCTCAATCTTCGTCCATGGCTTCAACGGTTTGCTCCTTCTTCTCCTTCTTCTTTTTCTTCTTCTTCTTCTTGGCGCTGGCTTCTAACGCGCTCTGCTCTTGAACTTCTTGCATGGCTTCGTGCATCACCTGGTAAGAAACAGAAAAATGAAAAAATAAATACTAATAGAAACGATGTGATATCGAAATTGAATGGACGAGATTTTAGCGTGCGTGGTTGGTTGGATGCGAGAGTGATAATGGTAGCGATTCACACAGTCACGCTTTTATCCTTAATTTAAGTTCGTCAGTCCTTTTCATCTTTTAAAGATAAAAATAGTTATAGGCCATCCTAATATTGGAGCTATCAAACATCCAATTTGAACCTTATGGGCGCGGCGATTGCGCAATTTTAGAGAGCACGTAAAACATCAGAAAAAATCTCTGAGAGCTTTTCATTCATTCAAAAATCATTCGTTCATCTGAAATCTCCACCTCTCTTTCATTAGTCATAAAAACGAAAAGGATTACTGGATTTTAAAATTAGAATTGAGCATGACTTCCCGAATCGGGTCCAATATGGCAGTGCAATTCGTTTAACCGTAGGTACATGCTTCAATGTAAAGGGATAAATAAAAAGAAATACGCAAGGTTGGGGCGGGCAGTTAGGCTTCTTAGATTTAAGACGCATTTCCATTATGCAAGTAGCCTGCATGCAAGTTGCATGCAGCTTAAGTAATGGAAACGTAAACTTGCATGCAGGCTGCAAATTGCATGCAGGTAGTTTTGACCTTGTAAACATAATGCGCAATTGACGCTTGTCTGCGCAAGTGATATGCAAGTTGCGCGCGCAAGTGCCACAGCACGTGCTTGTCCTGGTTCGGACACTTGCATGACAATAAAAACTTGCATGCGAGGTTCAAGTTCTATATTAAAGTTTACAATTCAAGTAACTTGTACGCAAGTGTGACGTCATACTTGCATGCAAGCACTTGCACAATAGAAACGCGACTTTAAAGCCAGCAATGACATTTTAGTTTGGGATCTAGGTTCTTTATGCGATCGATCACGCAAGAGGCAAGAAGTAAAGTATAAAGATAATAATATTTGTCGCTATAATGTGAAAATGCATTCATTCATGTAGGAACGTGCATTACGCAGACACATATCGTTACTGTAGCACCACTATTATTACCACAAGCCGACTGATAACGCTTGCAATAGATCAAAGTGTGCAGTTTAATTAATACAATGTTAACAAATCACCAAGTTTTTTTTTTATGAAAAGCTAGCTAAACAGCATAATACCTCTCTAGTGATAGTGTCTATGAATCTGAAATAATTTTGTTTCATAAGTCTTTTTGAGTTCCGTTTCTATATGATTCATAATCAGTTTACGTGGCGACAACTATGAATATGCAGGGACAAAAGAATCTTATTAGTTCTTATTGGATTCCGGATTTATAATTTGTTATTTTAGACAATTTAATTTATATTTTTATTGAACTATTGAATTTACCTCCTAATTGTAATGTAACTCATATTTATTCTTTATTTTTTAATTACTTATCACTGTACTATTTGCATGCCAGACAGTGGTTCAACACGCATGTACCTCATGAAAGTTTGTGACCCTAAATGTGTTTACCGTGTTTACAGCAAATAAAGGTTTCGTGTCATTTCATTTGGCTAGTCAAAACTAACAATAAGCTGCATTGACATCGCAGTGAAAATTTGCTAAAGAACCTGCAGTGAAAACTTGGTAAGAAGCATCTATATCCACGAACGCATTCAGATCGCGCAAGGACAATACGCGACAACTAGCTAAGAAAATACAAAAATAAAAATTTCTTACATTTGTGTTCAGTAGAACTACAGCGAAACCGTAAATAAAATCTAGTATAGTCAATGATATTATAAGTAAAAAGGCGTAGATAGGTCACTTACAAGGCAAACGGTGTTTTAACATGGCACAAAACTTATAAAAGTTGGCCGCCATCTTGGATTTTTGTCAATTTTACCACTGCATTGATGTTTTTATGCCAAAACTGTATTTCAAATCAAGTTTCACCGAAATTGGTCTATAATTATTATTATTAGATAAAAATTTCGCAGTAAAACATGCCGAGGTATCGTGTTGTCGCAGTTCCATGTTTCGCAGTTGCATGTTGTCGCTGTTTATACATTCCGCACAAGTGTGTGTCGAAGTCACGTGGCGCACTCGGACGGCAAGTCTAAGCTTATGCCAACTTTTGCCCTGCGTTGCTGAAATCGATTTTAGCGCACTCAAGGCGCGTACCGAATGCCTGTCAGCAGGCGAGACCCATACAATCTGATCGCCGACAGTTTGATTCAAGTGATTTAAGCGCGTATCGGAACGCGGCCTTGGTGTGCCGCTTTTCGAGCGCGTATGACATATCTACGCATTTTTTTACCTAGTATATCAATGAGTACAGTATATTTTCCCTTACCTCAATGTTCTTCTTAGGAATGTCTCCTGTCTCGTAGAACTTCAGTCGGTCTTCGACCTGCTGACGGAGTTTCTCGCCGAATACTGTCGTCTGGTTCTCTGAACAAGACAAACGTAAATTAACTCACGTAAAATTAGGTAGAAATATCGTGTCTCATGTTTATTTGGGTTGACTTATGACATCATTTATACAAGGTTATTTTTTATACAGTGCACAAACATTAATATGTCGTTCAGACCATGAAACTAACAACTTTCTCGAAAAATATAGGTCCAGAACTGAAAAAAAAATTTCGATCTCCCATACAAATTGCCGCAGCCAACTCAGCAATTAGTATGGGAGGTAGAAAATTTTCTTTCATTTTCGGACCCATATTTCTTGAGGAAAGTTGTTCAGTTTCATGGTCTGAACAACATATTAAAGTTTGTGCACTGAATAAAAGACCCCGGTAGATATGTATGTTATGAATAAAAAATAACCCCATTTACAACTTATTTTTTATTTTAAACCGTTAATGATGTAACACATTCATTATCATTTTAGCCGAAAGACATCCACTGCTGGACAAAGGCCTCTCTCTAATTAATATCCTAATAACAAATTGCTTTTGCTTATTTACAGAATAGGACAAGGGTCCTTTTGTTCTAAAAAAAATAGATGAGACGAATAATCTGATTGTTTCAGGCGAAAAAGCGTTTTAAAAGATTGAAAAAAGAATCTGTCTGTTTAATTTCTCACAAGAGCAGACTCAATTAGGTTTTAGATTCAATGCATTTCATGGAGAATCGCAAGATTTTGTCGCTATTGATGTGAAAATGCATTCATTCATGTAGGAACGTGCATTACGCAGACACATATCGTTACTGTAGCACCACCATTAATACCACAAGCCGACTGATAACGCTTGCAATAGATCGATAGTGTGCAATAGATCATCATTGATGTTCTGAATTTTATTTGCAATAAACGTGTTGGAAGAGAGTTCTTACATTTGTGTTCAGTACCACACATTTAACCAAATATTGCTAGACCCTTTTCTATAAAACTAAACACAATAATACATTTATGCATGTTATTCCAGGACAGCAATAATAATTATTATTATTTATTTATTTCAGACAGTGTCCACATAAAAAAATTAAACAATTATTACAATTCATCCAAATGTCAAATGTAAAATGTCATAGGTACCTACTAAAAGTTGAGGGATAAGGAAACATTACATTGTCATAAGTGATCTTTCTAAAGAGAACAAAAAAAGCAATTATTTCCAACCCTTACCGGAGAAGCAGTCAATCCTGGATGCGATGGAGCATTTGTTGGCGAGGTATCTGCTGATGCGGCCCTTGTTCTTCAGCCCCGCGCGACCAATGAACGTCGAGTGGTACAGCAGACCGTATTTGGGAGTATTCGAGCGAGTCTTGAGAGCGCGGAACAACGCTTTTTCCGCACCTAATGAAAAAAAGAAAAGATTTGACTTTTGTTTTGTATATGTTACTGGAAATCTGTATAATCCGGCGTTCTATAGAATACCTAATACGTTCAGGCAATGGTGTCGATTCTCGCAGCGAAACTAAATTTAAATTTTATCTTGTCTTGTCACTTTCTGACCCACGATCATGAAAAAGGACGGGAGATTGTCGGCTCTTTTGAACGTAAAATTTTATGTCACATAAAATTTAAATTTAGTTGACGCTGCGGGAATTGACACCAATGTATGAAATAATACTTATTCCATACTTTTCCTAGCCATTCTATACAATGCCGGATGTTCAGCCGGCAATGTGTTGAATACTCAGTCGACCACATTGATATAAGTAAAAATACCCTAACCAAGTCTAACTTAACCTAATCTAACTATTTAGTCGGATCAAACCTGTTGATTATTCTCGTTGGGCAATAATAATAAATATAATTATGATAATCTGGGCAGTTTGCTATGTTATTTGTAAAATTTTATATGATTGACATTTTAATTTGTTTTATGACTTTAAATTTCATTATTATTTTTATCTAGTTATATGACAATAAGTGTGACGAATTTAGATTAAATGATATTAATAACGATTAAATGAGACAGATTTTCATGAATGACGAAATATATTGAGAAATTAAATTAAGAATTATTGATTTGGACTTAAATATATATGGAAATGGAGATACAAATAAAGGAAGTCAAGGACCCTGAAAAATTATATTAGGGGGTGGTACAAAGAGTTTTAAAAATAGAAAAAAAAAAAAAACCTAATCTAACTTAAAACCTAACCTAACGTAGCATTTTTATTTCAGTAAGTACAGTGTTCGTCCCACACTGCGCTTGCCAGTACGTGGTCTCCATTCAAGGACTTTCTTGCCCATCGGCCATCCGATCTTCGCGCTATGTGGCCTGCCCATTGCCACTTCAGCTTGCTTATCCTACCTACGAGATGGACCGACGACCTGGTGAGGATCGCTGGGTCTCGTTGGATGCAGGTGGCTATGGACTGGTCGCGCTGGAGTGCGATTGGAGAGGCCTATGTTCAGCAGTGAACTTTAACAGGCTGAAAGTACAATGTTAAGTACCTCCTTGTCATTTTTAAAAACGACGTTTTTAACATCTTATATATTCCTCATCGAAACGCTCGAGTTTATCCTGTATTCGGGAGATCAGGTCTTAGTTGGCCCAGAGCGAGAGTTGCATTTCTTCGCAGGAGTGTGCAGGTTTCCTCACGATGTAATTCTTTACCGTTAGAGCGTGGAAGTACGTGTGAATTCGAAGTTCGGAAACACATTAGGAAGTAGGTGGTGGGGATCGAACCCCCATCTCTTTCGGGAACCAGCAGCGCTAGCCAATGTATCACCGACGCTCTTAACCAGTCTCGCTTAAAAACAAAATTCCTTTATGTACTTACATCAATTTTAAAAATAACAAATTTTAACCTAATGTAGGGGTCAGAAACAAAATAATTTTAGATACAGACAAGATAAAGATCAACAATCCTTATTAAAACTAAGGTTCTACAGTCTTTTCTTTAAGTCAAATTTAATAATACTAAAGGCAAAATAAATTTGCCAATAGTTGGCGCGTTTACCTCAAAAGTGCGCTGTATGTGAAGATGAACGGCCTGAAGATACTCCCCAGGACTCGAGCATGTTCTGTACTTTTTTATGAATAAATAAGTTTTATTAATATTCATAGCGTCTGTTTTACAATACATTAAAATACGTATTTGTACACGAAGCCCCACAAATGGAGTACTGACCTTAGATAATCTAACAGGTATATAAAATATAATAAACTGTATTTCATACTTTGCCTAGACGAGCCCGGCATTCTGTAGAATGCCTAGGTATTCTACAGAATGCCTGAATTATACAGATTGTCGGTAACATATACATTTTAATATTATACAGGGTGTCCAGTATGGGTAATCCTATCCTAATTCTAATAGAACCTATAGGACTTAGAAAGATCTGATTTAAGGAACCATGTCATTTATTTTAGTAATAAGAAAAAATACATTCATAGATCTTTTTTTAAAGTCGTACTTAGTTCGGGATTCGAACTCGGTCGTATTGAAGAAAAAATCTTACATTATTTCTATTTTGATATAAATTCTGTACTAAGGTTAAACGTGTCAGCTGCAGTAGCGCCACCAATTTTTACGACTTACATAACTTATTGATTATTTTAGAACTATAAAACAGTAAATAATAGTACATTACGATACAAGGATCGTAGGTGGCATATTGTAAACGAGGTGACTTTTGTAAGCCCGAGCCGCAGGCGAGGGTTTATAATGTCACGAGTTTGTTATAAAACCTAAGATCCGTGTGTTGTACGACGTTTTTCAATACACTTGTGAGAAAACTGATAGTAAAGAGAAAAGGCTCTGGCGGACATTCAGCCTCTACGAATTGATTCTTTGTTAAATCGAGATAATTTTATTTTTATAATGAAAATATTACTGGCTGATAATATTTTTGATACAATTTGTTGAAATATAAAATACTTTTCTCATTGTATGAATCAAAATGATCCTGGCTGAATAATAATTTTGAAAACCGTAGAAATTTAAAAAAAATTGTAATAAAATCACACTAGTGCGGTAAAACGCATTTACCGCACAGTTTACTGCCTTCGTAAGTTTCGAGTTTCGAGCAAGGTGTATTGAAAAATATATTTATAACCCTTCTATTGTCGTTAACACATAATATTTTCGATCGAAGTCACTGACAATAAGTAAATGATTTATTTCAATTGGTGGCGCTAGTGCAGCTGACGTTTAACCTTAATGTTATTATGAAATACCTTAAATTATTAAAATGCATTGTATATTTGACTTTATAAAGTACAAATTTGTCGCTATAATGTGAAAATGCATTCATTCATGTAGGAACGTGCATTACGCAGACACATATCGTTACTGTAGCACCACTATTATTACCACAAGCCGACTGATAACGCTTGCAATAGATCAAAGTGTGCAATTTACAACATTTTACTAACAATTTGCTAGGCTTGATCACATTTCTAAATCATGGATCTTATTAAACACTCAAGTTACGGTTTTAAAATGTGGGGCTAAAACTTTAGTAGATTTTGTTCACAATTACTTTTCTATAGCTTTTAATTCGGGTTTGGTAACAACTTACCAAGAATTTTCATGCACTTATAAATAACTTAAATTGCAATCCAGAATAATCTGGGTATCCAAGAATCTTATGATAGCTTGCCGAATACCTATCTAATGCCAAAAATAATACATTAGCATGCCAGGTATCTATCTAATGCTAAGAATCTTATGTCCGTTTACTAATAGCTCGCCTGTTAGCTCGATTAAAACCTTGCTGCTACCACCTCTAGACTAATGTTATCACGCCAAGTGTCTAGAGCCTAGAGATGTAGACTCGCCAAGTGTCTAACTCCTAGAAGTGTATACAATGTATGTAATGTATGTCAATGTATGTCATACATGTTAAGTATCTAACGCCTGGAAGTGAGGGCTCGCCAAGTGTCTAATGCTTAGAAGCGTAGACTCGCCAAGGATCTAATACTTAGAAGTGTACGCTTGCCAAGTGTGGACTCGCCAAGTATCTAACGCCTAGAGGTGTATAGTCGCCAAGCATCTAACATCTGGAGGTGTATACTCGTTAAATGTCTAACGCCTAGAGATGTAGGCTCGCAAAGTATCTAATGCTTAGAAGTGTAGACGCGCCAAGTACCTAGTGGCTATAGGTGCGGACTCGCTTCGCTAAGTATCCAACGCCCAGAGTTTTAGGCTTGCTAAGTACCTAATGCTTAAGAGGTGTAGACACGCCAAGTATCTAATGCTTAGAGGTGTAAGCTCACCAAGTATCTAACGCCTGGAGGTGTAAACTTGCCAAGTATCTAGATAGATAGATAGATAAAAAGTTTTATTCAAAAATCTACATAACACATGTACATACATTTAAGAAAAAAGATACACATAAAGGAAATAACAAAAAAAAAGAAGTACCTATGCATGCACATGTGTGCTGCAGTGATTGAAAGGGCCATGGCTCAGTGTAATTAGCCCAAAGGCCAACACTAATTTTCAGCCGTCACCCGTGGATGACTTGCAATCGCAAGCAGAACAGAAAATAAAAATAAGTAAAAATTGTGGGATAATGACCTAATTGTAATAAAAAAGAAAATCGATGAAACATATATGTGCGTGCAGTTTATTTATGTATTTGAAATTGTGGTGTTGTGAAAGTGCGTGTTTAAAGTTGCAGTACCTACGACTGTTGCGAAAAATTATAATGAAAAATCTAATACCTAGAGTTGTAGAATCGTCAAGTATCTAACACTTAGAGGTGTAAGCTTGTCAAGTATCTAATGCTAAGAGGTGTAGACTCGCAAAGTATCTAATGCCTAGAACTGTAGACTCGCCAAGTATCTATCACCTAGAGGTGTAGGCTCGCCAAGTATCTAATGCTTAGAAGTGTAGACTCGCCAAGTATCTAACGCCTAGTGGTGTGGACTTGCTAAGTATCCAGTAGCTAGGGATACTCACCTAGGATCTGCAGTGTGGAGGCGGGGTACTTGGCGAGGCTGGTAAGTGAGCCGGCCTTGGAGATAAGCCGCGCGCCAACCTGGTCCCCGACCAGCACCGTGAGGTTCGGGGCCACACTGTTCATCTTCGTGTGGAGGTACTCCGCTATTTGCTTCCTGACATAAGGAAAGTAATGATAAAAATCTGTATATTTACAATAAAGTATATAAAAACGGTATAGTTATGGTATGATATGGCCTTTGCCAACAGGCACACAGATGAAAATAGTAAACATTGAATTATGTTTAAATGTTGATAAATAAATAAAAATTGTGGTATGGTATAGTATTTTTTTGCTTATTTTGTTTTTTTACAAGAGGCCTATAACTCATCGGTGGGTGGATGTGGGCTAGATAAATAAATAATTTAACGTATTCTTATTTTTTCTCTTGTGCATTTCATGGAGAATTGCAAGATTTTGTCGCTATAATGTGAAAATGCATCCATTCATGTAGGAACGTGCATTACGCAGACACATATCGTTACTGTAGCACCACTATTAATACCACAAGCCGACTGATAACGCTTGCAATAGATCGATAGTGTGCAATAGATCATCATTGCTGTTCTGAATTTTACCTTAATTAATGACTTATTTTTAATGGAGCTAGTAAATCGCTTGAGCAATTTTGCTTTCTGTCTGAACCAACCTTCACTAACAGTACAATACTGCAGAAACTACTGGGAATAGGGAATGAGCATAAAAAAAATATTGGTTATTTTCATAGTTTAAAGTATACGAAAATACAATACTGACAGTCAAAACAAAATCTAAATTGATTGAAAAACAACATTATTAAACAAATATATATTATCTGTCCCTCTTACGAAAACAAAATTTTCTATGGCAGATGTATGGGTATGGCCCATGTGTAATTATGACATCACATTACACATCGGACCTCTCTGTCTAACCATAAATTTTGAAGCCTTATAACTTTGTTTCTAAGTGAGATATTTGACTATTTTTTTATGTGTATAACTGGAACTTGATATATTTCGATTAATGAATTTTAAAAAAATCGTGCATATTCCCTATCGGGAGTAATATGTGGGGACATCTAATACTCTTACATGACTATATCTCATCCTAAACTAGACTTAGCCTGTATGGTTATTAGACAGATGATATACATATATAAATAGATACTTATACAAGGTGTTACAAAAATACAGTGAAGAGAGGAGAGTATAGTCTGTGAAGGATAAATAGTAAAATTAAAAAAAAAGCATTTCATAATAGTAGTCGAGCTCCTCGATGGGAATGTATATTAAGGGGCCCCCCACGCCAATGACCTTGAACGCTAGCGCCACTTCAATAAAAAATCATAACTCCGAGAAAACAAAATATATCAAAAATCCGGTCGGTTATATTATTTCCAAGGTTGTACAGTATTTTAAAAAATGACAAATTGAATAAAATGAGTTTAGTTGTAGTAACAGATAGCATAAGTGCAAATAACGGCCGTTTTTAGCACTTTCGCTATCTGTAACTACAATTAACAACATTTTAATAAATTAATCAGTTCGAAAAATACTAAACGATCTTTAGAACAATATAACCGACCAGATTTTTGATATATTTTGTTTTCTCAAAGATGATTTTTTATTGAAGTGGCACTAGTGTGCAGCCAGGTAGCCTCTTAAGGAACATGCACAATTTTTTAAAATTTATTAATCGAAATATTTCAAGTTCCAGATAAACACATAAAAAATAATTTTCCAAATATCTTGCTCAGAAACAAAGTTGTAAGGCTTCAAAGTTGATGGTTAGACAGAGAGGTCCGACGAGACGTGTCACGTCATATGTCACCCGGGCCATACATCCGCCATTTTGCATTTCGCAAATTTTGTTTTCATAGAGGGACAGATATATTTGTTTAATAATGTCGTAATGTTCAATTCTGTTTTGACTGTCAGTATTCTATTTTTGTATCTAATATTTTTTTATGCATGTTTCCTATTATGCGAGTTAACAACAGGGTTAGGATTAATTAACGATAGATACAAACCTGTAATTACTTAGCGCGACGACTCTGACGGCAAACATCTGAATGTTGATCAGATCTACTGGAGAGATGTCCATACCCATTGACATTTTGGATGCGTCGATTATAGCCTATAAAAAAAAGTTCAGAATACCAGAATATTTCACTTTGATGCAGCCTTAAATAGACTAGGCATTATAAGGATTTCATAGGACAACTATTTCGAAAGTTGGAGGATGTATTGTTCAGAGCACACCTTCTCAACACAGATTCAATTGTGACTAATTTTATTATAGTATTTGAATCTAAAATAAAATTTTAAACTCTCGCGATTTTTTTACACATTTTCCCACATTGACCCGTTAGACCACAGACAGCCCTTTATGCAGAGGACGCATGGAGAAGGAAGAGACAGCCGCCCACGTGCTGTTGGAGTGTCGGGGCGTGTCAATGTACCGGGCAAGGTATATCTCGGTTCACCGGGGACAATCTTCTCGTTCGTTCAAAGGCGCAGCAGACGTCGATTTGCGAAAACCAGCCCGTCATACCATACATACCAAACCCGTTAAACCAGTTTTAAAATATTTGTATCCAATTTTCAATATAAGTGGAAGGATTTAAGTATTTTATCTTATACTTTCGAAAATTACAGTATAAAAAGTCAAGACATAGCTACTTTATTCTGCAAATTTTACTTTGAGTAGAGTCAGTATGGATGGTATGGTATTTTGCGTGTGGGTGGGGTAGCTCACTACTCGAGCCACCCGATCTCCTCGAGGAACTGGGTGAGCATGTATTTTTGATTATTTTGCAAAATGACTGCAGCATCACTAGATGGACTACCCACTCCAGTCAGTATGGAGTGGGCAGAGTATGCAATTGTCAAAAGGCCTAATCATTTACTAACCTGTGCCTTCTCCGAGTCCCCCAGTATTTCTGTGAGTGTTTCAACTGACTCTTCGGAGAGCGACTTCCTGTCCTTTATGTACTCCGCACACCTGGTGTATAAGTGGTTGTCTGGCACAATGCTCACCAGCTCCGGGAAGTGGTAGGAATACCATTCTCTAGAAAGAGAAATTTAGCTTGACTGTCATACAGAAATTTGAGTCTTGCTACCTGATTTTTAGTTTTTTCCATGGGAAGGTGAAAGGTGTTGATAAAAATTACAATCTCTTACCTGATCCGCATTGAAAATGTATTGACATCTTTATCCAACTGGTCCAGTAGTGCTATGCTCTGAATAATCATATTATCGACTCTGTGAACGTTGAACTTGACCCGGGCACGTGAATATGAGTGGCCAAGACCTAGCTCAGCGACGCTGCATGCCTTCAGCGTCATGCCTTTGATTAGGGAGTGGAAATGGTGTCGTATACCTGGTGGGGAAATAAATAAAAAATGCATAATGTTGATGGCAAAGCATAAAAGAACTATTCATTTCATTAAAAAAAATTATGTACAAAAAAAACTGCTGAATCCTCTAAAAGTATGAACTAAGATAAATGATCACAAGGCGATTGGTCTCTAAAACAAGTTATAACTTAATTGCTGACTTAAATTCAAGATGTATTTGTAGCTAAAAACTAATTTTGTGGTCACTTGGAATATTCCATCATCATCATCAGTTCATATACGTCTTCACCGAGGGGCTCAAGCCTACCAGTTTTTTTTATTGTACACACGCCTGATGCGTATTGGATAATAGAAGATCTTTTTAGATTACAGTGATCTACTTACTACTTGCTGAATCCAACCCTTTTCTCACAAATCATCCTTTTTCAAAACATAACACAATAGAAAAATAAATTCTAACCTCTAATAATCTCGGGTACTGCACCAATGTGTGAGCAGGGAATCTCCAATGCCTCGCTGATAGCAGACCCAAGCTTGGGGTCCTGGACTCCAAGCGTGCATTTCGACCGCTTCTTCCGCTTTGGTAGAGCGCCATCAAGGAATAAGTTGAGATCTTCTGGTAGCACACCTGAAAACAGAGTGAATTATGTTAATAAATAAACAAATTTATCTAAAATATGTTAGAATTTATATTTTGATATTGTTTGTTGTACTTATTGCTAAGCTTTTTCAAAAATTTCAATCTAAAAAAGTAAAACGCATGTGTAAACTAACCTTCAGACACAGCATTTATGTTTTCTAAAGCGACGACAGCCGATTTGAAGGGTTGGAACCCAATCAAAGACACCACAGAGTTAAACCGCTGCAGGTCCGTCACAGATTCCTCCACTTGAGGCAAGAGCATAGCTACTTCCTCAAATTCTGCCACCCGGAACAACGCATAACCCGCGCTGTGCTCAAAGAGCACGTACAATTTACTCTGTAAAAACGAAAATTAGCCAGCCTTTTGCAAAACAAATACTTAACACGTACAGAAAACATGTAGACGGTAAAGCACTTACCATTTTGATGAGATTTTCTCTATTTAGATCATAATTTCTGAAGAGAAAACAAAACACGCGTGTTTTGCATCCCCCCTGCACGACGTAATTTTATTTGAGGTTAAGGTTCCGTTCCGTTCTGCCTGCGTGCGATGGTTCGTCATTTTTTTTTTTTTTTAATTGGCATGGTGCGGTTTGTTCGTCATTCATTACACATTTTCGCTCGCCTAGCTCCCGGGCCTCGATCGCGTAAGTCGAGCTTGCTTCGTTCACTTGGCTTGGCTTCAAGCAAGTTGAACGGTATTCCGATTCCGATTGTAGGAATTGTCTAACTTTTGGGACGGTAATCGTCTTGGGGACAAAGAGTAAAAATATTCACATGTAATCGTCTTCGTTGACTTGGCTTGCTCCTTACGCGATCGCTTGAAAGCCGCTGGCGGTCTTCAAGCCCGCCTCAAGCAAAGCAAGTCCGCTTACGCAATCGACCGGCCGTCCACCGCCATCCCCTTCCCCTTTTGTATCTATTTAAAACGTACGTAATGAATGACGAACCATCGCACGCAGGCAGAACGGAACGGAACCTTAACCTCAAATAAAATTACGTCGTGCATGGGGGATGCAAAACACGCGTGTTTTGTTTTCTCTTCAGAAATTATGATCTAAATAGAGAAAATCTCATCAAAATGGTAAGTGCTTTACCGTCTACATGTTTTCTGTACGTGTTAAGTAGGTTAAGTTAGGTTATCTTGTGACCTGCTTGCAGGCATGCCAAGAGCGAGCTTGTCACCTAATGTACTTTCTCTCTCTATAATGCACAGCCAATATTGTCGTCCAGTATTGTACAACCCGACAATTCATATACATGGATTCGAATTATTGGCTGTATAATATTTTAGAGGACATAAACACCATTTTTACACTTATTATAATTATATTTTATTTTTGAGGAAAAATACTTTCGTCTGTTTTTGGGAGACGGATAAGATGACAGTAAAAGCACAAAGGAACTTAGTGGTAATGAGTTTCTATATCCAACACTCCCCCTCACGAAGTTTATTTGTTCATCATATCTCCAGAAATTTACTGTAAACCGATTTTCCGGCGTAGTTCAGTATGCCTGGGTTTTGGTAAAGCTTTTGTAAAAATATCTGCTTCCATATTGCGTGTATCTTTATACTTAACGACTATTTTGTTAACTTGTACACATTCTCTTATAAAGTGTTCTTTTATTGCAATGTGTTTGGAGTTCTTACTGCTAACAGGGTTCTTAGCAAGTTTTTGTGCTGCCATGTTGTCGCTATAAATCGTCATAGGCTCTGGATATTCACCAATGTCCTTTAATATTTGTGATAGATGGATAGCTTCTTTTGCAGATTCAGTCAGTGCCATATATTCTGCCTCTGCTGTCGATAAAGCGACAGTATGTTGCTTCTTTGTACTGTAACTTATTATAGCACCACCATACTTGAATAAGTAGCCAGTGTAAGAACTTCTGTCTATTTGACAGGATGCCCAATCAGCATCAGTCATTCCATAATCTGGTAATGCTGTTTTTCTGAATCGGAGTTTTATATCTCTGGATCCTTTCAGGTATCTCAGTACCCTTTTTGCTGCTTGCCAGTGAGTTGCATCATGACAAGTGTTAAATTGGCTAAGATAGCTCACAGCAAACATTACATCTGGCCTTGTTGCAATCGCCACGTACATCAAAGATCCGATTAAGTTTTGATATGGCATCGTTTGATCATTTTCTGTAGCCTTTTCTAATTTTAAATTTGGCTCCATAAGCGTTCCAACAGGATTACACTCTGAAAGTTTGAACTTTTCTAAAATATTATCAATATATTTTTCTTGAGACATATGTATTTCTCCCCCTACATGGGTAAAGTTGATTCCTAGGCAATAATGAAGTTTGCCCATGTCTCTTAATTCAAAAACTTCTTCTATTTTCCTTTTGATAATATCGTATAGTTTTTTGCTAGAATATGCTATTATAATGTCGTCAACGTAAAGATTGAGTATTATTTTATCTCCCCCTTTCTCTAGGATATATAGGCATGGTTCTGATGTAGTTTTGAAACCCATCTTTACTAATTCTTCATGTAACTTGATATACCATTGTCTGCCAGATTGTTTAAGACCATATAGTGCCTTGTTCATTTTACAAACGGAGTCTTTTTTATATTTTTTGATACCTTTTAGCATTTGTTGAGCTTTTTGTAAGATGTTTTTATCTTGCACTTCTTCTATAATCATCGAAAGATATTTTTCTAAATTCTTTGGAATTTTCATTTGTATGTCTTCATCTATTGTGCCGTTTAAGTATGCTGTGCATATGTCTAGTTGACATAGATCCATGTTATGTTCTGCTGCATAAGCAATCATAAGTCTTATTGTGCTTAGTTTTGTAACTGGTGCAAAAGTTTCGTTATAGTCTACACCATACTCTTGGGTAAATCCACGTGCGACCAGTCTAGCTTTCTTTCTTTCTAATTCACCTTTGGCATTATATTTGTTTCTTAAAATCATTTTGCTATCAATCATGTTTCTGTCATAATTTCGTTTCGTGATTCTCCATGTTTCATTTTTTAAATGTGATCTAATTTCACTCATTATCGCGTCGTGCCATTCTTCATCATTATCTTTTTCATCATTTATACAATTGAAGTTGAGTTCATAATCTTCATGCCATTTGGGCGATTTTCTGATACATTTTGGTAATTCATTATCTTCATTTTCTGTTTCAAGTGTTTCCACTTCTGAGTGATTTTCTGATTGCTCAGTTTCATCATTATTTGCGACTTCATAATATTCTTCATTATCAATATCAGATTCTCTTTCATTCACATCTGTATTTTGAATCTCTGATTCAGTTGGAATTTGTTTTTCATTGACAGTTTCATCTTTATCTTCGTCAAATATAATTGTGATTTCCTTCTCCTTTTTGTTTGTAGCAGGTTGACTTGTTTTACTTTCATAGTACATGATATTTTCCAGAATTTTAACGTCTCTGCTTGTAACAACTTTTTTTTGATGAGGTATATAGATTCGGTAAGCTTTGCTGTTTTCAGAGTAACCAATGAATACTCCAACTAATGTTCTTGGTGAGAACTTACTTAGTCTTCTTCCTTTGTTAAGAATAAAAGCTTTGCTTCCAAATATTTTCAAATGTCGGATTGAAGGTTCTCTTTTAACCCATCGTTGAAATGGCGTGTCATTTGATATAGATGTGCATGGGCATCTATTTGCTAGATAGTTAGCTGTAAACACGGCTTCAGCCCAATACTGTTCAGGCATGTTTGCTTCGATCATCATACACCTTGCTTTCTCAAGAAGAGATCTATTTTTCCGTTCAGCGAGTCCATTTTGCTGTGGTGTATGTGGAGCTGATAAACGTCTTCTAATGCCATTGTTCTTCAAGTAATCGTTGAATGCTTTGTTAATATATTCTCCGCCATTATCTGACTGCAAACATTGTATTTTAGTCTTAGTAAAATTTTCGACTTCCTTTTTATATTCTTTAAATCTGTTTAATACTTCACTTTTTTGTCGAATGCAATAAATACGACAATATCTTGAATAATCGTCAATAAAAGTAACGAAGTACTTTGAGCCACCCCATGATTCTGTTTGTACGGGTCCACAAACGTCTGAATGAACAATCTCTAAGAGTTCACTTGTTCTTGGCTCATTATTTGTAGGAAATGGTAGACGTGACATCTTTCCTTGTATGCAAGTTTCGCATTCATTCAATTTATCATTTTGTTTGAATTCAAGTCCCTTCATTTTTTCATATTTTTGTGCTATTTTTAATTGCCCTTCATTAAGGTGTCCCAACTTTTTGTGCCATTTTTCTATTTCGCTTTTGGCATTGATATAATTTGAAGTATTGGTGATGTTTTCATCTACATAATATAGACCATCACTTTTCTTTTGTGCAGTCATTACAAATTGACCACTTTTCTTGATTGTTGCCACATTTTCTTTGAATAGGACTGTCATATTGCTTTCAGTAAGTTTTCTAACAGATATCAGATTATGTGCAAGGCGTGGAACATATAGTGTATTTCCAAAATTGAAGTTAGTTGTTCCATTATTTACTTGGATTAATACATTTCCTTTGCCGTTTACATCGGTGGTAGTACCTTCTGATGCTAATTTGAGTTTGCTATCTATTTCTTGAAAGTCTGTGAATTTTTCTTTCTGAAAACACATATGAGAGGTGCATCCGCTGTCTAAACACCATGTGTTGTCTCGCTCAGGCATTTCCGTATTTTGCATGCATATTTCTTGTATATATTTCGATGTAAAATTATTTGGTAGTCTAGAGCGGCAGTTTTTTGCGAGGCGTCCTCTTTTTTGGCATCTTTCACAAGTGATTTGTGAATATTGATTTCGTCCATACCCTTTATTATTATAACTTTGTTGCATATTTTCGGGTTTTCTGGAATAAGAAGGCTTTCTGTAATTTTTGCTATACATAGCTTCGTCTTGTTTCTCTTCATCTTTGGTGTTTTTATTTCTGGCGTGGGCTTCTTCAATTATTTTTACTTTTAAAGCATTTGGTTCAGGTAATTCATCCCTAGATTCTATTGCGATTCGAAAATTTTCATAAGATGATGGTAAACTGTATAGTAGCATAATGCTCAGTAGATCTTGGTTAATGGTGATGTTCATGTCGCCTAGTTTATCGACTGTGTCCATAAATTTGTTTATATGATCAGTTACATCATCATTATCTGACATTCTTTGCAATATTAATTGTTTTAGTAGCGTTGTCGCTTTTCTAGCGGGACCTTTACTGCAGTAAATACTATCGAGTTTTAACCATAATTCTCGGGATGTCGTACAATTTTTTACCTGCTTTAATTCCGTTGGCGAAATTAAAAGTAGTAACTCCGATAAAGCGAGAACATCTTTTTCTTTGTATTTCTTTAATTCCGCAACCTTTTCGGAGTATGGTTGTTCAATTTCGTTACTTACGTAGCCCCATAGTTCATTTTTTGTTAATAAGGCTTTGGCGTGAATACGCCACGTATCGTAATTATCCCGATTTAAAGTATCAATGCTATATTTTTACGCCATGGGTATGGAAATAAAAATTAACCCATAACCTATAATATTTTAGAGGACATAAACACCATTTTTACACTTATTATAATTATATTTTATTTTTGAGGAAAAATACTTTCGTCTGTTTTTGGGAGACGGATAAGATGACAGTAAAAGCACAAAGGAACTTAGTGGTAATGAGTTTCTATATCCAACAGGCTGTACATTACTGGTTGTACAATCCTGGGCGGACCGCATTGATATTTAATATTTTGTGTACATTGTTGCTAAGTAATATATTATCAACTTCTGTTTATCTATCTAAATCTTATGTATAATATTTCCTCTTTTCCTACTGTTTATTTTCCTATAATAATCCCTTCTGAAACCTATCCAAATTCCGATCCTAATTCAATATTTATAATACATTATACGTTTCCTCCTTTTTAACAAAACGACTGTGGCGATGTGCAAACCGCACCATGCCAAAAAAAAAAAAAAAAAGACCGGCCATTAAAGCACGGGCAGGAATGTACAGCCCGATAATTGTTCATTTTTGGCTTCGAATTATCGGGCACACATTATTGGATGTACATTATACGGACTCCGCGCTGACGACGACAGTTTGATTCGAAAATGATTTAAGCGCGTATCGGAACGCGGCCAAAGTCAACGGAAAAATTAAATTTGACTGACGTGAATCGAGTGAGTGAAATTGTTGTTCGATTTGCATTGCAGCATCGGGATGTTTATTGTAAAGTTTGAAGTTAATTATGTTGGCATAGTAATGTTTTGAATTCTTAACGTGTATTTTAAACTGCTAGGCTATTACGACTACTGGAAATACCACAACCATGACGACTATATCAATGCAACGAGATCTTATTGCTGTTCGTAAAAAAGAGACGCTGCTGAACGTGGGAATCATTGGCAAGCTTCAACCGATGTCTGCGGACCTCTCCAGGTTGTTGAGAGAGAATAACTTAGAGAAACCGACTCAGAATTTATTTAATCATTTGGCGCACTATTTGGTTAGCATTATCGATCCTCAACGTTCTCTGCCTTGGCCTTTATATGACACGAAGACAGAGAGGACTTACCGCAATGAGCTCTCTATGTTCATCAGCGATTACAGCAACAAGGGTTTGCTCGCTCCAGTGATGTCATCATACTTGGTAAACCCTGGAAGCTACAAGGTCGTTTATCTGATGTTCCAAATGTCGCAATTGGCTGTACAAAACGTGCTTCTAGGGAAAATGGGCAAGGACACCCAAAAGAAACTGTACAATGAAGTGACTGAAAAGTACAAAACACAAAAAGAGACGGGCTTCATAGAAACAATTGAAAAAGAAACTGATATTATGCTCAGTAAGTTCTCAAACTATTTGAGCAAGAAAGACGCAACAGAAAAAATTGCTGAAAAGCTTCGGGATCAAATAACCAAAATGGAGGACAAACTGGAATCTTACAAAGCACAAGAGTATTTAGATAATCTGGTAGATGGGTATGTTAACACGCATACATTAGATGAAGAAACAAAGCAAGAAATTTTAGAAATTAAAAACATACAAGCACCTGCTAAATATTTTGATAGAAGGTTAACCGAAGTTGACAGGCAAATAACTGAAATGGAATCTACTTGGGAATCAAACATTTCACCATTTTTGGAAATTTGTCAGACAACTTTACATAATACAGAAACTTTAATAGCAAGACAAACTGGAGAAGCTGATAAGAGGACCTTCATGATAGAGTATAATCCAAAAGCAGATGTTTTACTCACAGATGAACTTGAAAAACAAGTCAATATGCAACAAAAATACATATTAAAAAATATAGTCAAAGATGAAAAGTTGAACTTTCCAAACCTAATCAGAGGTTTTTTAATATCAATCTGTTTTATATTGAATAATGCTGAAATTGGTGATGAAATCTACCAATTCAATGAGTGTCTGGATGGAGGAAAAGAAGGCTATAGAGAAATTGTAAATTCTATGAAAGTTTTAGTGGAAAGAGTCATGAATGCAGAAGGAAAGTTGCAGGTAAATATGGTTATAAGTATGTTTTATTCATTTAAAGATTTTATGTTCCTGAAAGTATGTTAGTAGTCACTACATGAGTTCAAAGGCCTTTGGAGGCTTGTTGATCATCAAAGTTATGCCTAGTAAATATAATAAAGTTAATTCAAAAATATAAACTAAACTTAAATTAAACTTTGTTAAACTTAATTTAGTTTTTAATCTACTTATTGTACCCCTCATGAATTTATGGATTGTCATTGAATTTGTCATTTTCTGTTATAAAGTCCCTTTTCCTACACATATGTCCTGTCTCATTATGAATCGTTTTGTTTATTGTAATATATTATCTTCATTTATTTTATGCAATAATATTAAAATATAACCATTTATATATTCCCCTTTATAGATATTTATATACTTATTTATTTACTTGATCTTACCTAGAGGTAAGATCAAGTAAATAAATAAGTAGTAGGGTAGACCCTTAAAAATCTGTTTTTTTTTTACAGCAACCTAACTCAGAAAACACCTTCAGCAGCACAATATCATCCAAAGATATACCAGAGATACCTCCTCTACCAGACCTATCAAACTTGAAAATGAATGTTGAATTCCATCCACAAATCCTCTACGAGTCGTTTACACCAATAAACTATTCAAAACATCAGTACAATTTATGTAAGAAGCGGACAGGATCTTTCATGCAACCGCTAAAAGCCTTCATCACGCCTTTCCACAATGTGCCTAAAGAGGACTTCTTTAAAAGTCTGATATCTTGCCGTGTCAGTGCTAACGACAACATGAACATTACACAAAATACTGCAAACCTTAACATGTCTGTAATATCGCAAACAAGAAGCAACGAAACTATTGCAGAATGCACATCTGGTTTTACAAAACAACAGATTTCCAGATTGCTCTCAACCAAGAAGACTAGCAGTTCAAAGAAATTCAAACGTAAGACTGAAAGATCAGATCACAAACTCAAAAGAGGATGCCTCTTCAACGAGTCAAATATTTCGAATGAAAGTGTTGTTGGCGTTTTTCGAAGTCATTCGTCGCCAAACCTTTACGAAAATCGCGACAAACGTTTCCACAACAGCTTGCGTTTAAGAAAGCTGTCAATAATGAAAGAAGATATTCCACCTCTTTTAGAAGTATCGGGAATAGCTGCGTTAGAACGAGATAGCAACCACAGCACACCTGAAGGAGTTGTAACTTTAGGAAGTAGCAGAAAACTCATAGATGCTTCTAGTCTGCCATCTATAGTAATTTTGACCCCTCAGAGTTATCTATCAGAAAATGGTGAAGTAGATTTAAATAAAGAAATAGAATTTAAAGCTCCTATAATGTTGCCAGTAAGAAGAAGTAAGGAACAAACTGAAGATCAAACAATGTTGCCGCTAAGGAAAAGTAAATTGCCACAGCCAAAAAGTAAGAAAGTGTTTGATAACCAGAAAGTGTTTCCACAAAGAATAAATAAAGAAATAGAAGCACCAACAATATTACCACAGAGAAAAAGTAAAGAATTATATGAAGACCAGGCAATATTTTCCCCAAGGAAATGTTATGAAACTAATGGAAAGCAAATAGAATTGCAACAAATAATAATCACAGATACAGCAAAAGATGAAACAAAAGCAGACACACCAAAAACAAACCCACCGATTATCAAAAAGACAAATTCTTTAGAAAAAATCCTAAACAGATATAAAAAAGTGCGAGAAAGTGTGTTGCCATCCGAGCCCATAGAAGATAACAAAGTTAAAACTATATTTGAAGAAAAAGAAAATTGCAATTTGAATGATATATTAACTGCCAACAGAAACCTATTGCCTGATCTTTTAAGTCCGAGCTGTAGTAGTATTGTAACCCCTGAGTGCACCAGTAGTGTTATAGATGAATTTTTCTTAGACTGTGATGAAGAGAAGTCAAGGAAACCTAGAGAAAGTCTTGGTACTGCGCTGGGCGTAGACCACACGTTTTTGGATCAGTTTGACTTGATAGATTAGGAGCAGTCATATTGTTCTTTAGAGCCCCATATTCACAAACAGTATTTGCTACAAATTCAAGTTACCTACTGCCTACTTGGTAAATAAAAAAAAAACAAAATCATTTTCTTGGTCGACTGACTGATAAATATTCTAAGCTCAGTTTATGACAAATACCTTCTTAGGTTCTGTGATTGAAGACAAACACTATAGTATCATTGTATTGATTTAAATTGTTTTCCAAAATTTTATATATTGTCCATTGTTTATAATATCGCGAGTAAGATTATAAACTAACGGCGTTCACAATCTTACGGTGATATATATAAGGATATACAAAGGATAAGGATTGAAAACTAATAACAGGCAAGTTCCTTTTTGATGTAGCACAAACAAGTATTCTTTTTTTTTAATTAATGGCGTCACATCTTATGTAGACGTATTTAAAAAATCTGAAAACAATGTCACTGTCTAACAAATAACAAGCTATTTAGTTAGTCACTTTCCTATGTATGGAGAGACATAAGTTTTCAGAACAATTTTTCTATGATTTTGTTTAATTAAAGTAAAACACTTAACACAATAAAGAATGCATTGTGTTGTTGAATATGAATTAAATTACAATTTAACGCAACCTAAGTCGATATATCAATTTATTAAATGAAACTTAGTATAATCACAAGGATCCTTCGTATAATGTTCATCATCGGGCATCGAAAATGACTGATTAAATAATCAAATAACTTATTATGTGTTCCATTAATTTTAAGTGCTAGTACTTGCTGTACTAATTTCTAGCATTAATTTAAATAAAAGAAGTGAATTAATTCTTGTTTTAGTTAAACAGCTTTTTTTACAATTAAATTTTATTTATCAAAACAGTATAAAAATGTCTATGGATAAGTTTACAACTATAGCGTAATACAATACAAAATATATTATAAATAAGTAGGTAGGTAATTGAATTATTATTATAACAATGCACTTGCAGTTCGAGTTGACCTAAATGTTTCATAGAATAGTTATGTAATTAGACGATGACGATCTTGAGCTCAATGTAGCAACCGACTAAGAAGGCTAAAAATTAGTTCAGTTTTAAATTATTTAATATTTATGTCAGTCATCCATCATCCGTCATCCTTATTATTCACTTGTTATTTTATGTTTACTCTTCAATATACTTCTTCTATTATGTTTTGTACAATCTCACGGCTTACTAACAGAGCAACTTAAATAACTCAAATGTGTAGATATTTTCTGTTATCATTAAATACAGTCTTCTTAAATCCTGGGATCATTGTCTTCCAACTTGACCATTTTCTCTGATATTTCCCATAACTTCTTGGCTTTGTTCATGTCCGAAGCCGATTGTGACAGAGAACTCTCCCTGCAGTCCGAAAAATACTTCCCAGTTGTCTTCGACAGGCTCTCGTCTACCGCCAACATTACCGACGTCTGGCAACCTTGTTCAGGAGTTTTGAAGAAGCATTTGTTGACCAGACCGAGACCCCAACTCAGAGGAACTGGAACAGACCTCCAGATGCCAGTGTCGATCAGTCCAGGGTGGAGACAGTTTGCCGTCACTCCTGTACCTTCCAGTCTTCTTGCCAGTTCTCTTGTAAAGTGGATGTTGGCTTCTTTGGAAGCGTAGTACAGATACCCTGGCATTGTCGTCAGAGGGTTTGGATTCTCCAAGTTGAAAGACCCTAAACGGTACAGCGAAGAAGCGACTACGACAATTCTTGAAGGAGCGCTTTTCTTCAGTATATTTATGAGGAGATGCGTCAAAAGGAACGGTCCATAATGGTTCGTAGCCATGGTCATTTCGATTCCATCTTCAGTCTTGTTCTTCTTGAAGGTTTCCGCGTAGCCGGCATTGTGGATCAGCACGTCGAGTTGCTGTTCTGTTTTGTTGATGTCCTCGGCGAAGGCTCGGATGGATGCGAAAGAACTCAGGTCCAGTTTCTTGACAAGAACTTTGGTGTTCTTTGTAGAGTCAATAATTTCGGCTGAAAGTAAAACATCATTTAGTCAAATTAGGATTGAGTTATAAAGTTGGGTTTTCTCAAGTCGAACTCACGTCAAGTCAAACTATCGCCACAGAGTACCTTTTTATACAGGGTTATTATTTTTTATTCAATGCACAAACTTTAATATGTCGTCGTTCAGACCATGAAACTAAACAACTTTCCCGAAAAAAATTGATCCCGAACTGAAAAAAAAAACGATCTCATACAAACCGCCGCAGCCAACTCAGCAATTAGCATGGGAGGTACATATTTTTTTTTAATTTCCGGACCCATGTTTCTTGGAGAAAGTTGTTCAGTTTCATGGTCTGAACAACATATTTAAGTTTGAGCACTGAATAAAAAATAATCCCGTATACATTCAAGCAGTCTCTACAATGGATGTTTCCAGCTATGTCAGTCGGATACCACAGGTATTTTAATTGCCAAAAAAAAGACGAATTCTCACCTTTAACCTTCTCAGCATTCTCCAAATTCCGGCACGCCATAATAACTCTTGCGCCTCTCTTAGCTAACTCCCTGGCCGTTTCCTTCCCGATGCCGCTGGTGCACCCGGTAACAATGACTGTCTTCCCGTCCATCCTAGTTTTATCCCGGAACCTCCCACAAGTGTACTGAGCGTAGACTCTAACAGCCAGGAATAGGGCAAGAATCCCGAGGAAGACCAGAAGTCCGAGGATGATTAGGACAGGGAAGAGCCAGTACAAGTAATCAGCACGCCAAGCTTCGGCTACAATCATTCTGGAAATAAAAAAGGTTCTGTTAGATGTTAAAAGAAAAAGAAAATAATCGCAGAAGAGATATCAAACATCGGTCCAGCCTTCTACATTTCTCCATGAGTTTTGGTCGGATAGATATACTAGCGGAGACAATTGTATTTGTCTCCGCTAGTATATCTATCCGACCAAAACTGTTGTTTAATATACTAGCTGTTGCCCGCGACGACCGAACTAAGACAAAATACACTACACCTACCCTACACGTATCCTACAAGTGCCATATAGTCAGTCAGTGTCTTCTTTTATATATTTAGATATAAAAGTAATTATGAAAGTTCAGCTAATATTTTCATCTCTAGGTGTAATTAGTTAAAGTTTGTTACGTCGTCTCCTTGGAAGACATCCTCGACAGCGAAGCGAAGCCTCAGATATTAGATGAGTACGATACAATTTTGCTATGCATTTTTGTACATGATAACTTTATTACGCGATTTCCTTTACATTACATAAATACATGCTTACACAAATCGTTTCTAATGGCATCAATTTGCAAAATAATTGATTTTATATTACGCTGATTTCTAATTCCTTCCTATAAAGTTTAGTATGTACGAGTAATAAACTTCGTGGTAATGTCAGTCATATTGCATCGAGAGTGGAGGTTTCACTTCACAAGCTTTCTACAGGTTCTTGGCCTTTGTTTTAGCGACGATCTTATCTTTGACGATCGTTTCGCTTTGTCGTTCTTATATTCAGGTGAGTGGTTGACCAAAAAGGGACCTCAAGGGAAAATAATTGATTTCGAGTAAATCGCGTTTGAAGTTTCATATAAGTACACTTACCCGACTTCACAAAAACTAGTATGCGCTGTGCGTAAGGTGTAATTTTTCCAAAACTGCCTCAGCTCGCAAAATATTCATAAAAAAAACTACGGCACCTAAAAATATTCTGGTTAGACCAAAACAAAGCTAAAAGACAACAGATTCAAAAATTAAAAAAAATAACGGTTTCCAATCCCCAGGTCCCGTTTTGGTCAACCACTGACATATATTGAAATTACTTTCAAGCTTGGAACGATACGCAGGAGTTCACAGCAGCGTTCAAGCTTGCAGGATGGCTACATATACTTAGTACACAACTGCAAGGAGTGCAAGTTCCTCGCTAAGACATTCCATTGCAAAAGGTTGATTAAAAAAAATACAATTATTTATTCAGTAACAGCTTTACATTTTGTTTCCACCAAACTATATAATAGTTTGTAGGTGTATTAGTGGGCATAAGTGGTAAAACTGCATTGATCGAAAAATAATTTTGTTACACAGAACAATTATTTATTTATCTGTGAGCGTAATTGTTGCATCCGACACTACAAAAATTTTTGCTTATATTTTTTTAACATTGTGATTTGAACGTGATATAAATTTTTTGCAGAAAATGCTAGTTTTTCCGATTTTCGACTCGTTCATACGGCGGTATTCGAATCTGCAAAAACATACTAGCCCAGGTACTTTTGTTTGTGTCCGATAGTGATCAGAACACTGTTGGCATAAATTTTGACCTCTGAAGGTTCACACGAGGACTTTGACTGGGAAATACGTGGTAGAATTCCTAAACCAGTTTTTAACTTCTAATTTAAATACATACACGAATTCCATTAGATTCTCCTAAATCGCTACCACAAAATTAATATTCACTACTAAAAATGTGTTTGTTTAACTTATATCATACCATCTATCAACTCGCGCTACGTACGATGCATCGTACGTAGCGCGAGTTGATAGACTTAGATTTTTTTAATGCGCGAGTTGCATGTGATACAAATTTTCTCTCTCACTCACTCCCAGGCGCAGGCACAAGGGGAATAAAGTATCCCCCACTACTCCTATCGAACGCTCATAAGCTGTTGTTGCCGATTACTAGGTATACAACGTGTAAATAATGCAACACCTCTCGGGTTGTTTAGTCAAAAAAGTCGAGTCAGTAAAAAATGAATTTTCATAGAAGTTGACTCGGCAATATTATTTTTACAGTCTCGGTGGCTGCAAGATTTCGCCGCTCATAACGGAGGTTCTAGTTCGAATCCCGGTAGACATTGTCCAGCAAAAATATTTTTGTGAGATTAGGACGGCTCCGTAACCCAGGTAGTAGTGTATCTGCCTCCGAAGCACAGGGTCGCGGGTTCGAATCCCGTCCAGGGCAAATATTCGTGTGATGAGCACTTGTGTTTGCCTTGTGTCTGGTTGTTGTTTATCAATATAAGTATGTATTTATCTATTCATGTAATGTATATCAGCTGTCTGGTACCCATAGTACAAGCTCTGCTTAGTTTGGGATCAGATGGCTGTGTGTGAGTGAAGATGTCCCCACATATTTATTAATTATTGCAGGCTGAAAAGAAGGATGATTCCGTGCTTCGGACATCGTCGTTGGTCCAGACTACTATCATTTAGCCGTTACACAAGTCATGTCAGTGGCCTTTGGCGGCTTAATAACATTTGACACCAGGGTTTTTAGGGTCGGTTGTCGACCTTACAACCAAAACGATGAAGAAGAATGTATGGAAATGTTGTAGAACAATAGTAAAATTTCATCGACACACATCTGAGAGGTTTTGCGTTATTAGCTAACACGTTAGTACTTAGCGGGCCACCCGTAGCTACGCTCGCGTTGTGTAACATTTTCCCGTGGGAATAAGACTTTTTCCCGTAAAAAGTATCCTATGTATTAATCTAGGGTATAAACTATCTCTGTTCCAAATTTTATCTCAATACATTCAGTAGTTTTTGCGTGAAAAAGTAACAAACATCAATACATCTAAATAAACTTTCGCGTTTATAATATTAGCACATATTGGTAAGGATTTTAGCCAGCACCCCTGACCTACCAGTGAATCATGATTATAATGATGATTAGTAAAGAAGTGCGATTAGAATAATGATTTACATTGAACCTTAGCAAGGTTGTTGTCTGGTCAAAACGCTAATTAACAATAGGCAACCTTCAATAACATTGTGTGCATTGCATAATATTTTATTGTCTTTGTTATGCAACTGATTTTGATTTCAAAAGAACGAAATATTCGTAGTTAGGTCTTTTAAGTTTGATCCTGATTCTTTTTGATCCTAATTTTGACCCAGGTCTATGGAGAAAGTGATACTACTATCAAAGTAGTAGTGGTAGTTGTAGATAACTAATAAATAAACCGTGAAATTTAACTGGTTGTTTTTCGTTAAATGGAGTGTTTAGTCCATTAAACTGAACAACTTTCCCCAAGGAAAAGGGTCTGTAAAACGACGAAAAAAATGGCCCGTTCATGCAAAACCGCGCGGTCGGCGATCGATTTACTGGGGGAAGCAGTATTTTTTTTCATTTGCCAGCCCATGTTCCTTGGGGAAAGTTAGTTCTAGTTTAGTGGACTGAACACTCCATTTAACGAAAAACAACCAGTTAAATTTCACTGGAAGACTGTTACGCTAGCAAGGCTTCCAGTTGACCTTCAAAGTTTCAACTGTCTTGTTCTGTATTACCTATACATAATAATATATTTATGTTTTGGTCATTTGTTTTGTGCGTAGATCTACGCACAAAATAAATACACTGACGACCGGTGATTAAAAAATGAAAAGAAAATAGTTGATAAAGTGGATTAGAAAAATCCTTACAAATATCGCTCTGTAAGTTAGTCACGTTTGAATGTATCACAATGGATTGCATTGACATTATAGCACTAAATGACTGATGATGCATATAATCAGGTACTTAGAATAGTGTACTCTTAGGTATGTCTAAGTAGTTTTTATTTACATTGTCAGCGACTGGAAAAGTGGGTTACCGAAGTCACTTTCGATAGAGACACGCTGGGGTTATCAAATTATTTACTGCAAGTTGTGTACGACTCGTAAGTACTTGGGCACATATCATTAAATCATTGTTATTTATAGTTTTGTATCTTCGTCTTACCTATAGTTACTACTTATAATAATTCTTTGTAAGTTGTCTTATTCTGTAGGTAGGTACACAACAAAACATTTTGTCATTGCTGACTAACATTTTTTGGGCTTCAGAGAGCATGCGCGACGCCGCCGTAAGTTCCTGCTAGGAATTATGACAGAAACTTCTTAAAAATTAGCTAGTCTAATCTTAGTAGTCTAAGCTAGCCACCAGAATTATAAAGTTACGTTTTTATCTGAACCTTTTGACGTCAACGCTCAGGTAAAAAAAATACCAACAAAAACACCTATAGAATACCATCATTTTGTAAAGATGGTACCTATACAACAGTGACCATATAGATTTCTTTTATAACGCGCATATGTACGCAGTTAAACCAAGACTTACAACAAAATATAAAAAACAAAAACTTACAACTGACTGACAAGTCCTCCGATCGCTTTTAATTCCACATTTAAATTCAAAATTCGAAATAAACTAAAGTTGGCTGTTATTATGACACGCACGTTCGCTTGTTTGAAAGGCACAGGGGCTACTAAATTAAAAACTAAATCGGTGTGTTAGTCATGTTTGTTGAGAAAAATAAATTCCGGTTTGGGTGAATTATTTTTTTGCATAGCTATGTAGTTTTACCAAGGTGAAGTTCTCGAGATGTTTTTTTCTTTGGTAGGAAGTATAGTAAACAAGTGCTACCTAGATATAGTTAACCCGGTAACTGTTCGATAAAACCATTTGTTAACCTGTTATTTGATTTTATTTATCAAAAACAGTTGTGGAGCGGGTCTGGCTGATCTTCGTTTCTTATTTCAAAATTGAAAAAACGTTTCATATTTAAAACGGAAAAATATTGTCTTGAAGCTACGAATAATCAAAGGCTTTTGTGGAGTTTCTTCGGTGAGCTATTCTCCACAGATTCCGCCATTGCATTAGTGAACTCACCGAAAAAAATGTAATGACGGATCTAAGTGATGTAATGTAATATCCTATGGAAATAAATAATTTTTGATTTTATTTATTTTTGGCTATAGCTGTGGCTATAGTAACTTATGTATGGATCTAGCTAATACTTTTATAGCTACGTTAGTATAGCAAAGTAAATTACGTGATTGACATCATCAAGTTATCATAATCATTAGGTAGTATAGGTATTCCTCAATCAAAGTGCTACGCTAAGGTATAATAATTAGCGTTCTATTGATAAAGTTCAATCAACTGCGTTTTTAGAACGCAAGTATCTGCAGTAACCAAGGAAAGTGCCATTACATCATTATGACGGTCGATTTTTTATTTGATTTTTATTTACGTTGGATTTGCGTGGCGTTGCTATAGGTATTTCTCGAATTCACCCACCAATGTGTAAGAAAAAAAAACACAAGAACATTTTTTTAAAGACTTGCTTAAGTTTTATTTTTTAAAATAACGCGAATGAAGATTAGTGCTTCGGGTATCTTTGATCTTTCTTGCACCGCACTATAAAAAAAAAAACTATCTGCCTATTTAAGTACCTAATAAATCGTAAACACTAGTACAATACAAATAAATATTTTCCAAGGATATGTACGCCTAAAATTAAATAAAACAATCATCATCATACGTCCCCACCGAGGGGCTCGAGTCTACCCTGAATTAGGGCGATTAGGCCTTAGTCGACCACGCTAGGCCAGTGCGGATTGGTCGACTTCACACACAACCTTTGAATTTCTTCGCAGAAATGTGCAGGTTTCATTACGATATTTTCCTTCATCGTAAGAGCGTCGAATAAACGTACATACGAATTCGAAATTCGAAAACACTTTGGTACGTGGTGGGGATCGAACCTGCGTCTCCCGGACGGGAGGCAGCGGCCCTAGCCACTGGACCACCGACGACGCTCAAATAAAAATATACGAGCATAATAAATAATATATGAATAATAGTAGAGTTAAAAGGCGGCCTTATTGCAAAGGTATCTCAACAAAAAAAATCTTATAATCCAAAATCTAAACACAAAAAAGGTTAAACGTCATACAAAGCGCGAAAGTCTTACAAACATAAACAAAAAAAAAAACTAAAAAAAAAACTTACCTTCACAATTAAAATTTCACCTTACTCGACACTTCACTGAACTTCGCTTCGGCGTGTTTCGCCTCGAAAGAGAATAATAAAATAATGTTCACATCAATAGCTAACGACCACGACCAGACGCCACCGAAGATATAGCAAGACTGCTTCATCAATCAATGTGACGCCAAGTCTGCTTGAGTCAATCTGCTGACGAAGAGCTTCTCAAACTGTGGCATAGAGCGGCGGCGGCGGTCCCCTCAACCTAGAGTTCTCAAATCTAAGAAAAAACAAGGCTTCAGTGGCCAGTGGCTATCCGATATCCGAAAAAGGCCATTTAAGCCAGAAGTTCCCAAATTATAAATTTAGAATGGCTCTTAATGGCTTGACGGTCACTTTAAGCCAGAGGTTCTCAAGCTGTGACTTAGTGGCTCTCTTGAACTTAATCGACTATTATTTTTTAAGCCAAAAATATTGTGGCTAAGAGTAGTGAGCCGCCATAAACCGTATAGGTTCCCAAAGTGTGGCGTGCGTGGCCCTCTACAGAGTACTTTCTCCCAATATGTAAAGAAAACTTAAATAACCCGAACCAGACAATTTGTTCGAAAATATTAATTAGGTAAGTGTTTTTATTTATACTTCTAGGGAGAAAAAACTCCGATTCATTTTCACGTCTCTTCTACTTTTTCTGATTTTGTCAGTAGGAAAGCATAATGAAAGCATTTTCGTCCAAGCTGAAGCGAAAACCACGGACCAAGTAGGACTTACTCCTACTTGGTCCGTACTCGTACTTGGTCCGTGAGCGAAAACGCTTCGCTCGCGTCTCGTGCTCGCTCGGTCAATTAGACTAGGCTCTGTGAGCTGTAGACCTCGCAGTTTGTATATCTTTTTTTATTAATTTTTTCTCCACAAACATCTCCGACCCCTTGAAATTGTTTTTTTTTTTTAAATTTTTATTATTTTAATTTTATTGGTTGAGAAATGTGACCTGTACAGGAAAACAGCCTCAGCGGTAGACCTTGTAAGCTGGCAGCCCCCATAACTCCGTCATTTTTTAAAAATTCCAAAAACTGACTCGACAAAAAATACCTGCTCACAAAATTTCACGAGAATCGGTTGAGAAATGCCAATGAAAACCTGTAGAGTGGAACTAACAGACAGATGGACATGAAACGGACACGCTTCGCTCACTAATTGATTGAAAGTCGATCATTCAGAGGACTTTCATAAAAAAATATGTATTTTGGATTTCGGAATTTTAATCCATCCATCTGTTTGTTTTGTGACGAAAGCGCAACTCAGAGACTACTTGTATTATCGCCGCAACCAGTCTATAGCGAGTTCTGAAAACTAACAACGCCATCTGTCGAATTTTTACTGTAAACTGCTCCGTTCTATTGATAAGACACGCCACGCCTTACGGATTTTATTTTTCCCTAACAGACCTATAAATAAATGAATATACTTTTGTAAATGTAAAGTAATTATATAGGTTGCCTGGAATAAATTGCTACCTAGCAATAAGGCCGCCTATCTGTTCACTAATGTTTGTTGTTTTCAATGTTTTGTATACTTATTTTTCCGTGTATGCAATAAAGTGTATTCTATTCTAACTGCACACTCAAAAACAAATGTGTGCAATAAGTATTACAGAAAAATCTGGAAGTGTACAGTTAGGCGGCCTTATTGCTACACAGAATTTTTTTCCAAGCAACCTTTTTTTATTTGATTTCCTATGTCATAGTCTAAATAGTGGTAATATTGATATAGAGGGCGCGGACCTGCGGAATGTATTATTTTGAGAAAAATTTTGATTAGAACGGGCTCTTGGCTAACTTCATGTAAAAAAGTAAATAAAAAAAAACAAAAAAAAACTACTTTGTCTGATAGAAGATGTCACAAAGCGGCTGCCCTATTCTCATTTCTCTCAAGGGAAATACGTTTCTTTTTTAGTTACTAAACCGCTAGGAAAAATCTAAAACAAATAATCGAACAATTAAATTGAATCAATATTGCCTCTGGTTAGGACTTTAGGACATTGCAGGCTGAATCAAATACGATTTCGTATAATAACATAAATAGAGCATAGCATTCAATTCTATACATTGTACTTCAAATAAGTGCAAGGTAGGTACAGTAGCCAGCAAGTGAAACTAAACACTCACATTACGATTCCGTTCCGCCCATAAAAGCAGCTATCAAGCGCCACTTTACCTACTGTTTGCTATCCACGGAGACAACTCCGTGGTGCTATCAATGTCAAATGTGGTAACTTGAGGTGCTGGCCAGTGTACCCAACTTTTGTTATTTCGTGATATGAGTGCAGTAATAAAATCAATTCGATTTGCTAATACAACGGTATTGGAGCCCTTCAATTAAACGTAACTATTTATCAAATTTTTTGAAGCGTTCAGGCATAGCATTTACTTTGTCTCTTCTCTACTTTGTCTCGGCTTAGGTATGTCTATGGGTCTAGAGCGTACCAATGTGTTTTTGAATTTCAAATTCTTAAAGTACGTTTATTTGACGCTTTAACGGTGAAGGAAAACATCGTGATGAAACCTGCACACTCCTGCGAAGAAATTCAAAAGTTGTGTGTGAAGTCGACCAACCCGCACTGGGCCAGCGTGGTCGACTAAGGCGTAATCACTCTAAATCAGGGTAGGCTCGAGCCCCTCAGTGGGGACGTATATGAGCTGTTGAAGAAAACAGCCGAAGGAACTTAATAGGAATTATATCTTGCATATAAACACTTTACTAACCACAGAATAATGCTGTATTTAGTCATTCATTTATATAATAAAGATTGTAAGTTATAAAATAATTTAATGTTAAATTACCGTGATTGCTACGTTTGCTACGCGCCGTCTTCGTAGCCATTTCGTAGCAAGCTACTACGGTATTTACCGCTTCGTCCATTTTTACACGACTGTCCAAAAAATTAGTGTAATGTCGCTGTTCAGGGTTTATGTATGTATGCGAGTTTCTTTATTCCACTATAACTTCTAAATGCTTGAACAGATTTGTATGTATAGGATATCGTTAGAATCCTTACATCAGTCCGAGTAACACTGACTAAAAATTTTTGGTAAGGCAATCGTGTTTTTTAATTTTAGACGATTATTAAGTATATTCGGTTACTCGTGACGTTACGCGTGATCTTTGGTCATTTCCGCGGGAATGACATGTGAGAAATTAACAGTTCCACCATCCAACTCCTGACTCCATGATCAAATCGGCTCCATGGTACCAAATTATTGTATTGTCATCCGGATTACGGCATGCGAAGTTTCAGAAGGATTCAACAACTAGAAGTAGGTTCAAATTAAATTCTTCAGATTTGAATACATTGTTAGATAGTTAGTCAGTCGTCGTCGTCATCGTGTGGGTTGTAAGGTTGACGACCGACCTCACAAACCAGTTAGTCAGTTTGTTAGTTACATTAGTGACATACTGTCAAGAGATGGTAATAAAAGCGTGTTAAAAAGGGAAAGTTTTTTATCAGAGATTTCGGTAGTCAATCAATAGATCTCAATCTCAACCACGTCTCTTATAAAGTAAGTGTTTTGCTACACTACCAGGGGGCCGTTTCACGAAGCTACAAGTTACAAATTACAAGTACAATTCGATGTACATTGCGTATACAGTGAGATTAAAACGATAAAGCCTTACAGTTTAGGCGAATTAACTACGCAATGAACATCAAATTGTAACTTGTTACTAGTAAATTGTTGCTTCGTGAAACGGGGCCCAGAAATATTATTTACTACTAGCCTTGTTGGAAAGTACAATTCTATTCCATTGGGAGATCTACACTTTTCGGACGGAAAATAAACTGAAAATTTTCACTTTAACAACATATTTGAATAAAATGCTCTGATACAAATCTGCCCTGGTATTCACCTGCTTTATTTTAATTAAAAATATCGCTTCAGAAACTGCTTTATTGAAATTAAGACTCTTTATTTATTTAGGTATATACTAGAACTGTTGGCGGACGTGAGAAGAGAGAAACAAACGGCACTTGCTATAACTGAGATGCGTAAGTAAATATTGGAAATGGTGACGCAAAATGTGAGGCCGAATAAGCTGTGTCCATAGCAAACTATCTTTAAATACAAAGCATATTTTCAAGTAGGTATATAAAACATCTTTAGATTCGCATATTACAGCTGTACTATGAGCCTCCTCCACTTAAGTGTTTGGTTTTGCCATAATCTCCACGCTTGGCAGGCGGGTTGGAGATCGCAGATTAAAAGGTTACTGTATCAGAGAGCGCTGCTGCCCGTTCCCTGTTCAATGTGTAGTCCCTAAGTCGCCTCTTACGACACCCACGGGAAGAGTAGGGGTTGGTGACTAATGTATTCTACTCTGCCGTCACCACACGGCCTAATGTTTAAGAGATATGTGAAACAGAATTTTCTGAAACAATAGAAAATGACGATATTAAGAAAAATATTCATCCATATTAAAGTATGGCGACGGATTGGCCAGTGCAAGTGATGGTTATACCTTGGATACAATTAGTCTCAACTGTTCCACCAATAGTACTCGCCAATGGTACAAATTGTCCAGCGGCGATTGATCATCATCATCATCATCTTATCTAGTACATTTCATTCATTCATTCAACTACACAAAGCTTTTCCTTTAAAGATGGCCAACCCTTATAATGTTTTCATACAACATGGTCAAACGTTGTGTTGTAAGCCAACGTGTCACGCCTTTCTTAATCTTTTGTCCCAACTGCCTTTTGTCCGTGGTGAAAGGTACAATCACGACAAAAAGTCATTTCTCAAACCAAATAAGTAAATTCTGCTGAAGCGTTCACTTTCTACTGAAGCGTAATACTTTTGTTAAAAAAGTTCTTGATTGAGAATTTTTGTAGTATGTAGATATTTAGGTACTTTTTCTTGGAAGGTGTTTTTTTTAAAGGTGTTTATTAGTGCTACGAGTTCTTATAAAGGTATTTTTATACTGATGCGTAAGTAGGCAGTATAAGTACATGTTTTTTATAATTTTACCTTAGGTCTAAGTTTCAAGAAAATACTTTTGCGAAAACTTTCTCAATGGCAGATAACAGTCTAAAATGCCTTTTAGTACAAAATGAAGATAAATCGTTTTAGTGTGAGAGGAGGTATGGCGACATTATTATTAATTTTGAATTAACGACTATTTCAAATATTACTTTTTTGGAAATTTTCTCTTCACCTGTACTTTTGGAAACATAGTACAAGCCAACTCAAGTGTCACGATGACCAAGCAGTCTTTGCCGTTAGGTACGTACCAATAAGTATGTAAGTACCAGAGGTACTTACGGTTAGGTACGGTCAAAGACGAGACGAACTGTCCAATCCTCAGGTCTTGTACTTATTCAAAGAGTTAAAGCATGTTCACACTATCCGATCCGATATCGGTGTCGGACGACGATAGCCGACGTCCGACAGCTGACACCATGTGCTGTTTTCACATATTTCCGACAAAATCGTTCAAGCAGCGATTTGCGGCCTGATGATCAGTTTTATGTTGAAATGAATCTTAGTAAAAAAAATACACTTTTGTCAGGGCACAAAGACATTAAAGATATTCGCAGACAAACCAAAGTTACCGACATAGCCCGAAGATTTGGAAAACTTAAGTAACGACCTAGTACTAAACGTATTATAATTTCGGTGTCTAAATGACAGAGGGCGGGGCACTGGAAGATACAGCAGCGGTAGGTAAGCCATTATAAGCTGGTCCGACGATGTGACGGCCACAAGAAGCCGTTGGATGCGGACAGCGCAAGACCATCATTGTAAAGATCCTTAGGGGGCTTTTATACAGCTGTGGACGTCTTTCGGCTGAAGATATGATGATTATAATGAAAGATGCAAATTGTACAGTAAACAGGCAACCAGCGTTGTTGCCCACTGTACTTTATTTACAAATGCACACACTCTCACGAACCTGTGAAAATGCAAACACTTCGCTCGTAGGCTGAGGAGAGGACGTGACGTTGTGATACTTACTCCATCTTAGAAACTTTCTTTTCTGCGCGAACGCAAACCACTCGATCAACAATAGTACCTTGTTATCTATTTGCACGCGATCTGATTGCAGCTTTGTGTCTCTGTCTGTCTTTGTGACCTGTCCACAAATGCATTCGAATCTCAGATGAAAAAAATCCTTGCTTCGTCGTCGTCGGAGCCCAGCGAAGGAGATCTAAGATTCGGACAGATTTAGGAGGTTCCGGGTTCAAGTCCCAGTGGGGACATTGGCAAACAAAATTCTCTTCGTAAAATTTACCCAAGTTTGGTTAGGATAGGACATAGCAGTCTGAATCACCTGATTCTCCGAAAAGAAAGATGATTCGGAGGGCACGTCAAGCCATGGGTCTCAGCTGCTTTCTTACCTAGTTAAGGGTGATCTGGTCTTGTCAACAATGCCCTTGCAGGTTGTTCGACTTCACCAGCCCAAACGGTGGTGGTAGAACGTTGTAGGGCTATCATAACGGAGGCTCAGGGTTAGAGTCCCGGTGGGGCAATTACACCTGCAATGCAGTCATTGCAATTTTTGCAATATGGCCGCCAATTTTATTGTAAGCTAGCTGACCTGGCAGATGTTGTCCTGTAATTTTTCCCAACATCTACCCTACACCTACCCTGCGCATTTTTCTTATTTTTTTTGTGTTTTTGTTTCTGTGTGTTTTTTCTACGAAGTATTAGATAACATTTAACAAAAAGATGAATGAAATCGGTATGTAAAGCCGTTCTCAAGTAGCGAGACCAGGAGAAATGGGGGTTTATTTTTATATATATAGATACAAAATGTTCCTTGCATGTATATTACATGATAGGGGAACGGACTACTTTTTTATTATTTTGTAAATCCAAACTTCTTAGTTTCTGCTATCGAACACTAAAATAATTTTTGCTCTATCTTTAAAATTGACCGAGTTATAAAGGTTTGAAATTCAAGATTAGACAGAGAGGCACATACCCACTTGTGACGTTATTTGTTAGTAACGCCATACAATCTCCATACAAATATAGTTTTTGAAAGAGACAGACATATTGAAACTTTAAAAAATCACTGTAAATTCGTTTTTCAAACGATTCTGTTTTTTCTTCACGAATCGTCGGCTACTAATCTAAGTATATTTTAAAAATAAATCATAAAATGTGGTAAATTTAGGAACAGTCCGATCACCTATTTCATTTCATTCCAACTTTCATGCAATAAACTAATATTCTATAGGTAGTTATATTTATCATGAAAATTGCGAGACTATAAACATCCGAACTATGTAAGTCTCGGAAAATGTAAGTGGAGCGCGGTGGATGGTGGAGCTCAGGATAATTGGTTGCAAAATCAATCATAAATCTTACGATGGTAATAAAATAGAAAATGTGCAAGTAAGTTGCATCTATCCACCTAACTGTTTTATGCTTGAGTTACTTTAGTACTTCGAGAAAGCTTGCAAATTTTAATGTATCTTAATTCTTCATTGTGTGAGTTGTAAGGTCGTCAGGACGGACCCTGCTTTGAGCAATCATCACATACAAAGTTTGTAAAAAAAAAACAAAAAAAAATCCCATCCATACCATAGGTAACCATTGATATACTAGGTAAAAAGGCGTAGATAAGTCATACGCGCTCAACAAGCGACTCACGCGTCGCTTTGTCTCTTTTTCGCACGCTTAGACTTGCCGTCCTTGTGTAAGTTTTGTGCCATGTTAAAACACCGTTTGCCTTGTAAGTGACCTATCTACGCCTTTTTACTTATAATATCATTGTAGGTAACCCATAACCAAATATAAAATATTAAAAAATGGGTTAAATCGTGTGGGTTTTAAGGTTGAACACCGACCTCAGAGCCTACACGTTACCCACCACGAAAACCCCCAGTCCACACAGAACCCTAACTCCTCAAAACCTCTTTCTTCTTCGCCAACCATCGAGATGAAACTGATAAAAACTACAAAACCCGTTCATATGTCAAACGCCAAGTAAAACGTCAACATTTTTTTCTGATAAATTAACGTGTCCACAAAACCATGAGAAATTAATAATTGTCTATCAATCCATAATATAATAACACTTATTAAATAATTTTTCATAAATAAATACACAGTGGGACATATTGAAGATGTCGTCCAACGCTTTCGGAGCTCCAATACCGTTGTCAGAAATAGAGTCGGTTCTAGCCTGGGTGGACACCTTTAAACTCTCTAGAGCTACAAAGAAGATAAACAGGGATTTCTCTGATGCAGGTGTGTTTGCCGCCTTCTTTTTCGTAAATGAACAAATATTTACTGCATACTGGGAACAAATATTTATATATAACAATATACAGCACGGAAGCTAAGGTAGCCTTTTTGATACTTAGCATTTTCTCCCAGGCAACCTAAAGGTATATAAATATAGATAAAGCAAACTTATTTTATATTCCTGCTTCTGTACAAAATTAAGTAGATTCATATTTATTCCTAAGGATCCTTAATAAGTATAGATAATTTTATGATAATACTCATAAAATTAAAATTATCAACACCTGATTCCCGACCGGATGATTCTTGTTTGAACCAATGACCCACACTACATCCGGTCTGTATTCAAACTTTAAAAACGCTCTTGAGTAAAAAAAAGAAAACATTGTGAGGAACTTATTGTGCGAAGTTAATTATTATTGCGAAGTTGATACGCAATGCTCACTAAATAAGTCAAACTCTAAATGTAGGCTCAAGGCTATATTTATAATTCAAGCTCCTCGCAGCACTCAGGGTACAGATCGCGCCAAACTTCTAGATCGCTCTGAACACGGCACGATTCGATTTGCTACTGCAAAATACAGGTAAAAGCGACAACGCGCAATGCGCGAAGCAACTTCAGAGCGATCTAGTTTGGCGCGATCTGTACCTACATAACCGTGGAGATATTATTCAATAGCTTATATACGTCCCCACAAAGGGGCTCGAGCCTACCCTGAATCAGAACGATTAGGTCTGGTACGTAACGCTGGCCCAGTGCGGATTGGTCTACTTCATACACAACCTTTGAATTTCGTCGCAGCAGTGTGTAGGTTTCAGAGCGTTTCGACGTACAATTATGAATTCGAAATTCGAAAACACATTGGTACAGGGGACAAAGGATTTAGTCAGGCCAGGCCGCTTGAAACGGTTTGAATTTTCTCAAGAGATTTTTTATATTCTTATATGAAATTTTGTTTACATGTATAGTTTACCGAACTTCACAATTATGCGACATTTCATGACAAAGCATAATTATTTACCAGAGGAAACTTAATCGTTTCAAGCAGCCTGGCTATATCCTTTGTCCTCTGTACATAAGGGGTACGAGCCTTCTGCTCCCCCGCAAGTCCGCGCCCACTATATTACCACTCTGGTATAAATAGTGATTAGGTACGTCAAAAAAAAAAAAAAAAAAAAAAAAGTCCTCTGTACATGCAGGGGATCGAACCAGCGCCTCCCGGACGGAAGACAGCGGTCCGAACCACTAGACCTAGAGATGGGCAAACCACCGGGTTTATACCTACCGCTGGGTTTTTACCCGATAAACACCCATTTATTCCCACCCACTGGGTGAAAATTCGGGTGTTTATTATTTTTATAACAAAATTTATATAGGTATCCATATATCATTAGATATTGCGTATGCACATTATATGTGACATTTTTTCACTTATTTGCCAGTAAATGCAGGGGCTTAGAACATCTATTTTAGCAAGATACCAACAAAGCAATGGATAAAACGGCGTAAAGCACAAAATCTGCAGAAAATATGGTTTTTAAGGGCAAATCTCGGTATTTGAACAAGAAACATAAAAAAAAGATGGCGATAAAATTATTGTTCGTAAGTCATGCATGAACCATGGTTTAGGGTATTATGTTTAGAAACGAGAGAAACAACAGTACCAATTATGTTTAAAATATCAATATCCGAGATGGCAGCAAACTTTTTCGTTTATTGGGTCAACTTCGATTAAACTCAACACAGTGTTATAACATGTCCTAGGCCAATCGTAATATCAGGCAGCTTCCATCATTTAGTATACTGTCACCGTGACTTTTGTCGCCCGTGCGCGCTAGCTCCTACCTTTGTACTTGCCACGTTCGCATGCAGTGTAGGTATGAGTGAGTGTAGTGCTAGCTAACTGTAATTACAACTTCTTTTGATCATCCCGTTAGAACTTGAGCATTCTTCTTCTTAGCGAGTCGATGGCAAGTCGAACTTTATAATGTTGTAGCCCAGAATGTGGCCACTTGGACGGCGGATTGTGTGGCGTCCATCAAATCTTGCTGCGTGCAGGTGGCAGGGCACGCAGGACATGATGTCAGGTGGGCCATCGTCTGTACTTCTTCGCACACACAGTTTATATCAGTATTATCGGAAAATCCCCACCTAGACATGTTATCTTTACTCCGGCCGATCTGAGTCCGAAGTCTATTTAAAGACTTCCAGATCGGCCACGACAACTGATGTCCGGGTGGGAGATTCTCAGATGGCGTGAAAAAGGGGCTAGGAAGGGAGACTCCGCGGTGCCAGAGGTTGCATTTTGCTTGTGGCGGGTCGTTGGTCAGTGGTTCGACGCACTTTATAAAACTTTTTCGGCTTTTCAGCCGTTGTGGCACTGGTTTATAGCCACTCAGTGGGTGCCGAATGTCGTCGTGCATTTTACGCCTATCAAGGGAGCTTGCAACTGCAACTTAACCGGCGTCGGTTTCAGGCAACCAGTAATGATCCGGTAAGTTTCGTTTAAGGCTGTGTCCACTAGCTTGGCATGAGCAGAGCGGTCCCATACTGGGCATGCAAATTCGCCAGCTGAAAAGGCAAGCGCCAAACCAGTGGTCCGCAGCACTTGTGGTGTGGCTCCCCATTTAGTGGTGGTAAGGCGCCGCACTAGATTGTTTCGAGCATGCACCTTCCTTTTCACACTCTCACAGTTCTTTCGGAAGGTAAGAGACCTATCCAACAGCACGCCGAAGTATTTGGGGGAGTTACTGTGGGAAATAGGCAGGCACCCCACGCCACGTGATTTTGAGCTTTCGACCCGCCTGTGCATTGCGAAGGTGAAATACGCATGACTCAGTTTTAGACGGATTGGGCTTAAGGGAATTCTCTGCGTAGTAGCAACTCAGGTTCTTGAGAGCTACCGTCAGATTGGCCTCAACCTCTTCGAAACTGGTCGCTTGAGAAGTGAGAGCAAGATCATCAGCATACACAAAGCGGGAGGTATTTGGACTGGACGGCTGGTCGTTGGTATATCAATTTCGGGTCAACAAAGCTAGTGAGGCGTACCAGCAGCAACCGCTCAAATAATTTATAAGTATGGTACAGGAGTGAAATGGGCCGAAAATTTTTGGGGTCATCTGCTGGTTTTCCTGGCTTTGGTATAGCTGTGACCTTCGATTTTCTCCAGAGTCTTGGTATTAGGGCAGATTCCAGACACTTGTTGAACATTTGTAGCAGCCATGATACTGCGACGGGGCCAAGGCGTTTAATTTGCTCCACAGAGATGTTGTCAACTCCGGAGGCTTTCCCGCACTTAAGGGATTTAATGGCGGTGATTATGTCACCATGCCCTTGTTTTCCATGCCCTTTTAATATTATGCGTCATGTTGATGTTGGTTACAGTATCAATCCACCTGTCCCGCCGACTTTCATCTATCCGCGACAGTAACTCTTCCCCGACTCGTGTAGTCTCCTCGGAAAAGGGATCACCGCAGTACAAAGTCTCGTATCGCATCAACAGTTCCCCCGACTCCTTCGATAATCCTGGGATGTAGGAGGTACGGCATCCTCTGGGGATACAGTGACGAGACACCTCAGAGACTATGTCAGCAAACCGATCATATTCTCGAGGGGATGGTGGTACATTCAAGAGGGCGTCGTCGACTGACTTTGCGTACTGCTCCCAATTTGCCTTGGAGTAATTAAGTCGGCGTTTAAGGGGGACCTGTAGAGGACGGACAACTGGGCTCATCTCGCACATAATGGGCCTATGTTGAGTGCGAGGAATAGGTGGGCATACGGTCTTAACGCACTGAGAACTTATGTCTGAACTGGTGAAGATTAGATCTGGGTTGTATCTCCTCTTCCATCGGCCACTATTAAAGGAAGCCGGTTGTTTTGGGTCATGAACAAGAGTCAAATTGTTAGATTCAGCCCATGTCTCGACCGCTTGACCACAGTCGTCAAGGTCATTGTAGCCCCAGAGTGGATTATGACTGTTAAAATCACCGATTACAATTTTCACCCGTTGCTGATCGTCAAAGTTTGAGGGAGGGGAGAACCGGAAAGGCGTCCCGGGGGGCTTATAAACAGAGGTAACAGAGCAGTGGTCGAGGTCCAAGGTAATCACCTCGATGCCATTCTGGGTCGAACATTCAGAGGATTTTACTCTTACTCCGGGAGTAACAAACACTGCATTACTGTGTTTCGGGTGTTAAGTGTTAAGTCTCAGAGATAAGAGTGAGTCCAGCTACGTGTGGTCGGCATTGTGTTTCATCTCGATGGGTTTCTTGTACACACAGTACATCGCAGTGTGTCTTGCGACAGAGTTCAGATAAGAGTTCTGATTTGTCTTTCGAGAAACCCTCGATGTTAATCGAGACTACACACAGTGCCGGCTTTAACACTGGACTGTATGGTTGATTTTGATTTGCCATCGTGGGGAAAGGATTCGCCAGTCAGCTAGAAATAGAATTCGCTAGACTGTTGCCCAGGGTGCGCCAGACGTACTACCGAGTAGCGGTAGCGGTACGTCGCTCGGGGAGGCTCCTTTCATGCACCTTGAGCATTAAAAGATGGCGACATTTTACAGATTTCTACTGTTTTATTTTAAAAATGTTTATTCGGTTGAACTTATTTGAGTCGATGTGAGTCAAGCGGCTGGAGCGCTGATATACATCAATATCTTTTACGCATGTAGGTTTTCTTAAACTTAGTAAAATGCTTTACGCTAGAATATACAAATACAAACAAATTCTAAACAAAGTTTCATAGAAATTGTCTCATAAATAAAACAATTGGCTGCTACCTTGGGCTTTCCACATTACTGAAGTTGCGCATATTGCATATAAACAGGGCTTTTTCATCAAGATATACAATAAAGTTTTTATTTTTATTTTATCATCAATTATTATAATAAACACCCACAAAAATGGGTTGTTATGGGTAAAAACCGGGTTGAAACCCAAATCACCGGGTTTTTACCTGGTCAGGTGGTTTGGGTTTTAACCCACCGCCCATCTCTAACTAGACCACCGACGCTCTTATAGATATAATTAAATAAGCTTAATAAAGAAGCTTTTTACTATGAATTATTGTATCATGTCGTTAGGTGCCAATTTCAACGTTTTTGTGTCCATTACCTTGGCCTCCACAATTTACAATTTGCAAGGACTATTGACTTTTTGTTGACGCCATCATACTTTGCAAATAATGAAAGTAAAATAAGTAACAACGGAAAAAACGTGATTTCAAAGCAGCGTATTCATTTCAAACAAATTTCATTCCAAAGAATGTGTCGGTGAATTATATTGCATTATTTTCGTGATTAAGTAAGTACCTATCTAATAAAAGAACAATAGGGTATTGGACTGTTCCCAAATTTACCATATTCTATGAATTTACTTAAAAATTAGATTAGTAGCAGACGATTCGCGAAGAAAAAAGCAGAATCGGTTGGAAAACGAGTTTACAGTGATTTTTTAAAGTTTCAATATGTCTGTCTCTTTCAAAAATGATTTTTTGTATTGAGATTATTATTATGGCGTTACTAGCTTGTGACGTCACTAGCTAGTATATTTGAATTTCAAACCTTTATAACTCGGTCAATTTTAAAGATAGAGCAATAATTATTTTAGTGTTCGATAGCAGAAACTAACAAGTTTGGATTTACATTTAAAAAAAGTAGTCAAATACCCTATTCAGGTCCATTTCTTTTTCCAAGGAAGACACTGTTTTGAATCACATTAAGTAATACTCGAGGATCTTGAACCAAGATGGCTGACCTCAGAAATCCAAAAGGTCACCCACCCACCTACACTACACTTTACCTCTGGGATCGCCATGATGGCGTTAATTCCGATATTTCAAACTTGCAGTCCTTCTTGCCGAAATCCTCACCGTCCATTACCCCAAGTTGGTGGAGATGCACAACTACCCACCTCGGAACAGCCACGCTCTGAAGCTTAACAACTGGATGACCCTGAACAGGAAGGTGCTGAAGAAACTGAAGCTCAATCTCTGCTGCAACACGATGGAGCAGCTGGCCAATTGCACTCCGGGTGTCATAGAACGTGTGCTGATTATGGGTAAGTTCTAGTTAGTTCTAGTTGTAACCAGGAAACTTCTATAATCAAAATAATTCCCCCTCAGCTTGAGCAAAAATGTTTTCGAATTTCCGGATGTCCGGCTGTTGTTCTTTACAGGTCGCATTTAGATAATTGCATAGATTTTTTGTCGATTCAATTTCTAAAATTTTTTCAAAATGGCGGAGATAAAAATCATATAATTTTAAATTTTCGCGATCATTATCATAACATTTATCGGGTCTCCTCAACAAAAAATATTATCGCGGTAAGCCCGTAAATGTTATGATAAAAAACATGTTTAAGCTATTTCGATAAATGTTCAAAAAGAATAACTTGTGAAGTCTACAGCTCATAAAGCCACTTGACATAATATTCGAAGTATAATAATATTAATAAATATTATTTATATTGAGCTGTATTTATGTTCCAATCATACATTATTATTATTGGAACATGAATATTTTTGGCTAAGCTTCAATACCTATAGACAATTAGTTTTGTATAATCTTAACTCTAATAAAAACTTTCTGATTTCATGGGTTGTCAGAATATGGATTTTTATAGTAAAAATGATAATGTTCGCAGTACGAGACAAGATTAAGCGAGACGAAGAACTGGAGAAGAGCACCAAAGAGGCTGACACCAACATGTCTAGTGGGGGAAGCTATTATGAGGCTTGCGGAGACGAAGGTAACGAAGTTATTTTAAGTCTTTATTAAGTAAATTTATGCTTCACTTCAACACGACTTCGGGATGCTCATCAAAATATTTCATCATACAGGTTCATACATTTGTGGGATAGTCAACTCAGAAACAAGATCTTTCTTAAAAAATCGTTGGTAAAAAGTTGCGTTTTTCTCCATGTAAAGTTTTTTTGTAGATACAAATAAGAATGTTGTTTTTCATTCAGATCATGTCCTGGTAGTGCCAGTGAAGGCCAGAGTTAATGGCGTGTTGGAGACTATCCAGCAGAAGGTGGTTAGCTACGATGCATTCACAGCCATGAAGACGGAACTTAAAGATGCTAAGGACACGGCAGAACTTCTAAGACAGAAGGTACCTTCATACAACACAATACAACTACGACTCCACAACCCACAACAACAACGAACCAACCAACCATCAAATTTAACATATTCTGCAGACCTCGTTCGACATATTAGTTAAGTTTTATGTGTACCCGAGTCGTAACTGTAAATTTCGACTGCAAGTAAAGATTATATAAGCATGACAATCTTTGTAAAAAAAAACATCTTTTGTTCTCCGCTAAAGTTAGTCAGGTAGTCCGATTAGGTAAGTCCAATTTTGAGAGAGAGGTCAGTAGACGGATCCAACTAGGTTGGGCAGCGTTCGGTAAATTACACAACGTCTTCTCGTCCAAAATCCCTCAGCGCCTGAAGACTAAAGTGTACAACCAGTGTGTGTTACCAGTGATGACTAACGGCTCTGAGACGTGGTGCTTCACAAAAGGACTTTTTCAGAGGCTCAGTGTCGCGCAGCGAGCTATGGAGAGAGCTATGCTTGGTATTTCTCTACGAGATCGAGTCAGAAATGAGGAGATCCGTAGAAGAACCAAAGTTGCTGACATAGCCCGTAGGATAAGCAAGCTGAAGTGGCAATGGGCAGGCCACATAGCGCGAAGATCGGATGGCCGATGGCCGGCGCAGTGTTGGACGGCCACCTACGAGATGGACCTGGTGAGGATCGCTGGGTCTCGTTGGATGCAGGTGGCTATGGACCGGTCGCGCTGGAGTGCGATTGGAGAGGCCTATGTTCAGCAGTGGACTTTAACAGGCTGAAATGATGATGATGAAAGTTAGTCTTAGGCAACTTAACGCAGTTCACCTCTGAGGCGCAGATTTGAAAAAAATGTTCTTAAATCACTTAGAAAGTTTATTTTTTCAGGTGGACCATTTAGACAGCCTAATCAAACTAAAGGACGAAAGGATAACTGAACTTCAAAAACAGCTGGACCGGAAACAGTTGCGACGTAAAGAACCGGAAGTTATTCAAAATAGCTTGTCTATTCCATTCGATGAGTTCCCTACGCCTACTACCGAAACCATCAGTATGGCCACCACAAAAAAATCCTCGGGAAATGTTACATTCCCTGAGAAAATAAGCACAGTAATAAACGATACACCGAATGTCACTATCATTTCAGCTCCTAAAGATGACGAATTATCAAAAGTTATAATCATTCCTACACCTAAAGGCTCCAATACAAGCATTAAACAACAAGAAAATATAGAACCTGAACCTCTAGAAGAAACTCTCGATAAGAGATCAAAAACAAACATTCCTTCACCTATATTACATGAACCCAGTATTACGGAAGTAACCTCAAAAGATAAAATTAATCTAGATCTGACAATTGATGTTGAGAGAATTAAGTCCGACGTGTTTAAAGAAGCCAACGTATTTGAAGATAAGACACTTGCAGAAGGTGATGAAGAATTTAAAGATAGCGAGCCAGGGAATATTGTAACAATAGAAGATACTATTCAAAGAGAATTAATTGATATAAGCCAGCCCGTCGAGATGAGCCAATAATAAACCTTCCTAATAGTGTTAGTGAAGTGTTAAAAATGATTTCGGTCCAACTAAAGTTACTGAAGTGTTAATTTATTTTGCATTCATCCTGGTAGAATAGGTTATTTAAAACTATTTATATGTGATTTGTGATTGTAATCATTTTGGATACTTTATTAACAAAATTTTATAGTTGATCTATACTGTTAACTGTAATTTAGGATTAAAACTCTTCGTGTTATTCAATGTTTTTATTAGACTTTAGTTTGTTATACTAGCGATTTAGAATAAAGATATACAAAAAGGATTATTTCATTTTCATTTATCTACTTTCCAACAAATGTTCATAATATGTTTGGTAATATCTGTAACTAAGGAATACAGATTCTATGTAGTTGACTATAAAAACTATAGCGAGCATTAAAAAACGCAAGTTCAACATTATTATTAGTTTAAAAAGTTGACCTTACTAAACTTGGTTACAAAAACGACTTTCTTTGCCTAACAACTGCGCGCGTTTGCCTGGAAGATATCCAGTAGACTCGGGTGTTGTTTGAGGATCTTTTGTATCTCCTTCAGTCTGTCTTTCGTGAAATCTTTCTTGATCTGGTTTAGTTGCTTGACTGTTTCACTGAAAAACAAGATGAAATCGATGCTATGAAAACAATATAAAATACAGCTGCTCTTATTTTGTAAATTCCAAATTGCACATATTCCTCCATTCAGCTAGGTGCAGTGAAATAGAATGCAACCCAAGAAGATTACAAATAATACTTACACTCCCTCATTGCTATCCTGTCCGAGAACCTTAAATCTGTGGAACTGAATCTGATCATCATACAGGCACTCTTTTGTGATCTGGTCCAGATTCTGTTTAACTGGTATCAGGTCCTCCACTGCAATTTAAAAATGAAATTAATATACTTAAAATTTTGCAATCGCTGTGAGATTATCACTACAGCTAGAGCTGTTTGATATTCGTAGTTGCGGTCACTGTTTATACGAAACGTTTAATAAAATGATCGAGAACATAAGGCAAAAAGCTTAAAGTGATTGTGCTATCATGAACATAAATTATCATATCTACCCAGATACTACCCAGTAAGCCAAGTGAAGAGTTATTCCATATCTGACCTACTCCTTAATATTTATTTATATAAAAATTGTAATATATATTATTTTGTGATGCGCGGATTGGGAAACTCCGACTCTATCCGCCTGGTGACGGCAGAGTAGAATACATTTGTCACCAACCCCTACTCTTCCCGAGGGTGTCGTAAGAGGCGACTTAGGGACTACACATTGAACAGGGAACGGGCAGCAGCGCTCTCTGATACAGTAACCTTTTAATCTGCGATCTCCAACCCGCCTGCCAAGTGTGGAGATTATGGCAAAACCCTCAACTTAAGTGGAGGAGGCTCATAGTCCAGCAGTGGACTGTAACGGGCCGTTGTTTTTTTTTATTTTTAGATCGGGAAACAGAAGGCTTAGGCGAGATCCAGCATATGCATAGGCGTAACGGTAATTAATTAATTATAGCCATTACCGAACAATCCTATTGTCATACATTTCACAAAACAAAAGACATTTCCTCCTCCATCAACAAAAATTACTCACTTCTGTAAATGGCTCCGGCCCCTGACTCTGACGAATGAAGGGAATCTCTGCAAGTGCAAGGTGGAAGGTTGACGTCCAGATAAGACAGGTCTGATGTTTGGACACCGACTCCTCCAACATTATCTTTCCATTCTAGCAGAGGGTCGAATTCTACTACACTCTCCCCTTGTTTCTCTTTCTTTTTTCTGTTATCTATTCGTTGGTTAAGAAGTTGTAGTTGTTCTGTTGAGAAAATACAAATTATTGTTAGGGATATTATTATCAGTGTTATAATCCCCTCCGGACGCGATCGCAACTTCATAGTCCACGGTGTAGCTTAGTTAGTTGGTGGGCTCCCGTTTCCGCAAATTAGACACTAATTCGGTCCGTTTTGCGTTCGGTTTAGCTGGCTATTCCAACCAGACTAGCTCCTTCCAGAAGCTCAAAAGCCTCCTGGGAGTGACTGGCTTCGCGGAGCGACCCCAAATTCTGGAGGATTTTTGCCCGGCGGTTAGTCAACCCTACGTATTCCAGGACTACGTGGGTGACCGTTTCTTCTGCTTCCAGACAGCCTCACAGAAAATGAAAATGAAAAAAATATTTATTAAAAGCAGCTCATACATAATTGACAAACAGGTGTATTGAATTTAAACTTATGAAATCTAGTGCCTGGTCCCCAAACTAGGATACCCTGTACTATGGGTGACCAGGTCTTCCAATCCTAAAATCTATTTGAACAAAGATAAACAAAACACACTTACTTGCAAGGCACAGCAAACAAACACTAGGACCACAAAAATGTTTTTCACAAATTAAACAATGCAAAGCCCCTTGGTGGGGACGTATATAAGCTGTTACACATATCTAAACACCATATTGCATCTCAATACACAACACAAATTTATCATTGCCGCCGTCAAACCAAGAATGCAAAGGCATAAGCATTACTAATGAGCTTTACAACTGCAGATTATAAACTTGCAAATACGTAGTTCCGCAAACAACTTTATATTTTGCCTCACTGTCAATTTAAAACCCGTGATAATTCACCTGATTTGTACGCAAATAAAAGTTGTCGTTTGTCCACCACTCTCATTTTGTAAGAGCAGTATATGCGGAGAAAACAGATGAATCTTTGAATAGTGTTTTAGGCATAAAATAATTATACAAATGTTTCGGTGCTGATGTTAACCATCTTGTAGGTATGCGCTATGTTAGTGCTGTTTATTTAACCAGAACAAGTATAGAAATATAATATAATACACATGTAATTTAATCTCATTAATGATGTGTATAGTGCTTAAAAGTTGATACGTCTAAGTTGATACGTCTATATATCGATACTACCCAGTCCCTACGAACTATTCTTGGGATCTTAGATTTTGTAGAACATAGTTACATGTGTTCCTATAATTTTTATAGGTAATTTTAATGAACTCATCTTTGGTATTTCTTCTGTGTGCCTGATGCAAGCGGTCTCGTTTTTGCATACATTTAATGAGAGAAGGTGTTATCCACGATTTTATATAATATTTATTGTGAGGTATCAAGTGCAATTTGGTGTTCTTATCAATAAGATTTTTTAGAGTGCTGACAAATATTTTGGTAGCAGAATTGGGTTCATTAGTTGAATAAAGGTTAGTCCAATCAGTAGTTGCTAAATCAGCTTTAAGTTGCAATAAATCATTTTTTTTTACAGTTCGCGTTTTGACTTTGGTAGGTTTTGCAGTGTATTTAGTAGATATCATTGTTGCATCATGGTCAGTAACTGTGGAATGGCAAACAAGAGCTGTAGCCGTTTTATCGAATTTGCAAAATAATATGATTGATACAAGTTTTATCGTGTGTTGGGATAGTATAAGCAGAATAATATCTATAGTAAGCTAGAAGGTTCAAATATCTGTCACTATGACTGTCGTTGTTTCCATTTGTTATGTCAATGTTCACATCCCCAGTGAGAATACAGGTGTTTTCATTACGTCGTTTGATAACCATTTCTATCGAGTCAATGTACATGTCCTTATTCATAGCTGGTGTACGATACGTCGCAATTATTGCAATTTCTGGCCCAATCTTAAGGACAAGGCAGTTTCCATGGATAAATGTGGTTCACTGACAGTAACGTTGAGTTCTTTTTTGGTATATACTACAACACCATCATTTTGGTTGAGGTATTTTTTGGTAAAGTGATAATCATATTTTGCTAATTCAAAGTGGGCATATCCTTCATGAAGCCAGCACTCTGTCAGAACAATAACACCTGGTTCAAAACCAAGTCTCGCTAGGAACACTTTAAAGTTTGCAAGGTTTTTATTAAGGCTTCGTATATTTTGCGAAACTATTGTGAGACTGTTCGGATTAGGGCAAAGTTTGAATCTGGGGGCACGGCAGTGCCCCCGCCAAGTCGAGCAAAAAAGCGGCACGGCCGTACCATACTTTTCTCGAAGCAGTTCAGGCCATTTTCGACCCCCCTATAACTTCGTTGTGGATAAAACTAGAAGCCTGAGTTTTCAGTAACCAAGCAGGCATTGTATAAATACGGTATATTTCAAATTTCAATCAATTTGAACTAGTAGTTTATGAATTATAACTAGTCAAAGTTTCTTAATTTTGTCACTCACTGACTGACTGACCGATCATCAAAACTCTAAGGCACTTCTAGCAGACATAGAAGCTTCAAATTTAGAATGGAATTAGTGTTTAGTGTATAAACCAAGGAAAAACTAAAACATTTTGCAATTTCGGCCCAGTTTTCTAGATACATCATTTGCTAGATAACTTTGTAATCCCATATAAATCTTGGGGCATTATATAGGATTACAAAGTTACATTTGCAGTAAATGAATCAGTGTACCTGTATAATGGAATATAATTGAATAAGAGGTGCAGGGTAGGTGTAGGGTAGGTGTAGGGTAGGTGTTGGATAGGTGTTGGATAGGTGTAGGATAGGTATAGGGTAGGTATAGGGTAGGTGTAGGTTAGGTGTAGGTTAGGTGTAGGTTAGGTGTAGGGTCGGTGGAGCGTAGGTGTGCATTTTTACATTGTGTTTTCATGCGATCTACAAAAAGAAATGAGATGCCATCAAAAACATAACTTGTAAAAAAACCAAGTCTCGCACGCAACTTAGTCTACCGTAAAAAGTTGTGAGATCCATGTAATACCAAGTCGGTTAATTTATTTAGTCCCTACTTAAGAGTCCTTCTGTCTTAAGTTATTACGTAATTAGCTCACCTAACAACATCTTATAGTGACCAGATCAATATTAAAAATCTCTTATGTTTTAAATAAATACATAGATTGACTTGGCAATCGCACTAAACAATCAAATTTAATATAATAATTTATTAATTGTGAGATACATTATGTTTTCATGCGATAAATACATAGATTGACTTGGCAATCGCACTAAACAATCAAATTTAATATAATAATGTATTACTTGTGAGATACATTGTGTTTTCATGCGATTGCCAGGTCAATCTATGTATTTATTTAAAACATAAGAGATTTTTAATATTGATCTGGTCACTATAAGATGTTGTTAGGTGAGCTAATTACGTAATAACTTAAGACAGAAGGACTCTTAAGTAGAGACTAAATAAATTAACCGGCTTGGTATTACATGGATCTCACAACTTTTTACGGTAGACTAAGTTGCGTGCGAGACTTGGTTTTTTTACAAGTTATGTTTTTGATGGCATTTACAATTTTCTGCGGACAGAACGTGAAAACTTTGAATTAAGTTTGTTGTATCAACATCCCGAATAATATCAGCTATTGCAGTCATTTTACCCAGAAGGACAAAACAGCCTGTACCATACAATTAAATAAGGAGTGTCGTTCTATTGTTTGTTGTGTTTTTTAATAGAATTTTCTTTTGTATGTGCTATGTACGTTATAGTGTTGTGTTGTATAGTTTGGCCATGGTGGGCAAGTTTTAATTTATTTCTGTCGGATCTTTGTTTGTACTGTATAGTTGGGTATTGCTTGTTCAAATCTTGAATATTTATGTTTATATGTTGTTTTTTGTATATATGCTGTTTATTTGTTCGTATGCCTAGTATCAATTTATTTGACAATTTATGTTTTAGGTGTTTTGGATAGAGTTTGGTCTTAGGTATGAGAAGTTTGGTATTAACATGAGAAAAAGTTTTATTATAATAAAGTTGCTTACGAAAATACTCGCACAGTTTATCTCCCGCATTTGCTTCCTTTTAGTTCTTCGATCTGGGATACATTTTTCAGTAGGATGGTCGGAGAGTCTTCAGTCTTTTTTATGTAAACTTTCCCGAGATTAGTCCAGCAGTACTTGAATCCAAACTGACGTTTCAATTCTCTTGCATGAAAAAATATTTTCGCTGCGTGAGCTGTGAGATAATCAGAAGCGTAAATCGGTGTGGATTGGCTGCCACTAAATCCAAGATCAGCTCCTGTTAGAGGCTAAACAGTTTTGTTGTAATTTTTGAACCCGCCGAGTAGATCACGTTAGGTCTGCAGGGAGGTCAGTTCTATAAGCAAGGGTTTGTTTGTTTTGTCCCTCGTAGAGACACGGTAGGCATCACCTATGTATGTGGGCTGGTAATCTACTGATAGAACACGATAGACTTTTTGTAGGATAGCATTTCTATCTTCATCTTTGGTAAACGGTAGGTTTCTTATTTCGACGGTCTTCTCTCGCAGCTTTCTGTTGGCTTCTTCAAGTTTTTCTTCTATATCAAATATCGCAATAGACTGGTTGCGCTGAGTTTTAGTTATTTCAGCATTTTCCTTTATCTTTCCGCCGTGTTCCTCAACCTTCGCCTTTAAATCATCATATTTTTCAGTCATAAACTGCACTGATTTTTCCAACATCTCTTGGGTTTTCTGTATCTTGTCATTTTGAATCTTAATTTGCTTAATATCATTGGCAATCATGGAAAGTTTTGTTTCTTGCGACTGTTGCATTTCTGCCAATATGGTTAGTACGCTGTCTTGATACGGTTCCAGTTGAGTGTTGCTGCCATGCAACCGTTTATTTATGTTAACGTAGCTTAGCGGAGATTCACTCTCCAGGTCTTGATCTTTAGTGCCAGGGGGCGACGTGTTGGCTTCCGATATGAAGGTACTATTCGCCATTGCTTCTGACTTTTTTGCATATACTATGCAAAAATTATTGATAGAAGTGTGCGTGTAGTATCGATACGTGAGCTCACTCACACTAGGTCAGAGCGAGAACCGGCAACACGTCCACCCACCAGCACAGCTTGGACGGAAGAGGAAGACAGTTTAGACTTAGACTTCCTATGAAATTGTTCTTAGACTAATGAATAAACCCGTCGATAGATTGAAGGTTAGGTGATAAAGAAACTAAAAAAGTTATGAATGGTAAAGAAAAATACCTGGACTGCAAGTCTCGTATTGTTCGAACGTCTTCTCAAAATGTGTGAATGGACTTGCACGCATGTACTTTGGCAGCGAATGCATAAATGAGTCTACGTGTTTACGTTTACAAGCTTCCATGGGACATTTCTGAAAATCAATTCCAGATTTACTTGTAGTTGTAATCAACTGTAATGTAACCTGAATTAGGGTGGTCAGGCCATAGTCGAACACGCTGGCCTAGTGTGCGTTGGTCGACTTCACACACAAAGAGTGTGCATGTTTCCTCACGATATTTTCCGTCACCGCGAGAGTGTCGAATAAACGTAACAATGAATTCGGATATTGAAAACACATTGATACGTGATGGGAATAGAACCTGCTTCTCCCGGACGGGAGGCAGCGGTCCTGAATTCCAGACCACTACACCACAGATGCTCACCACTACCCATAAAGGACTTGAATAACTAGAAGAAAGCTAAAATGGTGGGGTATCGATAACTAGCCTTCCACAGTGGTTACGATACGGTACCATAACACATGGCATCTATTTTAGACCTCAGTTTGTTTAAAGCCTTGTTTAGAACTTTTGTTATTTTTAATCTCCATAGAAAACAACAGCATCTTCCTATACCTTTTCATAGTTAATCACATGGTCACGTTCCGGAATATGACGCGAAATCACCTCCAAGCTGTCTGTGTGCTCTTTGCTGTAAATATAAATTTAATCAGGATAACCAGATCAAAGATCTGATTTATTATGCCCTCTAAACCATTATATACAAGTCTTTGGGCCAGACATGGGGCCTAGAAGTTTATAGACGACAGGTGAAGTATGTCCCTAACAGATTTGTGGTTAAAGCAGAGCAAAACACTAGGTACCAGTCCGATCCACCTGTAACTAGATTGATGACATTCACATTGATTCACATAGGGCCACAAAGGGTGGCATGATGGAGGCCTATGCCTTGCGGTGTGTATCAATAAAACTGATGATGAAGAAGACTTATACCGAAGGGGTAATTAGCAGGAGCCGAGTTGGGGGGGGAGCAGGTGGCTCTGACCCCTAAATGATGAAAAAGACTTGTCTACATCAGAAACATAGGTTTCTCCACTTAAAAGCTTTGAAAATATAGGTAGATATATTTAGACAGACTGTTGATAATGTCTATATGTACACAATGATCTACACGGTATCCTTACAACATAATAAATACCTCAATCCTTCGGCGGCGGTACTCATTGTATCATCTTCTTCTTTGCGAGATCTTTCTACACTGTTGGTATAAAGTTATAATAATTATAAAGCAAAAATGTTTGGAAGTATCTTAACATTTTAGCCAGTGGAACACTGATATTATGATTCATATCTTAAAGCATACGTACAGTTCCTTTGGACCAGGTTCAATGCCTTCATCCAACTCGTCCAATCTTAAATTTTCGTCAAAGAACGAGGTCTGCAAACAGACATAAGTGCGTTGTAAGTTTATAATAATAATAATAATAATAATAATAATAATAATAATAATAATAATAATAATAATAATAAAAAACTTTATTTTCTCCACAGTAGTAAATTACAGAGCGAGTAAAATTATGCTACAAAAATAAGTTTTGTGGGAGGATGGAGCCTAAGCTAGGTGAAACCTGTCTCCAGGACCCACCCTGCTACCTATAACATGACTGATAATGAAATCCTTCCATCTAATGAGGATATTGTGTAAATGGGAAGAACAAGTAGAAAGTCTTTGAAAGGAAAAAAAAGAATAAGAAAACATTTGAAATAAAAATAAATTAAAAATTTAAAAACCCCCGAAGCAAGAGAAGCAAAAATTTAAATATTCAAAAATAATACCTATTGTTGAGCCATCAAATTCGATAAAGTAACACCTACATATTTTAATTTTATTATAGAAATTGATGGATGGCACGATTTGGTTTGCTCGTTGAAATGACGCTATAATGTCGCGTCGGGGTATCGCTTGCTTGGTAAGTCAGACGCTTCATTTGATTGACTATCTATAGCATATCCGACCAACAAGCAAACCAAATCGTGCCATCCATCAATTTCTATAATAAAATTTAAATATATAGGTGTTACTTTATCGAATTTGATGGCTCAACAATAGGTATTATTTTTGAATATTTAAATTTTTGCTTCTTGGGTTAAAAAAGAAAGAAGGAGAGGTATCCAGAAGTTAATTACGCAGACGAAGTAGCCCAAGTAGGTAAACATTGTAAGAGCTATTTAGCTGCAGGTGGTCAAATACAGGTACAGGTACAGACAAGGTACAGATGCTACATGGCATACCATCATTATCATCAAGATCATCATCAGTATCATATCGTGAAAACAGAAATAGAAACTCTAGGTTTTGGTCCAATACACTTCTGGTCTTAAATACAGCTAGCCAGTACGCAGCCTCATACGTGGTCGGACCACGTACCGGAAGAGCCAAGGTTGATCTGGTGAAGGTTGCGGAAAGCCGCTGGGTGCAGGCTACAAGAAGAAGTTATGGAAATCTGTGGAGGAGGCCTTTATCCAGCAGTAAATGTGTCCGGCTGTATGATGATAATATTAGCGTGCGTGCTTGTGAATCGCATGGGAGATAATACTCGTATAGGAGTAAGGAAAGATTGGTCGATACACAGATTTCTCTATGAGCTGTTATAACATAAAATATTATATTAACAGCACTTTTTTGTGGCTGTGTCGAGTTTTCTGGTAAATCTACTTAATTGAAAAGTAAGTTTGCCTGGAAAAATATCTATAAAGCCGCCCTACAGATGTACACTCTACTTCTATTCTGTATGTGCACTGCTAAGGTGTACTGTGTATTTCTTGTGTGCAATAAAAACTTTACTATATTCTGTTTCTTTCCAATTTAGGCTAGTATCATAAAACTAAGAATTAGGTAAACTTCTTGTCTTAGTACGTATAAAAATGTAAAAATAAGTATGTTACTTGCTAAGGTAGTAATAATCTTCCTGGCAAACTTACTTCACGATTAGTATTTTAATTTTACGGATCATTTTATTACTTTGCGGTTACTTGAATTAAATAGCAGATATGATAGTAGGTTTATTTACTTACTCTTCGCAAACTAAGTTTCATTGCTACCTTGTTAGTATTAATCGTTGCATTACTGTCCATGGATTTAGTTTTGTCACGCTGAAACGCAAGAGCATTTTATACAACATTGTCATCAATACAATTATTGGTACTTCTATAATGGTAATTCTAAATAGTTGCATGTCATGTGCTGCTTGGTACTAATTGGTAGTATATAGCAACAATAAGGTTGCAGACCGCAGTTTAACTACACCGTATTATTCCCGAGGATATGAGGTACCCAAACTACAACAACTTTCGGCACACATAGGTCACATTATAGGTATATTTTAAGAGATAAAAATGGTACATTCTAACATCTGTGGTTGAGGACTCCACAGTCCAGCGAGCCATCAGCATAATCGTTTCGAATATGCCTGCTAGCAAGACATCATTCTATTATAAACTATAGAAAATCGTATACGCAAAATGCAAAATTGTTAACTTGGTTAAAATTTAGAAATAAGGTACCTCGATCTTCGGACGAAACTGAGAATGTAGGTTCAGAGCGCTTTACTGATTCCCGCTAAATCGATTTTATCTGCCGGACGACTATTCTGCGAGTTTCATTTTAGCTATCCATATTTTCTGTATATTTACCACTTTTGTTGAAGAAGCAATCTCCATAGAATCTCTTGCTCCTAAAAGGTTAGCCTTTGTCACAGGTTCAGCCAGCCCAGTCGTAGTACTGTTTTCATCAACAAACGGTAAATAATTGGTATTATATAAAAGAGAATGGTAGAAATAGTAAAGCAATGTGATGTGATACATAGCTTCTTCCACGTTATGAAAGGCAGTTCTAGCATTTTCGCTTCGTATATTAATATTAGTCATGAAGCGGTGAATTGTTGCTATATTTTTTTGTCAGGCGTGTTGTACGCAGCGTTTAATCAACATTAAAGTATGATTATTGCATTACTGTTGATTATACGGTGGTTTTGGTGTTTGGATGGTTTTGGTTGCAAAAATGAATAGGTACAAAAAATGTTTGACAGTTCTGTTGTTAACAATAAGTATTTTTTAAATTTGTGGTCAGGAGACTGGACTAAGGAGTTTCAAAATGAACTTATGCAAACGTTCGAAAGAACGAACTTAAAAAATAAAATTTCTTCACACAAAATCGCGTATTCATCGTAATTGATTTTTTATTGAGGCAAATATTAGAAAAAAGAAAATGCTCGGAAAAAAGGAGCCATCGGACCCTTACGAGCTCCAAACCTAGGAGGCGAAAGCTGTAGGGGTAGATGGGAATGACCCATCGTAATCGATCAAGCTGTAAAACTAAATCAGGTAGCACCTTTGGTTGCACCAAGATTTATTGAACTCTTGAAGCATCATTGAATGAAGGAATACAAACATATTCCGAGTGGTTTTTAAGTATCTATAAGTTTTTTAGAAACGGCGCCATAATAACACGAACAAGCGTTTTAATTTCAGTGATTCTGAACACACGATAATTCTAACAAAATTACCAAATTCTAACCTGACGATATCTATATTTTACTTTAACTTATATACTTACAACTTTTACAAGTTTTAAATACTTTTATTTTTCATACAAATCAACTCTGTCCGTACCTTCTACTACTTGTGCGTCGACAACTGAACAAATATCACACGATGATGATGATGATGATGATGATGATGATGATGATAGGTATATATTTATTTTTTTTGAGATTATAGAAAGTTCTGAATCAAAGCTTGTCCAATTGCATAAACCCGAGAGCTTTTACGTCAGTTAAAACGTAGTGTAGTAACGGGACTTACATAATCTTCAATATGGAGCCCATGTTTCCTCTGATGTCCACGCTCTGGGTGGTTTGACGCCGGCTTCCCAGTTTACTATCCCACTGACAAAGAAAAGCAAATCGGTTTTCTCTCTCTTTTTAAAATTTATAAATTATTAGGCAGACATTACATTACCCGGTCAATCCAGATCGCGATCCGAGATGAGAACATCCACACATTACGCATTCAATCTGGATCGAGATCACTGATTGACCGTGTAATGTCTGCCTTAGAAGTTTTTCTTCTTCTATTCGAGTCGACATCATATCTCAGATGGACTCTTTAAAAGAGATATCTGTATGTTTGTACGTACATCACGAAAAAACTACAGCACGAAATTGGATGCGGTTTCCACAGTTGTATTGATGAAGGTCTAACTTAAACACAAGTGGACGTCTTTCGAAATGATGATAGATAAATGTTTGAGAAATGCATACCGTTGCACTTCCCGCGTGGCAGTCTATGAATGCATCAGGAATCCGATTAAAGTACTCTTTCTTCATCTGTTCCACGTTTGGACAGCTCGAGTTCAGTAGCATGTCGTGGAATACTGAAAGAGGGACGTTTTTTAATGAAGCGTCACCCATTCTTTAGCCCACGGATTCTCGTTTACTAATATCCTTTGCGAGAGAGTTCTTTCTCCCCCTCGAAAGCCGTGTGGTGACGGCGGAGTAGAATACATTTGTCACCAACCCCTACTCTTCCCGTGGGTGTCGTAAGAGGCGACACAGGGACTACACATTGAATTGAACAGGGAACGGGCAGCAGCAATCTCTGATACAGTAACCTTTTAATCTGGGATCTCCAACCCGCCTGCCAAGCGTGGAGATTACGGCAAAACCCTCCACTTAAGTGGAGGAGCCTCATGTCCAGCAGTGGACTGTAACGGGCCGTTGATGTTGAAGGGTTTAGAACAAATTAAATTTCACGGTAGGGCCCTACTCCTTAACCGAAACCCGCTTTTATTCATCCTAGGATTCTGTTTTTAAAGAAAAAAATATCAAAAATTGTCTTAGAAAGTTTTTTCTCAATAACGTGTAAGTGCATTCACGTGTCGTATGATTATAGATAGATAGATAGATAGATATAACGTTTATTATAGGTATAGATATAGATAGGTACCTACTTTAATGTGTTAGCATAATGATTATGTTTGAGAGCCAAAAATCTGCCAACAAACTGCGTGCAGTTTGGCAGAATGCATTGTTTTGCTATCAGTTTTTGTATTCTTAATAAATAAATATATAAAAAAAACAAATAGGTACTTAGGTCTTTGTAATATGTGCGTTTCAGGAGGATTTACTTTGATTTCAGATTTAAATAAGAACACCGTGGTATGACTTTCGACTCCATTTATTGAACGAACATCTAGTAATGTCAAAATCAGATGACAGCTCAGGGTTGCGTTCCGAATCACATGAGTATGCAACATGCCCTTTTTTTAAAGTATTGAATAAATTAAATTATTACAATTTCATTAAATTATACCTATTAAAAATTTAAACAATACAATTTTTATTACTTATTATTAAAGTTAGTCTTAATTATATTTCTTACATTTTATCAGTCAATAAGTTACAATAATGGAATGTCAATGTGTTGAATTAAAAATTAATAATCCTAATTATAGATTCAGTCTTTTAGGTTTCTTTATTTGTCTACCAGATCGACTATACCTTGTTTGAGGTGTGTTACTACTGAAAGACATGTCTAACGTCTCTGGTAGATTCTGAGGAATTTCAAATACAAGATTATCGTCAAAGTTTTCGTTACTAACATTATCATTCATAATATGAGACTCAGACATACTTGAAGACTGTGACATTAATTGATTATAATTTTCGGACACAAATAATTCATCTAAATTTTCCTCTATTTCTACAAATTCAGGGGTTAATATATTATTCTCCCCATCTGTAATGCTGGACTGAGAATGATTTGGACTTGAATGTAATGACATGAAAGAGTCATGACTTAAGTTTTCTTGACTATTATCTGACAGATTGTTATTTGGAATTGAATAAGAAATTATTATATTATTATCATCATCCTCCTCCATAACATTATTTTTAGACAATTTTCTCTGATTGTTAGACTTAGAACTATGATTATATTGCTTAAGATTTTGCCTGCTAGACTGCCTGTCTGACAACATTGACTGTGACTGTTTATTACTTTGTGACTGTAATACATTATTTTGTGACTGTATATTATTTTGATACTGTATATTATTTTGGGACTGTATTTTATTTTGGGACTGTATTTTATTTTGGGACTGTATTTTACCTTGTGACTGCGACTCTGACCATGCTTGTCTACCTGACTTAGTTAGATTTGACTTGAAAAGTTTTATGTGTTGAGAATTTCTTCTATATATTGAACCGTTTAGGTCTTTGACTAAATAAGATCTTGGAAAGTTTGTTTTTGACAAAATTATACCTTTTGACCAATTAACATCATTAGGTTTTTTCTTGAAAAAGATTTCATCATTTATTTTGAAATCTGATTGAAATTTAGCGTTTCTATTATAGTAAGACTTCGTTTTTTCTAAATTTCTGTCTTTGTTCGATTTATGTTCTGAAAAATGGACAACTTTAGGTTTTAAATTATTTATATTAGTTGGTAAATTAGTTCTTAATTTTCTTGACATTGAAAGTTCCGAAGGAGATTTAAGATTTCCTCTTGGAGTGGTTCTGTACTGTAGTAGACCAATGTAAGGGTCAGTACCTGACTGCTCACATTTTTTGAATATATTTTTTATTATTTTTACGGATACTTCCGCGAGACCGTTTGATCTAGGAACGTGAGGGCTAGACACAATGTGTTCTATATCCCATTCTTTTAGAAAAGATTTGAATTCTTGTGAATTATAGGGCGGACCTCCATCACTCATCAACTGCAAAGGAATCCCATGACGGGCAAAAATTGACTTGAGTTGAATTATGACAGTATTACTTCTAGAATCGTTTTTAAGTAAAGCGATTTCTATGAAATTTGAATAGAAGTCTACGACTAATAAATATTTTTGGTTTTTATATTCAAATAAGTCTGTAGCTACCTTTTGCCATGGCAGAAAAGGCTGCTCGTGTGACAAAAGTGGTTCTTTTGTTTTATTTGCACTATAGGTAATACAAGATTCGCATTGTTTTATTTTCATTTCGATATCATGATTGATGTTAGGCCAAAAAACAATTCCTCTTGCTAGACTTTTAGTCTTTTCGATGCCTTGATGTCCTTCATGCAAAATAGAAATAATTTCTGGTCTTAAGGATTTTGGTATTATTATAGAATTATTTCGAAAAAGCAGGTTATTTAGGATGTGTATTTCATCTCGTATGTGCCAATATGGTAATACTAATGGATTGCAGTGTTTTTTACAACTTGGCCATCCATTTTTGTAATAATCTTTTAATTGTTGTAAAGAAGAATCTAAATTAGTATGAGTTAAAATTTTGTCTAATTTTTCCTGAGTTATAGCTAAATTACTTGTTAATAAATTGATTTGTGAGTTTATGTTGTTATCCAGCTCACAAAAATCAAAACCCTCTGTTGGTGTATTGCTGATTGGCGCTCTTGACAAAGTATCAGAAACGTACATTTGAGAACCTTTTGTATATGTGACAATTAGATCATAACATTGAATTGCGATCATCATACGCTGTAAACGAATAGGAACATCAGCTAAAGGTTTTTTAAACAATGTGACAAGGGGCTGGTGGTCGGTCTCAACATATGTAGTTTTGCCATAGATATACTGATGGTACTTCTTACATCCAAATACAATAGCAAAGAGTTCTTTTTGTATTTGGGCGTAATTCTCTTGTGATGAAGTTAGAGATTTTGATGCAAAGGCAATGGGATTTTTGTCATGAAAAATCACAGCACCGACAGCATCCTTTGAAGCGTCGACTGACATTCTGATGGGCTTATTCACATCATAATGAACCAATGTTGGTGACTGACATATAAGGGATTTTAATTTATTTATTTGTTTTTCATGTTGGCTAGTCCACTGCCATTGGTTATTTTTCTTTAGCAAGTCTCTAAGTATACTAGTTTCACTAGAAAGATTTGGAATGTATGAACCTAGATAGTTTATCATTCCTAAAAAACGTTGGAGTTCCTTCACATTTGTTGGTAATGGCATGTCTAGAATTGCTTTTATTTTTTGTTTATCTGGTGATACACCTTGTTTATTAAAAACATGACCAACATATGAAACCTCTTCTAAACCAAATTGACATTTTGACATATTGAACTTGAGATTTGATTCTCTGGCTTTCCTAAAAACATTTTCTAAGTGTTGTTTGTGTTCTGTTTCATTGGAGCTGAATACTAATATATCATCTACAAAAACAATGACATTAGGTAAATCGTGAAATAAATCAGTCATTACTCTGTGAAAAATCTCACCACTGGAATTTATGCCATAAGGAAGTCTAAGAAATTTATATCGACCATGTGGGGTATTAAAAGTACACAAGTCACTGCTTTCTTCATCTAACTGTAACATCCAATATCCAGAATTGGCGTCTAATTTGGAAAAGATTGTTGAACCTTGGACTTGTGATCTTAATTCATCAAAAGTAGGAAAGGGATAGTGGGGTCTTTTTATAGCTTTATTTAATGGTCTTGGGTCTAGGCAGATTCTAAGAGATCCATTGGGTTTTTCTACTGGGACAATAGCATTTACCCAATCCGTTGGTTTAATAACTTTTTCTATGACACCTAAGCCTTCCATACGATTCAGTTCTTGTTTTAATTTATTTTGTAAGGCATAAGGAATTCTACGCACCGGACATACCTTTGGTTGCACAGATTTGTCAACATCTAAGTGAACTTTTGTTTGTAAACATCCTAATCCTTCAAAAGTATCAGAATATTTTTGTAGTAATGTTTGTACAAACCCGTTTGTATGAGTATTATTTTCTTGCTGTTTAGACAAAGTGAATATTCTTTTGACAATACCATATTTTTCTAGTGTTTTCCAACCTAAAATAGTCTTGCACTGGCAGGTCACAACCACAAAGTAAATACTTGCTTCAACATTGTTGTCAAACATGCACTTCAGCACACAACTCCCAATATTATCTATTTTCTGTCCTGAAAATGAAAAAATCCTATTATTAGTTTTGAACAAGGGGATTTTTTGTTTTGTTTTTACCTGAATTTGGTCTAACATTTGTTTAGAAATTACATTTATGTCAGCTCCCGTGTCTATTTGGCAATTCAAAGTATAACCATGACAATCAAGATTTATTACCCAATTTTCATTAATTTCACTATTCTCATCATTATTTATTGATCCTATAATAAAATCATGATTACTATTAAAATTGTCTTGAATGTCTGAATGTAAATTTTGATCAGAAATGGTACTTACAGTTTTTTGTTTATTATTATTATACTTATCCTTAAAATAGCAATAATTAGCAAAATGATTTTGCTTTTTACATATTGAACAAGTCATTCCTTGTGCTGGGCATTTAAATCTGTGATACATTTGACCACATCTTCCGCATGGAGTCTTCATATTATTATTGTTCCGAGTTGGAGTCTTCTGTCGAGCATTATTTTGGCTATAGTGTTGCTTACGGCTTGAACTTCTTGAAATGGAACGAGAATTTTTTCTGGTGACACTTCTGTGTTGTCTATTATTCTTCGTGTTATCATTTTTTATAGCTTGGACCATGTCTTTTTCAGAATTTTGTATTTTTGCTGACCTCTCGTGTGATAATTCTATGCTTTTTGCTATTTTTAACGCTTCCTCTATGCTATTTATGTCTTGTTGTAATAATTTTTGTTTGATTTCCACATTCTTAATGCCAATTATGAACATATCCTTGACTAGTGATTCTTTCAATGACTCAAATTTGCATGTGTGCGACATATTGTTAAGAATAGTGACATAATCATCCAAACTTTCATCCTGTTGCTGATTTCTAGTAAAAAAGTTGTACCTTTCGACAGTCGTGTTCTTGCATGGATTAAATTTTTCGTCAAATTTCTTAATCACTGCTTCCAAAGTAGTCGCTTTTCTATCTATGTTAAATGAGTTAAATATTTGCAAACCATCGTCGCCGATACTGTTAAGAAAAATGGCTACCTGTTTCGGTTCAGGCTGCTTGTCGAGCTCGTTCGCTTCACACAGGATTTGAAATTTCATTTTCCATAATTTCCATTTTTCCGCTGAATTTTCTCCAGTAGTTATTGTCAGTGGCTTCAAATTGTTGGACACAACGATATTTGGTTTGTCGGACATGGTGGCTCTTCCTTTGTTCTTTGTTCGTGGCAATGTGGTGTTTCTCGTTTTCGAATGTAAAACCTGAAAAGCTGAAAAATAAACGTTTCTCCACTTTCTCTGTGTTCGTGGGGATCTTTTAAATAAACTGACACCATGTAATATGTGCGTTTCAGGAGGATTTACTTTGATTTCAGATTTAAATAAGAACACCGTGGTATGACTTTCGACTCCATTTATTGAACGAACATCTAGTAATGTCAAAATCAGATGACAGCTCAGGGTTGCGTTCCGAATCACATGAGTATGCAACAGTCTTAACCTAGCCCTGTCCTACGTGGCGTAAGATCGGCACTGGTTCCTTTCGTTAAAGCTTCAGAAATATAAAACCTTCCTCAAAATAAAAGTTAATCGCCCAAAATATCGTGCTGATGACTTTCATAGATCCCATCATCCAAATAAGACCACACCACCCCAGAAGTTTTAACTATAATATTTACAAATAAATGTTTATGGCAGTAAGTGAAGTTAGAAACTTGGAACTGCATTTTCTTTCTTTCAGTTATGTGTAGTATTGGAAGCGTAGACCAATTCCAGCCGAAGTTATTGTTCTACTTGTTCTCAGAAAACACCATTGTCTTAAAAAGTATAGTCAATGGATAACACGGCATATTTAAGTAAATGATTTAATCTTGTAGGTAGCGAAAGATCATGAATGTATTGTTCTTTATCTATTCTCTTACTTACAATACTCTCTCCATCTCTTGGGAGCAGTCTTGGCCGCTTTTATTTTCTTGAGAGCTTCGCGACGCTGAGGCGGCTTGAAATCAGCCATGTCTCCAAACACGGCAAACGGCCGATTTTCCTCGTCTAGCCGTTGCCACCACTCTTTATTTTCTTCAAGATCTTAACAAATAAAATAATTATTTTTACTATTTTATTCGTTACAATACCATCTTTCGAAAATTCATAGAATCATTCAAAATTCAAATGCAATGCTAGCTCGTCGCGCCATCTGTTATTGATTAAAAGAAGTTAAATGCTTATAAAAGTTGCCAGCAATACTAAACTGTACCTTATGTGTAGTATTTTTTTAGAGTGATGATTGTTATATTGTCATTATCATTGACAGAAACCAATATCGAATTCAAGATAATTTTCTCATAGTTGTTTAAAATAACAATAGACGGCATTGCATAGCAGGCTTGCGAGCAATTATTTTTAATACTATTTGGATAGTGTTTTAATTTGAGGTACCAACAAGATAGCTTTAGATCCATGATAGCGTTGACGTCGAAAAATGATTTGTAAAAATCTTAATTCGAATAAAATATTTTTAATTTTGATTCTGATTCTGAGCAGAGTTCATTCGCTCAGGCACCTACTGTAACGTATTAATTTAAATATTGCACCTGCAGGATCAACGGGTTCCGATTCTTCTTCTTCAATAGGATCTTCGTCAGGATTATCTTCCTTTGGCGCATCAGTATCAAGAAGTTGAGGTAAATCAAAAAGATATTGATTTTGTTCTGGTGGAGTACCCGAGAAATGATAAATAAAGGCTTGAAACTGAAACAAAAACCCTCTCTTATAATATTATTATACTTATAACTTCTTAACGTTGTTTATAACTATAATTTATTTTCTTACTTCCCCTATTACTTTCTTCATCTTCTCTTGCCATTCATAATCGACTCGAGCTGCTGTTTTGTAACCTCGGGATAAATTAAGGATTAATTCCTGACCATCTATCAGAATTTCGTTCAGCATATTAATATAATTCGTGTAAGCTAAAAAATAATGGTGGTTATTTAAACAAAATACGATTGCAATAAATAAATAAAGAATAAAGAGTTAATTATAAATGATGGATGGACACTTATTTATTTGAATTTTTCTTTCTGATTTCTAGTATACCAAATGACCATGCAAATAGTAAAGAAACGAAAATTATGTTTACTTTCAATGAGCTGCAGTTTTTCAACTTTGCATTTAGTTCTCTCTGCACACATGACGTACATAAGTCCCGCCATATTTTTGCATTCTAGTTGTTGTTGTAAAGCTGCAATTTTTTCTTTTCGTTCCCTGTGAGCTTCACGAAGCATGCACGAAGCACGAGCTTGCTCATTTCTATAAAGAAAAAAAAACACCAATGTTGCATTGGATCTCTCTCTGCATCATCGAAATGTACAGTCAACTTAGGAGATATGACCGCTCGATACCGTACTGTACTAGACTAATCTACTAAAAGGCAATGTTTTGTAAATTTGATTTATATCAGCTTAATGACTACATTTTTAGAATTCTACGGTACTGATAAAAAATACTAACTGTAGAATAAAGTCAAATCTATCTTTTAAATACGTTGTCTCTCTTTCCAGAGTAAGATTGAATTCTTCACGTAGTTGTTCTTCTCTTTCTAATAACTTTTGCTCTAGAAGTTCCGGATTAAGCGTTGGTTTAGTTTCTTTATGGCTTTCTTTCTTATGGCAAATACAGCAGACATCGTCGTCGGTAATGTTTTTGATTGATTTAGTAGACATTCGAGATACTCGAGATACATTATCACCAACAGTTAGCTCTTCATTCGACATATTTGGTCCATTAGCGGCGGCTACAAAACTAGTTCTCTTGGACACAGAAATTGGCCGTATCTAAGAAATATTGTAAAAATAAACAACGATTTTAATGAGTTTTAATAATCAGTTTTATCCAATTATTATACTGTAGTGTACAAGCGATAGTGGTGTAATGGCCAGAGCCACTGTCTCCCGTTCGGGTGACGATCAACTTCATAATATGTACAGACAGACATGCAGCTGGACTGGACACTTCAATTTCAAATTCCGCATTATGACTATGGAATAAAGGCGCTCCCAAAGTCAAAGTGTTCAGCCAGCCACGCCACATGTGTTGGCTGTTGTATGTTTATTCGACGCTATTACAGTGAAGGAAAAAATAATGAGGAAAGTTGCACACTTCTGCGAATATGTTGTCCCACTGCAAAACAAAAATGCCATTCTCTTCTTTCCTAGGTAAATCTTGAAGGTATAACTGACAGTCAGACATCAAATTTTAATAAAAATTATGTAATGTGTACCAAATATAACTAGTAGATTCGAGAATGTGTGAGGAGTCAATACTTTTTCTCTCAGACAGAAGATGATCTACTCAGAAAAAAAATATACAGATCAATAAACCAATTAATACAAACCAATATAATAGACCAATTTTTTTGGTCGACTGTACTGAGGTACTTACAAGCCGTACAAAGGCAGGATGATGAAGTAAGACTATGCACGCATACTTACATTTCTTGCAGCTATTTGTCAGGCAGGCTATCGGTATTTTCATGTTTTCATCAAAATTTCAAAACAGATAATGTAGGTATTACTTACATTGTCCGGCTTTTTGGATTCTTGTAAAGGAAATAAGGATGACATTCTTAAAATAAAATGAAAAACAATATCATTTAAAGTTTAATACTTTTGAAAAAAGAAAAAACAAAACATTAATACCCAAAAGATGAAGTGCCGAAGAACCTGTTTTATTTCCTTAACTGACCTCAATGCTATATATCAGGGGTCGACTATTATTCCAGTCGATCGAGGCAAGGCAAAAAATATAAATATTTGTGTACTGAACTATATTGAAGTACGTGGTTTTATATAAAACTTGGCAAGCGCAAGGTTGTGTCAATTTACTCAAAAGTCAGAATTTTGTCAAAAACACAAGAATAATGTAAAATTTATAATGTAAATTTTATAATATACTGACCATGATTAAATTTGAAGTTATAGCTTGGCAAAAAGGAGTTTGGCGCGGTGACAGGTGGAACTAAATATTTAGTTTGCTACCATTCATGATGGGTTGCTTTTTATTATCCCATTGGTATGCCATGTTGGTTCTTAGTCGTTAATTTTACAATACTATTTTATAAATTAAGTAGGTAATTTTTCCTTTCTTATTTGACTACGAGGTGGCCACAAGTGCGATAGAAGCGCCCTCATTTATTCCAAACTCTTTTTTGCCAAGCTGTATTAGTTTTTTTTTAACAATAAGTATCGACACAAATGATTTCAAAATAATCCTGATATTTCGTGGTACAAGATTATTTGGGTAAATAGAGACAGTCTTTTATACAACGTGTTACAAAAAATACCAAAAAAAAGAATATTCTTCATCACAGGCATTTAATTAAAATTTTCCCATCTCTAGTGTCAATTGACACCTAAAATATAGACTATTGATTATCAGAACGGAAAAGTATTTATACACCATTTGTGCCTACATTAAAAGAGATGTACTCAAATCAATTTATGATAGAAAACATTTTCTTTTTTGCCTTAGTTATCTAGTCAACTCTCGGGAGCTCGGGAGTATGTTTTTAAAAAAAACTAAAATTATAATTAAATCAGTTTTTATTTAAACTGCTAAACTAGGTGAGACGTGTACACAGAGTTTGATGCGCGACACGAATGAAAATAAAATGCTTAGGGCTAACTAACGTTTATTTCTTATCTACTGAGTCCAGGAATCATGCCACCCGTGATATGCTGACCTGGCAGCATTTATGCATTGAGAGCGATAGTTCTTAAGGGTTGTGGGGACATAACTCCTCCCTCATCAAGTTCGAAATTGTCTGACGATTTTGAGTCGAGACGATTTCGAAAATCTTACATACAAGGAAACTTATAAAACTTAATGCTATATGATTATATAAATGAATAAATTGTCCGACGATTTTGAGTCTAGTCAATTTATACAACTTAATACTATAATTATATAAATGAATAAATTGTCCGACGATTTTGAGTCGAGTCAATTTATACAACTTAATACTATAATTATATAAATGAATAAATTGTCCGACGATTTTGAGTCGAGTCAATTTATACAACTTAATACTATAATTATATAAATGAATAAATTGTCTGACGATTTTGAGTCGAGACGATTTATACAGCTTAATGCTACGATTATATAAATGAATGCAGTTGCTAGGCTAACACTTCGCGTATCTATATTTATAGATATGCATTTGCATTTCCTTTATCGAAATCACTTTTTAAACTGGCACTTTTTAACACGTTAGAGAGTAGCTTTAGATTGTCCAAATCAACACCCTTAATGTTCACCTTAGCTTCTTCACTAACGTTTATTTTCTTCATCTCTGGTAGGCTAGTGATTGAGGTTATCCTGATACGAGTGTCTGTAGCTGCAGTCCGTCGGCGGTCTAACTGTATGTCTTCTAAGTAGAGGTCGCAGTTGTCATCTGTGAAAATAAGATAAGTTCCCTGCACCTGTCTTCTTATTATGTCTTCATGGCACCTCTCCATCATAATGTGGCTGGTACGGCTGTAGACTATCCTATTCTTGGGACCAATACGTTGAATTTTGATATTTCAATTTCGACTGTGTGCACCTTGCAGAGTGTAAGCTCTTCTTCAAAGTTCATCAGCTGTTCCACACATGGAGACTCTGGATATGCGATTACATCGCCCTCTTTGCACAGGAACTGTTCAGCGGCTATTTCTTCACAGGGGCTATTTAAGGGCAGGTATTTCAAACTTTTCGCCAAAAGGTACAGGTATTTGGAATTATTATAGAAGTAAGGTTTTGGACTGGAATGAAAATAGGTAAGGAATAAATTTTTAAGTAATTGTTACATAATATGACCATCAATTAAAGGGACCTCCATAACAAACGTAATCTGGTTTTTCTTAATATAAGCCTTAACAGTAAAAGTTCTTTCAGTATCAACTAAATCATTAATACTGACAGGTTAAACTAACCTTACTTATAGATTCTAAAATAGCCAAGAGTTCTTCTGAGTTTACAATAGACTGATAGAGTACTGAGACTTTACTTAATGATAATGCTGTTTCGATTTCACTTACGGTAAGGTAAACTGAATGGAATTTACTCATAAAAAGGTAATATAAATTTAATATGTAATAGTGTAGATCGAATTATTTTCTTTGGTAGCTAATAATATATATATTTGGTGTTTAATAATTGTTTCCACACGTTTAAGACGTTCAATCATTATAAGGGTGTTATTATGTTGTTATTATGTAAGGTCTCTGTACTATTTATCATACTGTCTAACATTTTTTTGAAATAATTGTTATTTACTTTATGTTTTTGCTTCATTGCTTTTTATTTGGGAGATTAATTTGTCATATCTTAGAGCACCTTTGTGATCGAGGTTTTCTGTAACTATTTTTATGAAAGAACCAAGAGGATTTAAAAGACCTCTTTTACTGTACGGTATGATTGTTTGAATTATTTTTGTATGGTTACATCGTGCAAGTTTTTAGCCTCCTTCTCATAGGGTTGTAACGTCACTCGGTGTCACTGTGTCCTACTAGCGTACGCTACTGGTTTGTCTTGTCCTATGGGGCCCTGTCGTGCATCTGTTGTCAAAACGTAAGGTTTTGTAGAGTCAGGAAATTGTAATGGTGGAGCGCTTGTTAAAAGCTCCTTAAATTTTTCGAAAGCTTCGATAAATTTCTGATCTTGTACAATGTGTGATCTTAGTGAAATCTTTTATCTATAATACCCTATAAGTCCTAGGAAACTTTTGAACTTTGTTATTGTGTTTGGTCTACTGATTTAAAAAGATCGTTTCCAATTAAACCATCATAACGTGAGTCTACTTCATATAAGTAAAATTTGTGTGTCGCTGGATTATTAAATGTTGCCATTCATGGAACCTGAATAACTTCGTTATATTGTGAACTAGCATGTGTACTTATGATTTCAAATGGTTCGTGAGGGTTCCCAAATTAAAATATCAAGACATAATTTAATGAAAATTTCGGACTTTCTTGTCAATCTTATATTAAGTCTTATGCATCGTTCAAGTGAATAAACAAACCGAATGGCCAAAGGAAAGAAACAGGCTTTCTGTACAGTCTGTCAAGTCGATTCTCTTATCTCAGTATAATTTAAAACTCAGTACTTAAAATATGACTTGCAAAATGAATTATTAAAAATTCGGAAGTGTTGAACAATATTTCTGGGAGCATAAAATATCAGAAGTAATATTGTTATAAAAGTTAATGTTATATGTAGTTATAGTTATAAATAATTCGGATATTTTTTTTTATTTTTTATTTGACACTTCACTTATTTGTAGAAATTCCAGACGGTTTAAGATTCCCTCCGCATTCCGGACAAAGACCTATATTTTCAGACTATGGTAACCCATTCGCGAGTCACGCATGATGCAAAATACTGATAAGCCTTCCGAGGGCTTGTGAATGACCAAGTAGGTACTACAATCAATCATATCATAAATTTAGAGTAAATTTCCGTTAAGCAAACATACAGTAATTTTATTTATTATCACAATTCAGCTCTATACTTTCTTTGTGCCTATTATCGAGACTTGTACCTACGTGAAAATTTTGCACCTTGACAGTTTTGCTCCGTAGCCATAACACCGTGCTCCGGGTTATCGGCGCTTGCTTCCTCTAATGCAAGCGTGGGTGTTGGTTGCTCGTTCATATCGAATGAACTTGAACTTGAATAATAAGAATAGGGATCTTCACTGTACGACGCATACTCATATGTGTAGGGGTCTTCCATACAATACGAGTTGTCGTTTTCGTAAAGGTCAGTTTCATTTAATTGAAAATCTTGTCTAGCAGGGTTTGCGTGAGGCGCGGTGCGCATGGTTACGTCAGAGGGGTAAGACAGTTGAACATTTTGTTTCAGGGGTCTGTAACCTTGTTGTTGCCCAATGTGTTGGGGTCGCATAGGGGGTATTTGTTGCAAGCCCACTTGGTCTACAACCATAGGGTAAGGACGAGCTACCTTTTGATTTTGTTGAGGACTATCCAAATTGTACGGGCTGGGGCGGACGATTATAAAATTAATTTGGTACTTACTTGAGGCGTTCCAAACTTAAATTCACTTTGAGAATTGTTCACGTATTGATTTTGCTGCGCCCGTGCACCATAGCACAGATAATATAATACTTACCATAGTTATGAGAATGGTTCATAATAGGCATATTGAAACCTAATTTAAATTGTGGGATAGGTACAAGTGGAACCTGAGGTTTTGAATATGAAGAAGTGTTTGATCTATTTTTAATCTGTAATTGATCATGGAAATTTACTTCTTCTAGATTCTAGAATTAATTAAAATAATTATTTTTGTTTTATAGCTTTTGTGACTTACGTTTTTATTTTTATGACATTTAATTAATTTTATTTTTTATTGATGATGTATTTATTTATTTTACAAGGTGTTCTTTTAGTAGGTGTAATTTCGTTATGCGAATTTTGTAAATTAGTTTGACATGTTTTTGTTTTAGTTATAATTAGCCAATTTTTTTTTATTCAAACACAATTGATATTGTTCATGAATAAATCATCTGAAATATCTGAAATCCGAACGACGCGAAGGGCGTCTTCTAATGTATTAAGTTCATGGAGGCGCACTATCCTCATCATGTTTTCTATTTGTAATTTTAGTATTTATCATAGCAATAAGATTGGCTCTCACAGATTGCACACGATTGCAAAAATCTAAATAAAATTCACCTGTTATAATTTTTAGTACTATAGTGCTATGGCAATACATTCCTCGCTCCAAGGATCTCCGAAATGTATCTGTAATAATTCTTTGAACTTCGCCCACGTCTCTATGTCCGCACGCTCGCTTATCAGTGCAGCGGCATTCTCGGTAAGTCTGCTCGTAATAACTTGCATAACGTACTCATTTTGGGCACGATTGCCTTGAAACCTTTCAATAATATACTCGCACTTTCTAAAAAATAGATTAAGTTGCCTGCGATCACCACTAAAGAGGGGGATGATTTTTACAAATTCACCAGGAATCACAACCAAATTAACCTCCGCCATGTCTATAAATTACTAATTAACTTATACAATAACACTTTAAAAAAAATCAATCAACAATTTTAAATCACAAGTTATACTTTTTATATTTATGTACTCTTATTTATAAGCTTAATATTATTTAATTCAGATCACGTTTGAAATGAGAGAGGTTCGATCTCAAGTACACGTAATAGGGACTAGAAGGGAGGCGAAAAGTTTTACTCACCATTTCCCAACAGCGCCCATCTCCAAATATCTCCACTTTTCACTTAGTCCGATGTGTGACAAATTTATTTGTTCGCAAGATTCGCTTAGTCCGGCACTCACGCACTTTTTCCACAACGCGGGCGATTTTAGCCCACTTTTCGCGAAATAGAGCGAAGCGCACGGTATAGGAAAGCGAATCCTACCGTCTGCGCCAGTCAACTCTCGGGAGCTCGGGAGTATGTTTTTAAAAAAAACTAAAATTATAATTAAATCAGTTTTTATTTAAACTGCTAAACTAGGTGAGACGTGTACACAGAGTTTGATGCGCGACACGAATGAAAATAAAATGCTTAGGGCTAACTAACGTTTATTTCTTATCTACTGAGTCCAGGAATCATACCACCCGTGATATGCTGACCTGGCAGCATTTATGCATTGACAGCGATAGTTCTTAAGGGTTGTGGGGACATAACTATCTTGTTTACGTATTTACAAACATAAATATTATTTTGAAATATTTAGTACATTATTTTATTAATTTATTATTTCATAACAATTATTTAACAAAGCTTTTTTTATTTATTTGTAGTTTTTTCATTTTGAAATTAATTGTTCTAATGTGAATGTTATGGTACAAGTAGTATGTAAACATTTTTAACCATAACGGTAAAAATGGGCACATTGACCTAAAATTACATATCTGGTCCGAATATTCTTTGACACAGCTGATCACTAGAGATGGGAAAATTTCAATTAAAGTCCTTTGATAAAAATATTCTTTTTTTTGGTATTTTTTGTACCACGTTGTATAGAATAAAGAAACTAAGCGTATGCACGTTGGGACTAGGCTGACGTGGTATTTTTTCCACGATAAGCATAATAATCATGTCAGCTTTAGTAATTGTATTCTAAAAGGTTAGCTGTGAAGGTGTTAATTGTTTGTAGACACACGGTGTTTGTACGGTTTGTACCTTGTAGGCGTTTCTTTCAAAATTTTGAGGCGTAATAGTATTACTGATGGCTTAAGGTTAAACATCAGCTGCACTAGCGCCACCAATTGAAATAAATCATTTACTTACTGTCAGTGATTTTGATCGAAATTAGTTTAACGACAATAGAAGAGTTGTAAATATATTTTAGTGATTGTTTGATAGTCTTATAATCAATAAGTTATGTAAGTCGTTTTGTGGGACTGTTGTTAATTGTTAATTATTATAAGTTCACAATGGCCTCGATTCGGGATGTCATGCTCTAATTCTAATTTTTAAATACAGCTATCCTTTTTGTTTTTATGACCAATGAAAGAGAGAGATATTCATTTGAACGAAAGATATAGCTGTCAGTTTAAGAGATTTTTAAGTCGCATGTTTTTGGCAGAACGAGAAAATAAACATTTTTGTTTCCACGTGTATTCTCCAACCTCGACACTGGCAGAAATTGTCACCATTGACAGAGGCCATAAATATAAATATTGAATTGAATTAAGTGCTCTCTAAAATTGTGCAATCGACCCGGCCATAAGGTTCAAAATTCAAATTCGATGTTTGACAGCTCTAATATTAGGATGGCCATCTCCTGTCCCTTTTCAATCTTTAAAAGGTAAAAAGGACGGACTAACTTAAATTAAGGATTAGAGCGTGGCATCCCGAATCAAGGCCAGTGTTTTATGAAAAAAGTAAAATAAACAATATTAATAAGGTCTAAATATTTAGGTCAAGGAATTCATTCATGCACACTATGGATGGGCGCATTCCGAATCAGACTTTCAGCGCTGTCAGCGATCAGAAAAGCGAAAAAATGTATGGCTGACAGTGATTCGGAACGCGATTACGGGTACTTTAATCAAAGTCAGCGCGTCTCAGAACGCAGGGGTAAGACAAAGATTTCTATGCCACGCTCTTATTTTTTTTATCATGTCATAAAAAAGTAAATCTTTTTTTTGTTTAATATAATAATAATTACCAGTGCCATCTGTTGTTTCATTTTGTAACTTTTATTTTAAGGGAGAATAAAGAGCAGCAAAACTTTTCATATCTCTTTTTTATTCGATGCTGGCAACTTTTATTAGAAAAATTGCTGTCGTGCGTGAAGTTCGTAACATGTGATGTTTCGTGAAAAGTGTTAATTTTTTACGAAAAACCAATTCAATTTGTCTATATTGTATGTGAAAGTGATTTGCGATAACGCTGTGAGTGTTCTGTGCTGTGTATATAGTTAAACGGTGTGAATATCCAGTAAAAAATACATGGATAAGGCCGTCACTTGAGGTTGTAAAGGTTAGTGCTTTTTTCATCTGTTGTTTGTCCTAAAATAGATTTCTGTGCGGGCCGCAATGATATTTCAGTTTTGTTTGTGTAACACATTCATGTGACTTTTCAGTTTTTCACGGGACCTTGAACTATAAATCTGCATTACAATTTCTTCGTTATCAATCAAGGTTAGGTTCGTGGAGCGCGCGCAATGCTACATAACATAACCGTTTGTTTTGCGGTGTTTTTGCGTAAAGTATTTACTAATTGAATGTGTTAGCTTAGTTTCGGTGTTTCGCTGTTGGTTTTGAGGTGCCAAGACTTGTAACAAAGCTATGAAGCGAAATCATCACGGCTTTGGCACATAACCTAAAAGTTGGTGATATTGGTGCAAGTCTTACCGTTATCTGGAGCGGTCGCGTGCGGGCGGCGAGCGTACTCGAGCGTTTTACCAAGGTATCACGTGTTTCTTAAGACTTTTTCGCGCATTTGTCAGTTTTAGAGCAATTTGGCTCGCCTCGTTATCTCCCGAGAAATTGTTTATATCGCGAAGGGTTGACGCATGAACTTGGAAATACCTACTTTACTACATAGAGGACAATAAGTCCTTAGTATTGCAGCCCTACTCTTGGTTATTTGATTTATGTAAATACAACCAACCATCAATACAAAACTTTATTATGTTTTTAATATTTATGATAAACAATAGTGGTGTCGAGAACTATAGAAACTCAACGCTTAATATTTTTTAACAAATTCCTAATCATAAATCTCTTTATACTTCTTGAAACACTTAAATTCAAGTCAAAATTAACAACCCACACTTACAAAAGCTGTTTTTATTTTTCTTTAAGTGTTTAAAATTTAATAAGCACTTTGCTTTGACCTCACTAGCAGATATTTTTAACCTAAACATATTTCAAATTAATATAAAATTATTCAACGAGGTTGTAATTATGTCTTTTGACTGATGGCGATGAATGATCTTCTATGTTGCTGTGTATGGAAGCTTGTTGAATAAAAAAATACATGTAGTATAATCTCACTCTAACAATAACAATGCCATTAATACTAGGTAATTCAGTAAATATTTATATCAGATATAAGATAAAGAAGAATTTTGAAAAATACTTTGATGTTTTGGACAAAAATGTTATTCACCTTTCAAAGTTAAGTGTTCTTAACTTTCTAAGATCGTGATAACAAAATTCCCGAACTCCCCCCAAATCTCCAAATAACAAGTATTCTCAATAAACATTTTTTAGGTTTTATTTTATGTAGGTAGGTTTATCATGTATGTATGTGTAGGTATATACGAGTATTATTAATTGAAACTGTTGTGCACATTACTATCCGCTTCTTTTCTAAATTCTCACTTCCAAGATCTGCTGTAAGACATTTCGTTAGAAATAAGCAGTGCCTGTTGTGTCGTTTTTCTATGTGATCATTTTCTGTTAACTTTATTGTGTACAATAAATAATAAAATAAAAATACAATAAATAAATAAACATTTCCTATTAAATATTTTGGTGTGGTAAATTATCACAGCCTGCTCTATTTGCAGACAGTCTTCTTCAAAGTGTAATTTTAGATTCCTCATATTCTCCCAAACGGAACAAATCTTAAGGTAACAAAATCTCTTTAGATTTGGGAGAGGACTGTGTATCTTGGTGAACTCAGTATTATCTTGAAAAAGCATGTAATTTTCTTAGTTTCTCACTTATGTAGAGTGGGAACGTAGGTGACCTGCACTATAAGTAAGAAATATGTCACCCTTTACTCATCCATGTCATTAATTTTAATATTTTTATCATTGATCGGTCAATCCATTGACCACATAGACAGCTTTTAAAAATAATAATAAGGAAGTAAGGATTATTATGATCGGCCTACCTTTTTTGATGTTTTCACGAGACTAAAATCATCATTCTCCTGCCCTGTTCCCTTTATTTGGGGTCGGCGCAATATGTTTTCTTCTTCCATTCATCCCTGTCAGACTATTCACTCCCTTCTTACATATATCATCTTTCACGCAATCCATCCATACTTTTCTGGGTCTACCCCTACCTGCTTTTCCATTCAATCTGTCTGGTGGTATGGGATTCCTCTCTTCGCATCACATGCCCATACCACGACAGCCTGTTACTCCTCAACTTGTCCACTATGGGTGCCACTTTCAAGCTTCCCCTTACATACTCATTTCTTATTCTGTCTTTCCTCGTCACACCACACATCCATCTTAACATTCGCATCTCAGCTACATGCATTTGTCTTTCATCCATGTCCTTAACGGACTAAAATATTTATTTAATAATGATTAACATTTTCCAGGTAGGTAGGTATTATGTAGATATAGGTATGTGGTTTTATTACATCTCAAGCTATGAATAAATATCCTTTCCTTGTAGGTCTCTACGCAATACAATACATTCAAAGCAGTACACATTTATGAGAAATTTTAATATTTTTCATACATTTTATGCTAATTATTAATTTTGAATGTAACATAAACATTTTCATGCTCCTTCAATTATATTTTTTCTTTATGTTTTCTTAGGTCTTTGTGTATTTTTAACAACATGCGGGTATTATTTGCTTTTCTTTGTAAAGTTTTTCAATATCTCAATTCTACAGATAATTTGAAATTTATCTCTTTGTTGAATTAAATATGTAAAAGTCTAACGAGCTTGGTGCTAGTCCATCTAATTGGGCGATTAGTTTTTTTATGTGTTAATATATTAGAATGGAATTTTGCTCATTTGTGCTTACCCTTTGGCAATTGTAAACAGGAAGTATCTAGATAGATCCATTTGCAAATGTATTTTTATTGCCAATTGATATAGGTATAGTGTTACCACTGTCATATGGATTGACTTCGTAAGGATAGGTAGGTTTACATGTAGTACACTTTAAATGTGAAGACTGGTAGGTCTTCTTTCGCACATTACCAATGTCGTATCGACAAGCTTTTTGCACAGATAATATTCCCACGGGAAAATCTAAATAACGAGGGCGAAGACGCAAAAGCTAACCTTGCTAATTAAGTGAAAATAGCAGATAATATAGAATCTAACATGAACCAAGGTTACAGGATGGAAGAGACCTTACCTTGCCAATTCTTCGGTTTTTTTAACATTAACAATACTTATTCTTAAAGTTAGATGCAGGTATTTTTTGTATTATGAATTATTTAGTTTTTTTTAGATTATTCCATTTTTTCAGTGTTTGTTTATTGACAACTTGTTTTGTGTTGTGTTTGTTTATTAGTAACAGTCGGCTGTTGTCAAAGTGTCAGTGATTGATTGTTGTCAATTTGTCAAGTCGAGATTTATGATTTCAGCCAGGTTTTAATTTGACAATAGGTTCAATGATGTTTTTTTAAGGTTTATTTTATTTTTTGTTGTTGACATTTTTAATGTTAAATGAATGTTTAACGTGGTTTTTTTTTCATTATGGAGGTTCCGGGTTCGAATCCCAATGGGGGCGCCGTCAATAAAAATATCTTTGTGAGACTTTCCCCAGTTTGGTTTGGGTATTGTATTGCAGGCTGAATGAATACCGAAAAGTTAGATGATTCCGTGCTTCTGAAGCCACGTTGCCGATCTATCATTAACAGCTCATATACGTATCCACCGAGGGGCTCGAGCCTACCCTGAACTAGGGCAATCGTCCAATCAGGCCTTAGTCAACCACGCTAGCCCACTTCGAATTGGTCGACTTCACACACAACCTTTGAATTTATTCGCAGGAGTGTGCAGGTTTAATCACGATGTTTTCCTTCAACGTAAGAGCGTCGATTAAACGTACACATGAATTCGAAATTCGAAAACACATTGGTACGTGGAGATCGAACCCGCGTCTCGCGAACTGGAGGCAGCGGCCCTAACAAATACAGCACCGACGCTTTTATATTCGGCATAACCACAGAGAAATAAGGGAGGGCATAACTACTGAATAAATAAGGGTACAGTCATATGATTAAATAACATACCGTATTATTTATTCTTGTGGTGCGATATTATGTCTTTGCTCTTTTTTTGTCTACCCGCGATGCGCGCTGGGGCACGTGTTCAAGTCAGCGCCCGCTATCACTACTTTGATATAATAGGTTCTTTCGAAAAATACAATAAATAGGGCACACACATGTGCAGATAAACGGGCTGCTGGTGTGTACCAAGGTATACAGAGATTCAGGTTTTATCCGAGCTGCGTTCTTCTACTGCTTGTTCAGTCTCATCATTATCATCATCATTATCAGCTTCCTATCACCCACTGCAGGGCATAAGCCTCCTCTTTTTCGTGCCAACCTTTGCGATCTTGTGCACACCTCAGCCAAGTCTTTCCAGCAACCCGCCCTATATCATCGACCCACCTAGTTGCAGGTCGACCGGGTCGTCTTTTCCCCTGCCTTGGCCACCATTCTGTTAGGGACTTACTCCACCTGCCATCTCTAAATCTAGCCACATGACCTGCGCACTGCCACTTGAGTTGTACGATGCGCTTACCAACGTCTTGCACTTTGGTCCGTTTCCGGATTTCTGCGTTCGGTATACGCTCGATCAACTTGATGCCTAGCATGGTACGCTCCATGACCCTTTGTTCAGTCTACTGGGTCATTAAGCTTCTTTTTCTCATGAGATTTGTCGTCCTCCATAACATTTTATAAGGTGGGTTTGTACCTCACAATGCACATTTTTTAAATCATTTAATCGAAATATTTCAAGTTCCAGATAAACGCATAAAAAATATTTTTTCAAATATCTTGCTCAGAAACAAAGTTATAAGGTTTCAAAGTTGATTAGACAGACTTACATCCGCCATAGAAAATTTTGTTTTTGTAATCAAGAGGGAGCAGAAGAGGGACAGATATTTATTTGTACATAGTAAAGTTATCCAGTTTGATTTTTCGATTAATTTAGATTCTGTTTCGACTGCCAATATTCTATTTTTTGAGGCCCGGTTTCCACCAAAGCGGAGAGAAGATGCGTAGCGGAGAACAGATGTGAGCTGCGCGCTCTGCTTTCGGGTGTGCGAGCGAGGGGCGGGCAGAAGTCAGCGGAGAACGGGGCGGGCGAGCGCGGGCGACCGGCTGCACACGTCATCTTCGCTCGGCCACGCCGCATGCTCGCGCGCGGCATAAGGTTCTATAGAAAAATGACACATCTCTTCTCCTCTCCGCTTGATCCATTTCCACCGAAGCTAAGCGGAGAGATGTAAAAATAATGAAATCTGATTGGTTATTCAAAACGCATCTCCTCTCGTCTCCTCTCCTCTCCGTATTGCTTGAAACCGGGCCTCAACCATGTGCGACTCTCTTATCTAAGGCACTGAGGGTTTTTAAAATCGACAGTAATAAACAAAGGTCGAACGAAACGTAGGGAGCTAATGTTATCAAAACTATGGATATGCCCTCGATTTCTGGAAATCATTATTAACACAGCATTAAGAACTAGCGGTCCGCCCGCGTCTACGCTCGCGTTGTGTAAGATTTTCCCGTGGGAATAAGACTTTTTCCCTTTAAAAGTATCCTATAGATGTGTTAAACCAGGTTACAAACTATTCTCCATTCCAAATTTCAGTCAAATCAGTAGAGTACTCTAAGCGTGAAGGCGGAACAAATATCCAAACATCTAAACATTCAAACATCCAAATAGTGTGTGATGTGATAACTTTCGACTAATATTATTAAAATACTAAAAATATGAATATACGTAAAAGAAAAAAAAATGCATGTGTTAGGTGTATAAAAAAATACATTTATTTCCAAAGACAAAAAGTTACAGTGACACAAATTGTAATACAATATTTTTTGAAGTATACAAAAAAAACCATAAATAAACATGCCAAGTAACAGTATATAATAAATTAAACTACAAAAATAAATAACTATGAAATCCGAAAAAAAATTGGCATCTTTGGCCTGTTCTTCTTCATATCGTATCGATATTATGGCGATCAAATTTGGGCAGACCAATACGCAGCCACCGAAATTGCAGTATCAGTGGCGTTGAAGAGGTCCGCGCGTGTGCAGATGCAAGGACACGCAGGGCAAGACAACATATGGGCCATTGTCTGAGGAAAGACACCACACCGACATTTACCATCCGAGCTGTAGCCCCACCTTCACATATTCTCCTTGCTTCGGCTGACTTGGCCTGTTCATATTATTAATATCCATGTTATGATAATGTACCGAATAGCTCCCAAGTTCCGATCACTGGTAACAAATACACCATTTGTTGAAGCAGGTAGCCGTCAGGTAGCCAGGGTGCACATGATCTATTGAACACCAACCCTCTCGTTGTCTATTCATTCATTATTTTCGGCTCACGGTAAACCGTTATTACGTTAAACTTATAATAGAATAATGATTTTCTCGTGATACCTATATTTTTGACAGGAAAAATCAACATCATCAACGGCCCGTTACAGTCCACTGCTGGACTATGAGCCTCCTCCACTTAAGTGGAGGGATTTGCCATAATCTCCACGCTTGGCAGGCGGGTTGGAGATAGCAGATTAAAAGGTTACTGTATCAGAGAGAGCTGCTGCCCGTTCCCTGTTCAATGTGTAGTCCCTAAGTCGCCTCTTACGACACCCACGGGAAGAGTAGGGGTTGGTGACAAATGTATTCTACTCCGTCACCACACGGCATTTTTTGCGTAAAGCAAAGCACAAAACAATGAATAAAACAAAAATGGTAATAAATGGAGCTCGCCTGGCAGTGTTGGGCGTAATTAAATATTTTTTTATTTCAAATAATATTTGAAATACATTTATTTCAAATAACATTATTTGTAATTGATTTATTTGAGAATTACTTTATTTCAAATAATCATTTTTTTTTAATTTCAAATACATTATTTGTTATTTGTAATTGATCAAATACTTTACAAGTAAAGTATTTAAAAAGTTTATTTTAATTACATAAACAATTACGCATGATCATCAGAGGTCGGAATTAGGTACCTAGAGGCAAAAGAATAAAGTGGATATGCCTCAAATCCAGAGTTTTATAATAAATAACAGGAGAAATCGCGTAATTTGCAATCGCGAAAGTTGCAAAGCGCACATGCGCGACTTTGCCACATTTGTAGTTCGCACAAAATATCTTGCGAGAAAAAAATAAATAATAGCGGAAATGCGGGGCACTTCCCGCTTAGCGAAATTGAAAATTCTATGAAGATCCATATTAATATCAACATTTCGATGCAAGTACAGAAGCCAGCACTTTAAAAATATCACACGATCAAAGAGTGTGTAATAATAATAATAATAATAATAAATAACTTTACATGCAATATTACTTGTCGCGTCGTGTTTGTGTGTGTCACGTGATTATGCGCACACCTTCTCAACTCAATAGCCCATCGAATCATAAAGTTAGTGGATTACATAAAATATTACATAATACAAATTATAATATCCGTTGAAATATTTAATCTCCAACAAATAAAAATAACGGAATACTTAAATAAGTTCACAAATATCAATTGCTCATCCTAAATTTATTTCAATTACAAAATAATTATTTGAAATAAATTTATTTGAAATAAAGTATTTACAATTGAATGTATTTGAAAATACAATTATTTGAAATAAATTATTTCAAATAATTATTTTGTTATTTGTATTTCAAATAAATTTTGCCCAACACTGTCGCCTGGCTAGCAATGCCCTACCTACTTAAACAATGGATTTATCTTTGTAGGTACTTTTAGAACGCAAAAATTCAAAAAATTACAGTCGCATTTCTACTCTCGAACAATGCAGTTCCTTTTTTAGCTGTTCTTATATTATTACAAGCTTTTATTTAGCTTGCACTGTATGTATGTGGGTATGTTCGGGCGAAATCTTGCAACTTAATTTTAAAGCTCTTGCTGCCACTGGAATTTGCTGAAATTTGGTATACTTATGTAACCGCGATGATAATGCAGTATTATGGTACCATGGAGCTGGTCTGATGATGGAGACGGAAGGTGGCCATAGGAACTCCTCTAATACACAACACAACCTAGCCGTGTTTGGGCTCGTTGGATTTGTCTTAACAAGATCTTTAGTCATACGTGATGTTCAGGGTCTCATGATGGAGCCGGAAGGTGGCCATAGGAACTCCTTAAATACACACCACAACCTAGTCGTGTTTGGGCTCGTTGGACTTGTCTTAACAAGATCTTTAGTCATACGTGATGTCCAGGGTATCATGATGGAGCCGGAAGGTTTTTTTTTTTTGACATGGACCTTATGCTTGTGTCGCAAAATCGACGTATCAAGCGTAACCGGACTTTTGGGGGAGCGGAAGGCTCTTACCCCTAGTATTAATAGCAACAGCCTAAGGGCGCCCACTTGGGGGCACGGACCTCGGCCTAGGACGTTGCCATGGCGATAAGCGTGCGGGAGAGGAATGACCCTGACGGGGTCTTCCAGGATTATGCAGAACTTGATTGGGTCTACCGCGTCCCCGCCGGCGGGTGCGGTTGCTACCAGAAGGGCATTCTGTGGAGTGTACTCTATTGGCAATGGCTATCTCCAGCAGACTGGATGGGATCGACAGGATCGGACAGAACATGCTTAGGCCGACGTTTTGTACGCGTAACGGGGTAAGGGAAATAACCGGCGGTTTTCACGACCAGAGGATTCGGGTGGTGAGGCGCGGCATCGAAATAGCGACGTGAAGCGTCTATCATGAAACCTTTAATGGACGGTAGCTCGAGATCTACATGAAGGTCGACGTTACGAACGAACCATGGGCAACCGGTTGCCCGACGTAAGAAGCGATTTTGAATGAGTTGAAGCTTACGAATGTGAGTGACACCGGTGTGAGCGAAAACTACACTAGCATACGTCATGATAGGACGAAAACAAGCGGTGTAAAGCCTCACCTTATTCCTAAGAGAGACTTTACTCCGCTTGCCTATCATGGGGTGAAGACGGCCTAAAACGAACGCGGCGTGATTGCGGACTTTCTGGATGTGTTTACCGAACGTGAGCCTAGCATCGAGAGTGACACCTAGGTATTTCACCTCACGCACCCAGGGTACCGGGTGATCGAGAAGTTTGATCTGGGGGAGCGTGGGCTCAGGGCCACGAGTGAAAATAATGGGTGGACTTGTTAGACGCACGAGTGTTTGGGACGAAAACCAAACTGTTCGTTGGGGATAAGGTTGTGAGAGAAAGCAAAGTCAGAGAGTCGAGATCGGATGACGCCCTCATACATTTTACCCATATTAATGAGTTAACTGATCGAGCGGTAGGATGTAGAACTCCTTAAATACACACCACAACGTAGTCGTGTTTGGACTCGTTGGATTTGTCTTAACAAGGATACTCCACTCCACGGCTTCAAAAGATTGTTTAAAAAGAATTTTTAATTATTACTTATTTTTTTTTTAACTGTGAGTGTGACATTAGTGGAATTTGTGGTGGTATTGGTCTAGATTCACACAGTCACGCTCTAATCCTTAATTTAAGTTCGTCCGTCCTTTTCATCTTTTAAAGATTAATAAAAAGGGACAGGAGATGGCCATCCTAATATTAGAGCTGTCAAATACCGAATTTGAACCTTACGCGTTGATTGCACAATTTAGAGAGCACGTAAAACAACCGACTTAAAAATATCTTAATCTGACAGCTACGCCCTTATTTTAGGTTATCATTCATTCAAAATAATATTATTCGTTCGTCTGAATTCATCACCTATCTTTCATTGGTCATAAAAACGAAAAGGATAGCTGGATTTTAAAATTTGAATTAGAAGATGACTTCCCGAATCGAGGCCATTGTAACTATTGTGACTCCGGTGGTCTTATTTATTTAAATAAATAAATGAAGCGTATGAATTAAACGCTTAGCAGATTAATAAGATTTTATATTGGTAGGTTTCCAAAAGATTTGACTACAGTTTGTGAAGGTAACAATTAGGTACATTTTAACATTTGATCTTTTGAGCTTTTTTGTGGATTTAGGATTTTACCCGCCATTCTGATGTCAGGTTGGCGGCTCATTTTGGTTAATTCGTAACTTTGTAAATCATGAGGTAAAAAATCTCTTAGAATGTAATAATATTAGTAACAATTAGGTAACATTTTCTTGTAAACAATTCAACCCATTTCATCACATTACACCCGCCAGCAGCGCCATTCTGACGAAAACTTGGTTCGGACCGCAGTCTTTCGTCCCGGAGACCCGGGTTCGATCCCCACCACGTACTAATGTGTTTTTGATTTTCGAATTTATATGTACGTTTATGCGACGCTCTTACGGTGAAGGAAAACATCGTGATGAAACCTACACACTCCTGCGAAGAAATTCAAAGGTTGTGTGTGAAGTCGACCAATCCGCACTGGGCTAGCGTGGTCATCAAAAATACTAAGGCCTAATCGCCCTGATTCAGGGTACGCTTGAGCCCCTCGGTGGGGACGTATATGAGCTGTTGATGATGATTTCGGTTAAGTGTAACCGACGACGACGTTTATAGTGATTATTTTAATCTCCGTTTCTGTTTTGTGTATTTAATTAATTATATTTTGATTATTATTGATTTGTTGTAACTAACGTAGCATAAACGTTGTGCAGTTTATTATTAGTCATGAATTGAATATTCTGAAAAGTTATTGTTATTTTTATTACATACGTGACATTACACAAGATACGTGGTGATTCTATTCCCTTTTCTAAGTGTTTGCTTATCTATCTAGATTAAACTTCAAAACTTCTTCGGTTTCTTGATTTGAACTAAAAATGTGCATAAAAAGTGAAGTTCTACAAATGACCTACAACCATTTGGAATTTATTTAATTTCTAAAACAGATAGGATCTATATCTCCATCTATATACTAGGAAGTTTATATATTTTTTGTGATTGTGTCAGACATAGACGGACGCATGAAGTTGCACAAAATAGGGATCCCTTTTACCGTAAGTTAAACTCTCAATGTACGAGCTAACGCACACATACGTGTAAGGTCGACCAAGAAAGTGGTTTACCATTTTTATTCAATTTCCTAGTTATCGAAAATTTCAATAAGGTTTATACTCGGTATCTGACAGATCGTTCTGCAAACGAAAATAATCTTTGTTGTTCTGTAATTTGCAACTGACATTCAACTTTAGAGTGATTAACCAATTTATTGATCGACTTTACAGTACTCTTACTTAAGTATTAATAATTATTTAACTAAAATGAATGGCGGTGACTTGCGCGTTTAGCTATATTGGTGGAAATATTAAATCAGTGTACGTTCATCACTCGTTGGGTTTGGTTATTTAGCTCTCTTCGGAGTCGCCATACCCTTCAGCTAGCTACCCTTAGCAATTTCAACTTAGCAGCTTACACTCAATATTTTTTTGGGTAGTAAGGTGGCAATGGCAGACCCCACAAACCCTTTTGTCAGTATTGTAAAGCCGCCAAAAGCCTCCTACATGACCCATAATTATAACCATTGCTTCTGTACCTATATAATAGCCGGGACCAACAACAGCTTAACGTTCCTTCCTTTCGAAGCATTAGTACTCTTCAATACAGCTAGAGAGCAGCACGCAAGCAGTTTAGAAAATACACATCACATCTTTATCGTGGAATTTATGTTACTTATCTTACTTAGGCTATGCTGTCCCACTGCTGGGCAAAGGCCTCTCTCTTTTCTTTCCACCCTTCTCTGTCTAGATTCTAGCAGGCTTAGCGATGCTCTAGGCTCTATTTTTTTAGCTCGTCCTGCTCCTGCCATCTCCGCCGAGATCCGCCACGTCGTCGCCTGTTAGTTGGGGGTTTCCAGTAAGTGGTTAACTTAGCCCACAGGATGTCAGGCATGCGAGCGACGTGGCCGGCCCAGTCCCACTTAAGCCTGGCCGCAGTATGAGCAATGTCAGCCACTTAATACATGTTATAAAGCGATAAATTAAAAATATTGGATGTTTAGTAACAAATGTTTACAATAATTCTGACAATCGGATGAAACAAAACTAGGAAAACCGTGATCAGAACCCAGAAACGAAACCCTAAAGATGACATGAGAACACAAATTATCCACACTTATTTGTGTCACCATGATGGCGACGTTTACTCGTTTTCGTTTATTCGTGTGATGAGCACTTGTGTTTGCCTTGTGTCTGGTTGTTGTTTATCTATAATAAGTATGTATTTATATATTTATGTAAATGTATATCAGCTGTCTGGTACCCATAGTACAAGCTCTGCTTAGTTTGGGATCAGATGGCCGTGTGTGAAGATGTCCCCACATATTTATTTATTATATTATTTATTTTTATTTACTTGGATTTATTCACATGTATTCAGTTGCTTTTCTTATGTATAAATATTTTGTTTTTATGATACATGTATTAACTTTTATTACTTTCCTTTAATAAGTTTTAATACAAACGTATGTATTTTAATACTTTCTGAATTTAATTTGAAAAAAAAAAAAAAAAACTTACTGATATTTTTTTTAATCGTGTGCGTATTTTTTGTGGTTGCTTCAGACGCTATATGCACGTTATTTCGTTATTAGAGTAGGTATACAAAATACGTAAAACAAAAGCTATGTCATTGAGCGGGCTGTCTTATGGACACAAGAATAGATTATTACTAGCGATCCGCCCGCGGCTACGCTCGCGTTGTGTAAGATTTTCCTGTAAAAAGTATCCTATGTGTTAATCCAGGGTACAAACTATCTCTATTCCAAATTTCATCCCAATCCGTTCAGTAGTTTTTGCGTGAAAGAGTAACAAACATCCATACATACAAACTTTCGCGTTTATAATATTAGTAAGGATTAAAATACCTATTCAGAAATCTTACACGAACTTCCTCAAGGCTCCACCCTTAGTCTTGTTCTTTATACTTAACATACTGTTGACATTATTTATAAATTATGATTAAAATTGTTTCAGATATGGAGTCGCACGTTTTAAATCGATATCACTGTCCACGCTACCGCTCGATCGGGCGAAGGCTTCGCTCTAGCGAGTCCCTCTCAGAAGAGACTGAGACCAGCCCTGCGTATAGGCAACCAACGCAATTTCGTTGGAACACCAATCAGACTGTAAGCATATAATAATAATAACGTGCAACGTGCAATGGAGGACTTCAGTATCATTGGCTATAATTTTACATTACTCATTATTACTATTGATTTAAATTAAATACTTTACGAGTTTTATTCCTAGATGTTCGAATCTCGTTTACGTAGATAATGAATGCCAGATAATTATTCTAATTATATATCTTTTTATCCTTTTCAGGTAAATATGACACGAAGTCAAGAAACTAGTTCTGATGAGGAGGAAAATATTGAGGTTCAAGAGATAAATTATGACGATAGCTTTGAAGAGCAGCCTGAACAACGCATAATTGAAGAAGAAATATTAATTGAAGGTGATGATTACGATGTCATCCAAGTTTACGCTGTAGATCCTGACCTCGACCTTGTAGCATCGTCAGACGATGAAGAACATGAAGATTTTTCTATCGAAAACCATACAGGTAATGATGTTAGCCAAGAAGTAAGCGAAGAAGAATATCTTGCTGTCGAAGAAAATCCTCACAGAAAGGCCGTACATGAAAGTGAGGGAATAGATGGCCTTAATTTCGATCTTGACACACCAGTAGTTTCAAATGTCGACGATTATTTCATAAAAGAAGATAAAAACAAAGATATTCTAGACGTGAAAGATGAACCAGTTGTCAATGATGTAGACGAATATTTTATAAAGGAAGAAAATCCTAGATCACCAAATGTTGATGACTTCTATATAAATGACAGATTGCTTGATGAAGAAGAAATTTCTAAACCAATTAATGTTGACGAATTTTTCGTCTCCAATGTTAAACCACCTGAAAATATAGAACAAAATACGATAGAGCAAAATATTATAGATCAAAATGTAGACAATGTAGAAGAGCCGATAACTGAGACAGATTTAAAAGCTCAACATGACATTGAAAAGTTGAAGAGGTATCTATTGGAAGATACTCCCCATGCAAATATAAAAAATGCACATCGGTCATATTCATTGCCACAATCGCCTATACACAATATTTGTTTACTAGATGATTCTAAGACTTGTCTAAGCTTTGAAGATTTGAACTTAGATCTATCAGATTTAACATTTGAGAATGAGAAAGATAAGTCTGCCGGTAGTGCTAAGAGTGATGATATTCCACGCACATTGACAGACGATGATGTGAACAGCTTTTTAATAACTGAGCCTATTAAAGCTAAAAACCATATTGTCAAAGCTCCAGAATCAATAATTGAAAACCAAATTACGAATTCTCCAGAAGCAATAATTGAAAACAATATTGTAAAACCTCCAAGACCAACACTTGAAAACCACATTGTCAATCCTCCAAAACCAATAATTGAAAACCATTTTGTCAAACCTCCAGAACAAATACTTGAAGATGATTTAGATTTAAGTCATCAAGATATGGAAATTGAGCACCCAGTAGAATCTACCATTGTGCCAGTTATAGTCCCTCCGGTAAAAACACCAGTGAAAATCCCACAAAATATGAAAACATCAACACCAATAAAATCGACGGTCCTAAACTTTTGCATCGAAAAATCTTCCATAAAGAAAGAAAATACTGATGTGAAAATTGAAATTGACGATTTCGTCGATGTTGAATCGTGCAATGATACTGTTATACCGGTATTAGAAGCAAATAATCTGAACTCCTTACTGGAACAATTCGAAGCCACAGAGAAATTGAACACGAAACACAAAAAAGTGATCAAACCGGAGGAACAAAAAGTGAAAAGTAATAGTTTAACAAACGGTATGCGTTTGCAGGACGCCGGCGTTCAACTAAACAAGACTAAAATGCGACAAATCCTGGTAAGTAATCAATTTTTGAATTCCTTCAGGTTTGTATAAAAGACCGCTTTCTGAAACACATAGGTAAATTCCAGATGCCGTCGGCTGCGAATGCTGCAGTCAGGAGATCTCCCAGTCCCGTACACTCTGACCATGATTACTGCTCGTCCAAGAAGCGGTACAGCCTTCCAAACATCAAGGGTGGCCAGAGCCTTCTTAAACCTGAAGTGTTGTCTAGCAACAACAGGATATTGAGTTCAAGGCATAGATCCTGTAAAAATAAAAAAGTAGTGTATGCACTTAGTAGTGACGACGAAAGCGAAAAAAACAAGAAAGCTAATAAGTGTAGTGATGATGTTAACATTGATATAAAAGGTAAAAAGATTAGTGTGAAGCAAACTGTCAAAGTGTTACCGCAACCTGCGCGCAAAAAAGTTTCGCCAGTGCATAGTGAGCCGAAAGACTTTAAAGATAATAATGATAAAACTAACAATTCTGTGATTGTAAATGATGCTTGTAAAGCGAGTGATACTCCATGTAGTCAAGATTCTAACGGTAGAATTAAGTTAACCATTAAAAATAAATCTGAAGTTATTCTCAACTGTGATGTTAAAGACTCTCAGAAAGATAGAAGTATTGACAAGTGTAAATCTAGTGTGAAGGAAAAAACTGAAAATAAAAAACTAGAAACGCAAAACAATATAAAAAATAATAAAAATATAAAAAAACTAAAAGTAGATAGCATCATAAAAAATGTTACCGTCGTAGAAAACTGTACCAGTGTAGTGAAAGAAGAAGCCCGTCCAAAAGAGGAACATTTTTACACAGCGCTATTTAGCAATAAACAAGATGTCCAGATTCCTCGAACGATGCAACTAAAATCTGAAAAGCGATCATTTGAGGAAGAAATGAGCATAGCAACAAAACCGAATAAAGATGCAGAACAACCACCGAAGAAAAAGAAACTTAACTTTCAAGAGTACAAATTGCGTGCAGCAAGTTCGAATAACAGTTCTGCTGCTGTCAGTCCAGAATCAATATTCCCTGATATGCCAAATGCATTAAACATTGATAAAATACAGAAATCTACACCCAACCAATCCCCACCTAATGGTGTGACAAATACTGAAAATCAAGCCGATAAAGAAGCTTCAAAAACATTTTTTGATCCTATAAGAGAAGCTTCCCGAAAAATTTTGATGAATACCAAGAAAAAGCATAAAGCTGAAGCTATGAGAAAAAGAGACGAAGACATAGTAATGAGTAAAATACCAAAAGTGGAAAATTTACAGTTGCAACCTTTGATAAGTGACGCAGAGATGATGAAAATTGTTGGCATGTCGCAACCTATGTCCATGTCAGTTGTTGAAAAACCTCAAGTTCCTGCTAATATTGAGGAAATCGTCCTGGTCAGCATTGGTGTGAATACTGACAAAGCTGTATTCAAAGAATTAGAAAGGTCAGAGCGAGTCAAACAGCTGAAATCACCAACAGACTCCAAATCTTTGATCAATTTTAAAATAAAGAAATCAGATCATGTGCTGAAGCAAAATGTTTTCGATTCTGTAAGGAGAGACAAGAAAAGCCCAGTTGATGACAGGAAGCAGGAACTCAAAATAGACAAGGAACGATTCAAGGATATAACGGCCACACTAAAAAGCGTTAAACGACAAGTCGACACAAAAAATTATAGCAATTCTCTGTTTGCTAGCATACAAGATGTGGTTAAGAAAAAGGCACCAGAAGAAGAGAAAGTTACACAACATAAAAACGACAAACGCGAAACAAAGTCGAACTCACCTAAAAGAAAAGCACCAATTGTCAAACCAAAAATTGTCCGTGCTTATGATGAGAAAGCTGACCATGGAGAAGACAAAATTATCTTATATTTGGGCAGAGACCGGGTCAAACCAGATTCTGCAAATATAATTATTCAAACTGATCCCAATCCCGATTTTGACGCGCTACCTGCCAAACCTGCTCTCAAGCCTGCTCCCAAACCGGCTCTCAAGCCTGCTCCCAAACCGGCTGAATCCAAAGACGACCGTAAGACAAAAACTCCTACACCTCCAAGAAAACGTAACGACAGTGACATGTCTATGTCCAGTGATGATAGTCCTGTTCGAAAAGCGTCTCCCAAACAATTAGAAAAACCTAAAGAGAGGCGTTCGAGGGAGGTTCGTTCACCGTCAAAGGATAAAAGGTCTCGGTCGCAGGAAAGGTATGAGAAGTACAGGCGAACGAGATCCAGGAGTCGCAGCCGAAGCCGCAGGCGTCGTCGCTCGCACAGTCGCAGCAGATCACGGTCACGCTCCCGTGGACGCTTCAAGAGATACCGCCGATCGGACTCGCCCTACAGAAGGAAACGTCGTTCGAGGTCTCCTTACCGACGAAGATCGCCGTCCAGACGCGAATACCGCACGAATAGGTCCAAATCAAGAAATGGCGAAGCCAGATCGAAAACTCCTAAGAAGTGGAGTCCACCGCCAAACAATGAAAGGAAGCCAGCGAAATCGTTGACGCCTCCGCCACCGAGAAAACCAACCTCTTCCGAGAGTTCTGATTCTTCTAAGAGTTCTAGGTGAGCCATTCTTACTTTACTTGATTACCACAAGTAGTAGGTGGTTAGATAATTTGGCATAATCTTCAAGATACAAGATTAAAGTATCTTTATCTGCGAACCCATTGAACAACATAGTTGATAAGGTGGATCGTGCCCAAATTCTGATCTTAGAGAAAAATTCGAATAGAGCGTCTTATCCTTACTGTGTCTCTCAAAAATACATCATAGATGATGAAAAACTTTAATAAATGATCCTAATAGGTTTCAATAGGCTACACTTAGCTCTTATGGAAAATCTAAGGTAAATATTAACCGTATTGTTTGTTTATCTACGTTCGCGCTTTTTTGTTGTTGATTTGTTATAATTATGACAATCTACAACATAATACAGAACCAGATAGCGTAACTATATTTAGTTCTGACAATTTAAAAAAATGTATTTTTATTAATTTTTTATTTTGTGCATGTCTAGTAACACTTTTAATAAAACAAAACTGTTGACAGTGTCTGATGATGAATGCATTGTTACAGCTCTTCATCATCGTCCTCATCATCTTCTAGTTCATCTTCAGGCGACTCTCGGAAGTCTCGAGGATCGAGCAGCTCATACCGAAGAGATGACTTCAGGTTGGAGTACAGGAGTTCCTACAGCTCTGAGGACAGGTGAGACTCATCATGCGACCGACCTCACATACCTTGGTGTCAAGAGTTACTGACTCGCCCAACGCCTTTGTGCAACTACCGTTTCGTTTATCTTTTTTAGAGACAAAATTCTCTAAGAGAAACACGAGAGAATATGAAAAAAAAATATTTTTACATATTAATTTTATTTGCAAATTTAATGTTTCGGTTTCACCCTGCTTCGTGTGATTAAAAAGATTGGCATCTAATTTAACACGACGACTGCGATGCACCTACGACGTAGGTGGAGCGTGTTTAGACTGCCGTGCGCGTAAACCCGCCTCGTAGGAATAATTTTCTAAGTGACTACGCGGCCCCTACGTCGTAGGTGCGCTGTTACCAAACGCGTATGCGGCCACCTACCGAGGCGGGTGGGGGGTGGGAGCATGGCTGTATTATTGCGTTTTTCTTTTCAGCAGCCAAAGTCTACTATATGTTTCCATAAAATACTCACTTTCTACCAATTCGGCATGATTTAGTTTCAGTCTCTTTACATCCAATTCTAATAGAAACACTTACCCAGGGAAAGCAACACCCCGGTGGAAGAGAGACGGATAGTGTTCGTCGGCAAGTTGGAGAAGGACATCACGAAGTCGTCGCTCCGGAGTCAATTCACCAAGTTCGGGCCAGTGCTCGAGGTTCGGCTGCATAGCAAGGAGGATGGGTGAGTTCTAAGCCTCTAGTTGTGCTATTGTCCTTTACATGATCTATAGGTATACCGATCTATACCAAATGTTTCAGATAAAATTGCAAAAATCTTTCATAGGATACATTTCCAGACACATGCCAATCTCGATTAGCTGTCAAGTGTGAATCACGAATAAGCTTTTTTTATGCCATACATACATTTTTTTTCTCATTGTTATTTGAAATGGAGTATAGTCATCACTAGAGTGTTATAGGAGAGTTTTGTGTATGACGGCTCCGTAGCCCAGGTGGTAGTGTATCTGCCTCCGACGCGCAGGGTCGCGGGTTCGAATCCCGCCCAGGGCAAATTTGCGCGAAGTTATGTGCTCTTCTGCAGCACAAAAATAATGTACTCCGATCTTTAGGTTTTAAAATTTTTCGCCGTCAAAATGACGTGTTAGAGGCGGTCTGGATTTGAACTGCACAATGTCCGCAAAATGACAGTTGAATACTGTGAATGGCATTAATTACTCGCTTGTTTATTAATACATTTACTATCTTTTGAGACAGTGTCGTCATCTCATATACGTCCCCACCGAGGGGCTCGAGCCTACTCTGATTTAGGGCGATCAGGCCGTAGGTAACCTCTCTTGCACTATTCGGATCAGTTGACTTCACACAAAACCATTTTCTTCTTTGTGTAGGTTTCTATACGATGTTTTTTGAGAATAAACGTACAAAAATAAATTCGGAATTCCAAAACACATAAGTAATGGGATACGATCCTCCGGAGATATAATGATTTGTTCGGCTAATACACCCACGGAATATAAAACAAGAGTGGAAAGGACAAACGTAATTTTTTCTATGAGAACCAGTGTCGCCAAAATCACACATAGATAGCACTGTTTACATCACACACAGACTAAGACAATCGGGCATTTGACTAATCAGAGCTGTTGTACCCGTTTCAAACAAGAACGTTATATATACTTCATTACTAAATGTAAATGTTACTTTACCATTAAACAAATAAAGTATATTTTCGCATGAGCTCAGATATTTATACCAAAGAAAATTCTAAAAACATCATCATGGCAGGAGACATGAACGTGGATTTCTTATGTAAACATGAAAAAGCTAGGCTTTCAAATTTAATGTTAAGTTTTAATTTTTATCAAAAAGTCACAAAACCGACCAGAGTTACATTAACCAGCTCAAGGTGCATAGACCTAATTTTTACAAATTTCAATAAAAACGACTACCACGTTGATGTCCAAGAATTGGGTCTTTCTGACCATAGGAGTGTATTTTTCTCTACTCCTCTCATTACAAAAAATCCAACGCACTTTATAATGCACAAGCGTAACTTTAACGACTCCAGTATAAATAAATTTAGAAACGAACTCTTAAAAATAGATTGGGATAATATATTGTTGCCTAATAAGAATGTGAATGAAAATTATAATTCATTTGATAAAATTATACATTCGGTCTTAGATAAATGTATTCCTAAAAAAATAATAAAATATAAGCTACATCAGAAGAATACTTACTTAACTAAGGGAATTAAAACATCATGTCGCAATAAAAGACAGTTAAAGCTACTAATATCACAGACTAATAATAAAGTTTTAAGAAATCATTATAAATTATACTGCAAATCTTTAAAAAGGATCGTTTATAAATCCAAAAAACTTAGCAATATACATAAATTTAATAATTCTGTTAATAAAGCCCAATGCATGTGGAAAGTTATACACAATGTAACAAACAAATATAAAGTTAGACAAAACATAAGACTAAAAATTTTTAATAATACTCTATCTAATCCGAAAATAATTGCTAATGAATTCAATAATCTGTTTGCATCTATGGGAAAGTCGCATAAATCTAGATCAAAGAAAAACAGTCTCCCTTCTTCAAGTACTACAGTAACAAATTCATTTTTCCTCAGACCTGTTGAACCAAAAGAAATCTTAAACATAATAAGAAACCTTAAAAGTAAGAAGTCATCTGGTATAGATGAAATTCCTCCGCTGTTGATAAAACATTGTGCAGATATTTTAGCAATCCCATATAGTAAGCTAATCAATCAATCTTTTACAGAAGGACTATTTCCCGACGCCTTAAAAATATCACTTATAAAACCTATCCATAAAAAAGGAACCACTACTGACATACATAATTATCGACCTATCGCTCTACCGCCTACTTCAGCAAAAATATTTGAAACTCCTATGGCCAATAGACTGACTAATTTCTACGAAAAATATAACATATTACATGATAACCAATACGGGTTCCGTAAAAATAGGTCAACTACATTAGCAATATATAATTATGTGCAAAAGATTTTTGAATCAATAGAAAATAAACGGTATGCTGTGGGACTACTGCTCGATATGAGCAAAGCGTACGATAGAGTCTGCTTCGATACTCTATTAGAAAGACTGTACGACTCCGGGATTAGATGGTTGGATGGTCCAGCATATAGATGGTTCAAGTCGTACCTGCATAATCGTGTCCAATATGTAGAGGTTGAAAATACTAATTTTATGACGGGTAAAGTAGAATGTGTTAGATCAGATAGAGTTCTTTCTACTGGATCTATTCCACAAGGTAGCGTCCTCGGATGTTTGTTGTTTCTAATTTACATAAATAGTCTCCCTAATGTAATAGATAACACTTGCACCCTTTTCGCTGATGATATTTCTATTTTGTTTTCTTGCTCGAATACCACCGAATTAAACCATAGTTTAAATATTGCATTAGATAAGATCACTGACTGGCTCGATGAATCAAATTTGGAACTCAATCTCAAAAAGACTAAAATAATTCAATTTAAACCCTCACAAAAAGCCCCTTTACAAATCTCTTACAGCTATAACCAAATACCATTGGACACTACAAAAACAGCAACCTTGTTGGGAATCGACCTGGACACAAACTTGAGCTGGAAACCATACATACAAAGATTGCAAAACAAATTATCATCTTTTATTTACGCTCTCCATCAACTTAAACGGGTAACAGATTTTAAAACTTCTCTTACTGCCTATTACGCATACGCACATTCCAGACTCTCGTATGGTGTCATATTATGGGGAAATTGTTGTGAAGTGAAGGATATTTTTATTCTGCAAAAGAAATGTGTTAGAATACTTGCAAATATCGATCAAATGGTATCTTGCAGATCTTATTTTGTAAAATTTAAAATACTTACCTTAGCATCTATCTACATATTGGAATCCTGCAAGTTTGTTAGAAAAAATAGTCACCTATACTCCCCTCTAGAAAATAAAAATAAAAGGAATAATAGAGACCAGAATAAATTAAAGAAACCATTCACGAAGTTAAAATTGGTGTCTTCTAGTCTTCATCATATGGCCATCAAAATATACAATCACATACCGAATGACTTAAAAACCATAGAGAAAGAACCACTATTTAATAATCATTTAAAGAATTTCCTCATTGACAAATGCTATTATGATGTTAAAGAATTTTTCAATGATAAATTAGATAAGTAAATTGTTGCTTTAATAACATTAGTATTTTTAAGTATTCAATCAATTTTTTAGTGACATCAATATCTTTGAATATAATTTGGTAATGTTTGAGTAAAGTCTAGTCTTATTAGCATATTATATTTTTTTTTTTTTTATACTTATTGAATTTCATAATGCAAAATTTTATAATTTTATTACTTATTTTATTGTTGATATTACTTATATAATTTAATTTATGTTTAATTTAGTCACTTTATAAATTTAATATTTTAATGCTTAATTATTGTGATTTAATAGGTATAAATGGGCAACTGATTGTCCTCTGCATGTTGCTGTGCCCTAGCAGGGTGTCACAATGTACTTACCTTTGTTCTACCACCTTGTGAAAATTTTGTGACTTGCAATAAATTATTATGAATTATACTCTATACTTTCTTCACGTAGTTCAACGCTTCTGACCTAGATGGCGTACTACAAGATGCATACCAATACATACCTTAGCCTAAAGAAAATAGGAATAGTTTTTGCAAACTCGGCGAACTAAACAAAACTATGCGGACCTACTCATAGTTATGACACACGCGCCCCGCCCACTTGTCCATTCCTGTCTCGTTTTATATTCCGTGAATACACCATTGACGATTTTGAAACAATATCTGAATCTATCGTACCAGGAAGTCAAGAGACTAGCTATGGACAGAGAGAGGTGGCGATTACTCCACGGACAAGAGCCTTGCTCTTAAACTTAATATATAATATATCTGAATCTATGTTCCTCCCTAGGACCCGCTACGGCTTCGTGACGTTCAAGCACGCACGGGACGCGTGGTCGGCGGTGGAGGCGGCGGCTACCTTCCCGCAGTACGACGTGGGATTCGGCGGGCGGCGAGCCTTCTGCAGACAGAGCTATGCTGATCTAGGTAACACTCCGGATTGATATTTCCCGTGGGATTCTTTAGGGATCCATGGCCTCGATTCGGGAAGTCATGCTCCAATCTTAATTTTAAAATCAATTCGTTTTTATGACCAATGAAAGAGAGGTGATGAATTCAGACGAATTAATGATATTAATTTGAATGAATGATAACCTGAAATAAGGGCATAGCTGTCATTTTAAGAGATTTTTAAGTCGCATGTTTTAGTGCTCTCTAAAGTTGTGCAATCGACACGGCCATAAGGTTCAAATTCGATGTTTGACAGCTCTAATATTAGGATGGCCATTTCCTGTCCCTATTCAATCTTTAAAAGGTGAAAAGGACGGACGAACTTAAATTAAGGATTAGAGCGTAACAGTAAGAATTAGCCTCAATGGCACAAAAAAAAATACACAATTTACGGGTTTGTTACCACGGTTATATTTAATATTATTACATCGATATTAGACTACGTCTACTCGTGGCCGTGGAACGCGTAACCGTTTCGAAATATCGGGGTAATAATTTTAAATATAACCGCGGTAATAAACCCGTAAATTGTGTCAATTTTAGTGTAGTGAACAACCACGAAAATCTTATAATGGTACTACAAATTTGAGCGTGAAATCGTAAGAAGAGTACAGTTGGGCAGCATTCGGAAAACTGCGTCATATCTTCTCGTCGCCGCTACCGCAATGCCTGAAAAGCAGGGTTTATAACCAGTGTGTCCTACCCGTTTTGACATACGGAGCCGAGACGTGGAACATGACGGTGAAGCTGGCCCACCGGCTACATGTCACTCAGCGAGCTATGGAAAGATCTATACTTGGTATTTCGCTACGGGATAAAATCCGAAACGAAATCATCCGGCAGAGGACCAAGGTGGTGGATATTGTCCAGAAGTGTAGCAAGCTGAAGTGTTTGTGGGCTGGCCACGTCTGTCGCAAAACCGATGAGCGTTGGAGCAGACGGGTTCTTGAATGGAGACCGCGTCTCGGTAAACATAGTGTGGGACGCCCCCCTGCCAGGTGGACTGATGACCTGAGGAAGGTCGCTGGTGGTGGCTGGACGAGGAAAGCGGGTGATCGTGGGCTTTGGCGTACCCGAGGGGAGGCCTACGTCCAGCAGTGGACTGCAATAGGCTGATTGATTGATTGATTGACTACAAATGCCCAACTCGACAAAAAACGATAGAAAACTAAATTATCTCACTAATACATATTTTGTGTCTATTTGTGTCTCTTAGCTTAGACTGAAATGCAGATATTATTCCGAATCAGCATGGTGGCATTTGTGAGATCAGATGCTGAAATATGGCATGACCCTTACAACGGCTACTCATGATACAATCTGCTGTATATACAACAGACAAGGATGCAGCTATGCGCACGAAAAAGAAGTCCTACTTTTGTTTTTCCTTCACGTAACTGCATTACTGTCTGTTGAGTGAGTGTGAGTGATAAGCACATTTAGTTTAGCTTGGCCACTTAGTTTCGGTTACTTTCGTAAATAGTGGTCGATAATTTATATACTTGAGAGCAAGATAAGCCCCTTAAGGCGCCCATTACACGGTCAATCCAGATCGCGATTGTCAATCCAGATTGATCACTGATCGCGATCTGGATTGACCGTGTAAGGGGCTACCTGACTGCACAGTAGTAGTCACTCCATTTCAATAAAAAAAAACTAATTTATATATTAAAAGTCTGGTGCACAAAAGTGTCAGATCTTGTACTATTTTTAGAACTGATATATTTAATAAACAATGGTTATTTGTTGTAACTGATAGTAAAAGTGATAAAAACGTTCATTACGGAATTTTGATTATTTTTTTATTAAAGTGGCGTTAGTGTGTCGTGCCAAGAAGCCGAAACGGCTACAAGATTTTACGATTTACAAGCAAACTAACCTAACCTTTGTCCATAGATGGCCTCGAAGCGAAATACACGGAAAGCGCGTTCCACGGCTCCGCCGCCCTGCCGCCGCCGCGCCGCGACCACGACGTCTCCTTCGAACAAATGCTGCTGGAGATGAAGAAGACGCTATCCCAGCGCAAGTGCGACAAGGACGGCAATAAGGCTTGACATACACCCAAGTGCGCCTAAGAATTGACAATGTGTGACGTAGTTTGGAAGCGAACGAAAATTCTTGATTTGGCCGGCCTATTTTGAACGATAATCCAGCGGGCAGGGTCGCTTATCGATCGATCTGACGGAATCGATTATCTAATCGTTGATTTACCGTTGTTGGTCATGCCGTTATAAAAATAGCTTAGATAATTGGTCTGTTTATACAACGTGTTAGCTATTATGACGCAAAAGTGATTGTTCAGACTAAAATAAAAAGAAAATATCAATCTGTATTTTTTTAAATTAGCACATCGTATAAAAATACCTATTAACTAACTAGCTAACGGTGATTAGTTCATGTCATAATCTACTACGGTATATTAACGATTGTTGGGTTGTCGTTCCCGTTAGCCCCGCCCACTGGGTTGTCGTTTCGTGCTGCCATCTTTTGAGCGGAAGACGTTCCATAGCTTCTACAATTCTTCGGACTGGTTGTGAAGGTACATCAGTGATACTTATTGCGTGTAAACTAGAGGCGATATTGGTGGAAAATTTGAAAAGACAACTGAACTTTATTTTTTGTTATATCTTCTATTATGTGTCAAAATTATCGGGAAGTGTTTAATAGATGAAGTAACTGGGTGATCTTGAAGATTCGTCAATATGCTGAATGTTTTGGAGATGGTTGTTTATTGGTTAAATTACTTACTATCAGTTTTTTTTTCTGGTGAATGAAACATAGCATAGTCGACTACGGGCTGGCCCAATGCGGGTTAATCGACATTTGAATCAGGGATGTTGCGGATGCAGATTTCTTCACATCCGCGGTTGCGGATCTGTACAAAAAAACTTAAGTGTGGGTAGAAAAAATAAAACGACAGTAATCCTTACCCTTTCTTTATTTAATAATAAAGTAGAGAGTAAATTACTATTACTAATTAATTATTTTAGTAATTAAATTTGAATATTGGAGCATTATATTTAAAGAAAATGTATTTCTTGTCGCGACCTGCTACACATCCGCATCAGCTCCGCATCGATTTATGCGGATGTATAAATCGATGCGGATGTTCCGCATATGCGGATGCGGATTCGAATATTCGCAACATCCCTGGACTACTTACCACAGTAATTTTGTTAGTAAATAGCTTGTTTACTTCTTATGTCGTTTGGCGTGAACTGTGTTATAACCCGTGCAGATAAAGAATAGATATGAAAATGGCGTCCATTCGCATGCTATCTCGCTCACAATCTATCGCTGTCTATTACTCATACAGTGAAGTACGCGATGCAAAAAAATAATGATAATAAATCCAACCCCTGATGGATTTAGAAACAATTGGAATCGATCGGAGGAAACTGAGCATGTGGGGAGGTTCAGAGGGCTTAACTGAATCCCGCTACATCGATTTAACCTTCAGGAGACTTCGAAAATAAATTAATGAAAATATCAATTTCTCCTTTTTTATTTAATTACTATTTTTTGTCATTATTATTAGTATCATTAATTAATAATAATAATAAACCCGTCCCGTCCCGTTTTAAATCATAATAATAAAAATAATAATTAATAACAAAAAAAAGTCGATTTTTGAGAACTTGTTTTGCCAACTGTACCATAAGTACCCGCCGCCATTTTCATATCTATTCTTTATCTGCATGGGTTATATCTTTGGATATCTGCGCACATTTTTAAGACAGTACATTTTTTGCTCACACCGTACCTAACCTTAGTTTATACTTAATTTAGCTAGTAATAATATATATGGATGTTGCAAGATAGTTCTTAAGGTTTTAAAATACAATTGTGGTTATTTAACGTTTTATCTAGATGCCGTTCAAATTTGAAATGCTAAAGTCATTCTACACATTTTGTAGTAAATAAATAAATATGTAAATTTATATGTGGGGGCATCTTCACACACGGCCATCTGATACCAAACTAAGCAGAGCTTGTACTATGGGTGCCAGACAGCTGATATACATTACACAAATATATATTACATACTTATATAGATAAACAACAGCCCTCGGACCAACCGCCCACTGGACACCGCTTTCTGTATAATTTACTTACAAACTAATTACGAAAAAGTTGCGGTGCGGGGCGCGGGGGACACGTCGTGATTGGTTCATCTCGCTTACGCAACGTATTGACAGGTCTTATGATTGGTAGAAACTGAAGTGAGCCGCGAGGTATTGGCCGCCCAGAGGTATGTGCGTTTCGGAAAGTAGCGCCCTGACATAGTGTCCAGTGGGTGGGTGGTCCGAGCAACAACCAGACACAAGTGCTCATCACACGAATGTTTGCCCTGGGCGGGATTCGAACCCGCGACCCTGTGCGTCGGAGGCAGATACAGTACCTGGGCTACGGAGCCGTCAGGGCTAGTGTTCCTTCCTTATCTATCACTGACGTTAGAAAGAGACAACGCAAGTTTTAGCCCAGTGAATTTTATAATTAACGGTTGAAGACTAAGGCTATCTTGCAATAATATCTAGGTCATGTAAATATCCTTATTATAGGTCGTGTTTCTCAACATTCGCTCCCTCCTCCGCTTACAGCTGTATCAACTACCCCTGTTCTTATGACACATTCGGCAGTTAATTTTTTCGAGCATATAAATAAAATATAAAACGCGTTAAACGTCTCGACAAAAACTTGTTTTTCAAGAAGTTCTTATTTCAAATCGCGGTTTAAAAAAACGTTATTGAAATAAAAAACAATGCGAATATTAGAAACGTTTAAATTCTTCGTTTATTTTGCTATTGTATTATAAAAGAGGCTTGCTATTAAAAAAAAAAATGGGGTCAATTCTAGCGGTAACGAATTATAACTATTTAAAATAAGTTTTAACTCCCGTCCGTCTTAGAGAAATGAAAACTATACGCTGAATATTACGGGACAATGTATTCATACAGATTTCTGTAATTTATGTGTACCTATATAAAATGTAAATATTATATATTATACCGTTTTAAAAAAAAATCTATTAATTCCACTGCCTCTGATTTACGAGTATCATAAGAATAATTTCTTACGTGTTACCATAAGCCAAGAAAATTATAATTATGTTAAAGTTTTTTGTTTGCAATGTAAATAACTTTTCTATTAAGTAAAAAAAAAATTTTTATAAATAAATCTTTATGGTAGTATAAAAAGATTAAGTATAACTTTAGCACAACTGTTTGAAAAACTGCGTGGAATATCAACATTCCATTTTTGATTGAGCTTGTGATTCGAACCACAAATGATAAATACTAGCTATGCTAGTACTTGCTACTTATAATTGGCTATATCGTCGGCCTAATTGTCAGAATGCGTAACTCCTTCTGGTTGAACTTTACAGGAGCAAGTAAAAACTGTTTAATTTTACAATGCCGGCCGGGAGATACGCCGTTTTATGGTTAGCTTATAGGGATATTTTTGTGGGACATACGAAGCACTCCAATAGATAGGCTTCTAAATTCTCCACTAGATGGCACTAAAAGTCTTATTTCGAAATTTTTTGGAGTTGCGCATTCTGATAATTACGCCGATGATATGTTTCTTTCAAATGCAGTACTTATTGCTAAGCAAAACCTACAACCCTAAGGGTCATTGAATTTAGTTATGTTTTTCAGGTAAATTTCGTATAATAGGATACTTTACCATTTTTTTTATTTTATAAAACTGGTTAGTCGGGTGTCTTTTGTCAGCATCTGACAATGGCGGACGGGTCTTCGTTTTAATTTTTTAATTTTAGTTTATTGAAGTGTTTAGTGTATAATTTCGATAAGTGTATTATCCAGTGAATGTTTCGGGACAATAAACTTAGAACAATTGAATCGCTTACACTTTGCTGACATTTTTAGATGATGCCAAGAGGCCTCGTGGAGGCTTCAGTAATTGTACTTACACATTACTGAGCCCAATTCACCGAACAATCATCCAAGGATATATCCCTACAAATATCACTCGACACTGGCGAAATACGTCTACATAAGATGTGTCGCCATTAGTTGGGAAGAAAAAAAAACTGGTTAATCCCTGTTATCGAGTTATAGCCTCCGTGGCCGAGTGGCTCTTTGCGGAGGTCATTAAATATGTTAAGTGGCTACCTGACTACGCACTAGCGCCACTTCGAAAAAAAATCATAACTCCGAAAAAACTAAATATATTAAAAAAGTGGACGATCATTTTAAAGTGTAGAGGTACTTTAGTATTTTTAGAAATACCGAATTTTATTAAATCTTATACGGTGTAGTAAGAGATAGCGAAAGTGCTAAAAACGGCCATTATTTTTCGCTATCTGTTACTACAATTAACAATAGATAACTGAAATTATCAATTCTAAAAATACAACAAGACTAATGAAACAATTTGATCGTTCATATTTTTGATATTTTATGTTTTCACTAAGTTATGATTTTTTATCCAAGTGGCGCTAGTGTTCACACACCTTAAATTCAGGAATAGTAAAATGCCTATTGTTGAACTTAAACAAGGAACTAAATTCAATGATTTGTAGTGTTGATCTAACACGCTTCCATTGAGATTGTAAGTGCCAAAATTGACTTCGTTCCTACATAAATTGGGAAATTATTCCGATATCCTATGTAAAATTCTAATCGATATACCTGTAATATAACTGCATTATCTTAAGGTTTTATAACAACGATATATACCGGAGCCAGTCAGCTTATGAAAGATTTTTTTTTCTAAATTTCGTGGAAGAAAAATAGCGCGTTCAGGCGAGGGGCAGAAAAACTCGTTGTGAATTTTGCGTGTTTCAGAAAACTAGTGTTCGTCATCATCAAATTCCATCTCAGTTTGGCGAAATACCATGTCGTTATCAATAACCTAACCTAGTTTTTTAAATGTTAATTTCTTTTTCCTTACTCGATTTAAAAGTTAAGCCGATACACAAAATGGCGTCTAACTAATTATATAGCTGTTTTCTGTATTTAAACGATTACACCTCTCTAGATATAGTGACTTATTCGGATTTCATTGCTGCGTTTAGGACGCAATTGGGACGGTAAATTAGTACTCCAACAGCAATGTATTTAGCATCCGATATTTCATCATCACCATCAATAGCTCATATACGTCCCCACCCACTGAGGGGCTCGGGCCTACCCTGAATTAGGGCGATTAGGCCTTAGTCGACCACGCAGGCCCAGTGCGGGTTGGTCGACTTCACACTCAACCTTTGAATTTCTTCGCAGGGGTGCATGTTTCATCACGATGATGTCTTCCTTCTCCGTAAGAGTGTCCAATAAACGTACATTATGAATTCGAAATTCTAAAACACATTGGTACGTGGTAGGGATCGAACCCGCGTCTCCCGGACGGTAGGCAGCCGCCCTAGCTATTAGACTATTAATCTATTCTATGCTTTTATATTTCACTTAGTTTTGCCTCGAGTCTGAACGCACACGTACTAATTAATGATCTTATGGTATTTTGTCATAGTGAACTTTCACTACCAATTTAAAACTTTTACAATACCAATTACTATGTAATTTATAGCACAACAAATTGTTGAAAGTACAATGCAAAGTTACTTTTAAATCCTCTATGCGTAAAAGATTCACCTAACATTATAAAAGTCATCTTCGGTTTTTTTTTTTATAGAAACGTACTTTATTTAGCTTATTTTAAAAACCTAGTCAATGTTACTAGATATTCTGTTCTTTTTTGTGATGATATTTATTTTAAGTAAATTAAGGATATTAAACTTTGAGTAGTTGAATGTAGTGTGACTTTTCATTTTTGATTTATCTTCACTGCCATACAGATTTCATAAATAGGCAGCTTAAAAAAATGCAACAAAAATAACTTGTTTTTCAACTAAAACAAAGTAAATAAAATCTTTATAAAAATACTATTATATCGACGAATATAGTAGCGAAATACTATAATTATAAGAGTTATAAGAAAAGAAAAACATTCACAGATATCATGTTAATATTCGATTTAACAGAAATAAGATCATGACTCCGTAGCATTTAGTTTTTTAGTGGAATTGATTTGTTATAGTATAGATTGTGTTAACAGATATTATGTAATATGGAAATAAATTAATCCATAGCAATATTTTGTTTTTGTCAAACTTTATGACTACTAAATTCTCACGCGTTATGGTTTTGAAATTTGTGCTTCGTTCACACGTAGCAAGTACGCAAGTACAGTGGCGAGTCAGTAAGACAGTTAACTGGCTGAGACAGTGCCATGAGCTAATTACTATTACGAACAATATGAACAGTCGGCCGAATAATCGACAATCTGTTAATACGTATAGTATGCGAAATTTAAAAAAGGGAAAAGAAAGAGAATATGTTTGCGTATGACCTATCATCAACAGCTCGTATACGTCCCGAGAGACTCGAGCCTACCCTGACTTAGGGCGATCAGGCCTTAGGTCGACCACGCTGGCCCAGTGCGGGTTGGTCGACTTCACACACGACCTTTGAATTTCTTCGCAAAAGTGTGCAGGTTTCATCACGATGTTTTCCTTCACCGTAAGAGTATGGCCTATCGCATCAGATTAATTACTTTGTAATATTTCTCTCTTTGTAATGTGGCACTACACGCATTTGCAACATATCTTTTCCTTTTCGTTCAGCATTGGTTTTACATGACGTGAACTATAGTATCATATTCATATGTAAGTAGTGGGTCGATTACTTTGGCTAGCCACTGTACTCGCTAAGTGTAATTATACCATGAATTAGACCATTCATGTCATGACACTACATTAAAATAATAAAAAAAAACCAACATGTTTTTTCACATTTTTTACCTATCATTTTACTATACATAAGTTTAGTTGAACTGTATATTATTGACATTTGATGTCCGTCTGAGTGAATGGAATTAAATAATTTGTTGCACTGATTATAACGAAAGAGTGTCTAAATAACTGGATCTTTAAGGTTATATAGACCGATATAGTACGAATAAACCGGTACCGGTAAACCGGTGTATTCTATTCTAAATCTTTTTGCGGTTGAGTGAAGTTATAACTGTAACTTCAGAGTTTGCGAGTGATCGAAATGGAGAAAATTGTCACTAATTCGACGGTCGACCTAATGAGAAAATAAATGTCGTTAGTTCGATGACCGCACTAGTGTGATTAAAAGTCGAATCCCGGTCAAGCGAAAATCTCTTGGTGATACTTTCTCCAGTTTGGTTAACATTGCAGGCTGAATCACCTGATTGTACGAATTTAAGTCGATTCTGTGCTTTGGAAGGCACGTTAAGTCGTTGGTCCCGGCTACTATCTAGTCGTTACACGAGCCATATCAGTGGCCGTCGGCGGCTTTATAACACTGACACCTGGGTTTGTGAGGTCGGTTGTCGACCTTACAACCCACACGATGAACAAGACTGTCTTCTTCATCGTGTGGGTGGTAAGAAAGAATGTTTTTCTTACTTTACTCAACCGCAAAAATGACAATATTCCTACTTACTGTACCTACCTTGTTTTTCCGAACAATTTATGAACAAAATCTAACGAGAAAACGTTATTAGATTTTGCTTAAAAGTAGTTACGTACCACGTAAATTTTATATGGCAATTGAACGAATTTATACGTATGTGAAAGTACCTTACTCCTATGGAGTGAAATCGGCATTATTCGACAAAATAAAATTCTAAGAAAATAAATAAAATTTTATGTGTTCGAAATGTTGATTATCATATATCTATATGCATTTTCGATATACTTGTACGTATATTTGATTGTCTGTATATGAGACATTGTGTCTATAACATCTTTCTTTGCAGAGCTTAGTACGAGTAACCGGATTTTGTCGAATAAGTTCAATTTCTCCCATGTAGATATTATATAAAAATATATATTATATATATTTTGTGATTTTACGCAGATTTGTAAGAAAAAAAAAATGGTAATTATGTAAGCTTAGGGTAAGGATAAATGTTATTTGAAGTCCAAAGACTATTTGTCCTGAATCCTTTGTTAAAAAACAGATTATGTGTTATTACTTAAATACTAAAAAATGTATTAAAATAATTTGTAAATTGCACTTTACAATAGAGAAATCGTTGGGAAAAGATTGTAAAGTGTTGCAAAAAAATATTACGGTATAGTTCCTGGCCGAAAATAATGCACATCGGGTGTACAGCTTAATTATAGAGCGTCGTCTCTCTCGCACGTAATACTAACAGATAAGTCTTTTTCCGCAGCCTGATAATATGCATTATTTACCGCCGGGAACTACACGTTACTGTATGATATGACCTTGATGACCTTTCTGTTAAAACATCAGTTCAGTACTTGTTTAGAACGTGCTAAAATTCGCAGAGATAATTGTCATGGTAGTGTAAATTTAACCTTATTGTTGAAATTATCGACCGCGTACGTTTGTCACGTATTTTTCATATTATGTGGTTTGACTGCGAGGGTTATGCCTAGTTTCGGAGATTCTGGGTTAAAATCAAGCAAATGTCACTTAGTGCTGCTGTCCCCAGTTAGGATATTGCAGGCTGGATCACTTGATTGTACGAAAATGATTCCGTGCTTCGGAGGGCACGTTAAGATGATCCGAAACTCTGCACAACTCTTGCGGTCAAACAAGTCCTTTTGCTTTCTGTAAATCCAGTCGTTAGTGTTAGTTATTATAGTTTTTTAGTACATACAGTGAGAATGTTTTATACTACATAACGTTGTTGAGAAATAAAGTATTTTGATCATAACTTGCCTTGTTTTTCTTCACAGCCAAAAAAATATTCAACTGAGTATCCCAATAGTAAAAAAGTAAATTTCATCAGTTTTATTAACAGGTCATATACGTCCCCACCGAGGGGCTCGAGCCTACCCCGAATTAGGGCGAAAATGTACACTACATTAATAAGTAAAGTACATTAAAATATCCCAGAGTTCGTCTAAAGACACCCGAAGTTGTTATCCTACTAATATTATAAATGCGAAAGTTTGGATGTTTGGATGTATGTTGCCGAATCACGCTTGAACCACTGGACGGATCGGAATGAAACTTGGCATGCATATAGGTTAGGTCCTGGAATAGGACATAGGCTACTTTTTACAGCGGGAAAACACTTCATTCCTGCGGGAAAACTCATTAAACGCGGGTGAAACCGCGGGCGGAATGCTAGTTTAGAATAAACTGAAAACCCACCAATATTTTCTCTTCAAACGAATTTCAAAATTCGAAATAAAATGTTCCAACTAAACCACAGACATGATTGAAAATAATTTTGAAACGCTTAACAAAGTTGGATATAAACACGGAAAAGTTTTATGTTTTGTGAATGAATATACAAACTAATTCTTTACATTTTGGCGTATGGTCGACCATAGAAAGATTCGAATCTTTCTATATGGCTGTCTTTTTCTACGAGGAAGATATAAGTTCATTTTGATTGGTAAATGCCTAAAAACGTCTGTAGTCAGCTATAGAATAAGCTACGACAACTAGCGTAGCACATACTACGCTTTGCCTACGCTTCGTCTACGCCGTAGCAAATAAAATGTACAGTATAGGTTCATATTAAGTGCATCGTGCGTTGATTTTGTTTTTGGTCTTTGCTGTTATAGATGAAGTGTATCCACAAGGATAAAGAAGAAACGAAAAGGGTTACGTCATTAAAAAGATATTTCAAAGTATAGACGCACGTGATATGGATTATGAATTCGACTGTACAACGGGTGCTACGGAGCCATCTTGTAACTTTCTAACTAAACTACTCAGGACATGTAGACATGCCTAAAGGAGATGCCCTTGGTGAGTTGACATTTAGTTTACAGAAACAAATCATAGATGGCGTCAGCCGTCGAAAAGTTCCCGATTCCCTTCGTTTACTTTTGTTTCTCGTTTTCGATTGTACGCCGAAGTATTAGTTCGAATATCCGTTTCGCCGCAATTCCTTGCATATACATTCCTCAAATTCTACAAAGTCCGTATTACCAAACTAGTTGCATGCTCATGTCTCTAGTTGTCTAGTTGATGTTGTTTTATTGATATTTCTGGTGTGCACTTTTGCACTGTCTGTTCTAAGGAGACTAACTGACCGGTGGTTGGTCCGAGAACTGACCGTAGATAATAATCAAAATGTCTGTTATAAGATTCCAAAGATTTCGCACAAAGCGCGTCGCTTCGCGCGTGAATCCATCGTTTTTTGCTATTTTTGTTACTCTGAGTTAAATTCTCTTTCCGTAGATTGAATCAACCAAATGGTGTCCGATATTTTCTTTCTCACTTAAATAGTGATGATATTTCTTTTTTTTTTAAGTTAATTAAACTAATAATATTCAAAATAATTATCTCAACCATTTTACATCTGCGGATCAAACCCTACTATTTTAAAGTGCTAAACGTTTATTTCTGACTTTTACCGGCATTTACTTAGTAAATCGTAGGAGTTATTTCCGAGACTTAATTAAAGAGAGGAGATGAACGAAATTCAAATTCAAATATTTATTATTTGTTGGAATATGGTATACAATAAGGATGTCCAAATAACAAACAATTCCCACAAATTCTGCCGAAAGAAGCGTGCAAATATTACAGTTATTATCTAATGTCTACTTACAATATTAAATAGTCAATAAAATAAACAAAATTCTGTGCCATTATTACAATTAAAAAGTCAGTTCTTTATTACTATAAAATTAATAATAAAAAATAAAAATTATTGTAGTTCATTCAAATTACGTCAAAACATCTAAATACTCGTACCTAAAAACATTTGTACTGAGTAGTAACACTTATCCAAAAAGTACGAAAACACATGCTTTTTAAAAAGTCTAGTATTGAACTGCTTAAAGCTATCAGGTAGTCGATTATAGAGCTTTATTGCCATACAATCTGGGGGCACGGCAGTGCCCCCGCCAAGTCGAGCAAAAAAGCGGCACGGCCGTACCATCCATTTCTCGAAGCAATTCGGGCCATTTTCGACCCCCCCTATAACTTCGTTGTGGATAAAACTAGAAACCTGAATTTTCAGTAATAAGGCAGGCATTGTATAAACCCAGTATGTTTCAAATTTCACTTAATTTGAACCAGTAGTTTAAGATTTATAACTAGTCAAAGTTTCTTAATTTTGTCACTCACTCACTCACTGACTGACCGATCATCAAAACTCTAAGGCACTTCTAGCAGACATAGAAGCTTCAAATTTAGAACAGAATTAGTGTTTAGTATATAAACCAAGGAAAAACTAAAATATTTTGCAATTTCGGCCCAGTTTTCTAGATACATCATCTGCTAGATAACTTTGTAACCCCATATAAATCTTGGGGCATTATATAGGATTACAAAGTTACATTTGCAGTAAATGAATCAGTGTACCTGTATAATGGAATATAATTGAATAAGAGGTGTAGGGTAGGTGTAGGGTAGATGTAGGGTAGGTGTAGGGTAGATGTAGGGTACGTGTAGGGTAGGTGTAGTGTAACGGAACGTTATTTTCAAGGTCTTACTAAGCAGTTTTATAAGAATATAATCTAACCATTTACAAATCTATTAAAATAAACAAACAAATCTAACATAAACCTATTCTTTTAAAAACTATGTTATTTATAAAATAAAGCCTAAAATAAATTAAACTTAACTAAGATTAACGTCATTAAGTTGAGAGCTATGGCCATTTTGACAGGCGTTTCATATTCGAGGTCAATAGGTTACGTCATGTAAGGGATCCAATCGCTGTGCGAGAGGTCAGAGCTCGGTCATTCTTGATCTGGTAGTGAGCACGTCATAGTCGTGTTACAAGATTTCCGCAATTTTCCTACTTATATTTAATTTTTATATTTGATAACATTTAAAGTAATTTAAGCGAAGGCTTAATACTAAGTTTATTTAAAACTGGTGTTTGTGATTTCCCCGACTGGGTGAGTGTTGCAATTTTGAATACTATTTTAACGGTAGTTAATTAGTTGATTAGATTAAGCATTATTGAAATCATTTCCTGTTGCTAGTCTTATAGTTACAGCTTATATTTAGAATTAATCAAATTGTAGTTTAATTTATATGTAGAAATGCTGATTCCTTTGTTCTTCCAGTTGGCTTGGTATTTTTCTACCTTCATTTTTAATATAAAGAAATATTAATTGTTCTTTTCTATTGAGTAGCCGTTAAACCGACTAAATTGAATATAATATTTATGAGGCGTAGTTATTGCTGCTGTTCATTAACATTTTTAATATTTTGTACCGTCTTCAGAAATTATTTAATAATTTTCTTGGTTTTACTGCTGCACAAAATTTTAATTGTAGCTTAATTAAATTGATTCTGTACGAGCGACATCATTGATCACTATTTAGTGCTTTTGGTAGCCACTTTGCCTAGCGATGCTTTAATTTCAACTTCCGCCGGATGTCGCAGTCAGAATTGGAAATCTGACGTTTTCTAAAACGCCTACTTCCGCGATTTCCAGGGAACTTAGTACCAGCTTTGGTACCTACCTACACTCTTCGGCCTGGTCTACAACCAGAAGCTGCACCTACCTACTACTTCGCTGCCCGTGACGTCATCGACTTGTGGGCGTACCCGGATCCGCAGGGAAGTGGTGTTCCGTTTATAAAACTGATACAAGTGAACTCGATTACGGTATACTAGAACCTTTAGACCCTGAGATGTTTGTTAAATTTTAAATAACCGTTTTTAATAAATGAAATTAATTGTAACTTTTATAATTTTGTAGTTTTTCTTAAATTCTTTTTTATATCAACCTACCCAACGTCTAAGCGTTACAGTAGGGTAGGTGTTGGATAGGTGTTGGATAGGTGTTGGATAGGTGTAGGGCAGGTGTAGGATAGGTGGAGCGTAGGTGTGCATTTTTACATTGTGTTTTCATGCGATCTACAAAAAGAAATGAGATGCCATCAAAAACATAACTTGTAAAAAAACCAAGTCTCGCACGCAACTTAGACTAAGACCGTAAAAAGTTGTGAGATCCATATAATACCAAGTCGGTTAATTTATTCAGTCCCTACTTAAGAGTCCTTCTGTGTTAAGTTATTACGTAATTAGCACACCTAACAACATCTTATAGTGACCAGATCAATATTAAAAATCTCTTATGTTTTAAATAAATACATAGATTGACTTGGCAATCGCACTAAACAATCAAATTTAATATAACAATGTATTACTTGTGAGATACATTGTTGAGCTTTATTGCCATACAATAAACATTCTTTCTGTAAAGTAATAATAATAATAATAATAACCTTATTTATTTCCACACCACAAGTGCAAGTTTTTGCTTATTTGGCACTTTAAGTTTGTTTTTATAAGTATTTCTTTGAGTGCGGGTGCTGAGGTCAGAGAACGTATGAAACAGTTCGAGATGAGTGTGTACAAAGATGCACATCTCGTAAATGTATAGGCATGGAAGCGGTAATACTTTTTATTTTTAAAATATTGGCTGGCAACTATCTAAGTAATTCGCTCCACATACTACTCGTAAACATTTCTTCTGAACGCGGAAAACTCTATCAGAATCCGACGAATAACCCCACAATATTATACCATATACCTATACCTTGATATTAAACCGTGGTAGGCCATTAATGCTGTAATATATAATAATGTATATCTTTTTCATCATTTATTAATAACATATTTACAGAAATAATAAACAAAAATTTTATACTAACCTAAGCTATCTTATTTTTAATTAAAACTAAAACTAGTCAAAAAGCCCGCCTCGGAGCATACCCGGCTCAAATGTCCCTATCACGCCTGCCGCGTTGCCGCGTTGAATGGCCAGCGAAATGTGCTGAACCAGGTATGATCCGGAGCGGGGGTCACATACACAATTGATACTTAAAATAAAGGTGAAGCTGTCAAATTAAGTTTGAATTATTTACGTCCGGTCTAAAATTCTGCAATCGACGCGCCGCCGCCGTAAGCTCAACTTTTATAATAATTTTACTAGTTCAATAGTTAGAGAAGAATATTTTTTGTTAAAGAAAAAGAAGAAATATCTTATCATATCACCATGGAATAATCTGATATACTCAAGTGAAGCCTCGGGCTGAGGTGGCATATTCTAGGATGCATTAGCCGTCAACCCCTTCCTTACCTAGATGCACATGCACTTAGCACAGCGCCTGGGGGTTGATACAGTCTAGTAAATAGTAAATTAGTGCCTATGCCTGCTATCGTGTTTAGGCTGCATCGGGTTACTAGGTAATCGGTATCCACAATTTATTTTCTTTGCACTACAATGGAACATCGACTCAAGCAATCAACAGTTCATATACGTTCTCAGCGGTTGGACTCCAGCCTACTCTGAATTAGGATGATTAGGATTTGATTTAAGAAAAAAAAAACTATCGCGTAGTAGAATGCTTGCCTACCAGCATTGAGGGCCACCCCATCGTAACGGTCCGGCCACGACTGCTTCAGCGACCGCTTGGCGCGGGTCGGCGAGCGGCAAGTTTGTGGCCGGGCTGTTACAATGCGCTGGCCCTAAAAAGGAATCAACTCCGAAGAAGGAACACCGAATAGCATGAATATACGTCATCTTTACTAAAATATCATTGTTATACATTCAAAATAATATGTGCGTTATGCTCTGAGAAGATTAGTTAGTCTTAAACCCTTTGCGAGAGTTTTCAGTCCATGAACAACAACTTTTGCCATATAAAATCCCAAGATGCCATAGTGGCCAACTGGGCGTGGGCCCAGAGAACGTGGGTTCTAAGTAGTCTGTGGGCTCAGTTGACCCCGAAGGCGTTTTTACCCTTTATAAAAGCCGCCAGCTGATCGATTTGCTACCCATATAAAATCCCAAGATGCCATAGTGGCCAACTGGGCCCACGTTCTAAGTAGTCTGCGGGCTCAGTTGACCCCGAAGGCGTTTTTACCCTTTATAAAAGCCGCCAGCTGATCGATTTGCTACCCATACAAAATCCCAAGATGCCATAGTGGCCAACTGGGCCCACGTTCTAAGTAGTCTGCGGGCTCAGTTGACCCCGAAGGCGTTTTTACCCTTTCATAAAAACCGTCAGCTGATCGATTTGCTACCCATACAAAATCCCAAGATGCCATAGTGGCAAACTGGGCCCACGTTCTAAGTAGTCTGTGGGCTCAGTTGCCCCGAAGGCGTTTTTACCCTTTATAAAAGCCGTCAGCTGATCGATTTGCTACCCATATAAAATCCCAAGATGCCATAGTGGCCAACTGAGCCCACGTTCTAAGTAGTCTGCGTGCTCAGTTGACCCCGAAAGCGTTTTTCATCAACAGCCTGTTACAGACCACTGCTGGACTATGAGCCTCCTCCCCTTAAGTGTTTGGTTTTGCCATTATCTCCACGCTTGGCAGGCGGGTTGGAGATCGCAGATTAAAAGGTTACTGTATCAGAGAGCGCTGCTGCCCGTTCCCTGTTCAATGTGTAGTCCCTAAGTCGCCTCTTACGACACCCACGGGAAGAGTAGGGGTTGGTGACAAATGTATTCTACTCTGCCGTCACCACACGGCAATTTTATTATTTCTTGTCCCGTATTATCCCGTATTTTATTCTGTTTTAATCTCAGATCGTGATCTGTCGTAAGTTTACTATCTCGCGAGTCTTACTGAGTAAAGTTTAAAAACGAACCTACTACTAAGTAATTAAAATTCGGATCATTAATAATACAATACATAAATTGCAGAGCAAACTAAAACCTAAAAATATCTGCTACGCCGTAGTACAGGCGTAGCTAGTTTCCCAGTTGTTAACGCTACGACAAACCTACATTATTTTAATCAACAAACACTTCATTATTCACAGTGAAAAACACCGTAAAATTAAGAAAAGTAAGTAGTATATTATTTTGTTTAATATCAAACTCATCTTGGAATTCACTGTAATAAAAAAAATATTAACGATATTGATTTCGGGATAGGCTCGTCATTCTATACCTAAAATAATACTTATTTCTGGTTTCCACCACAACACCTATACCTATAATACATACCAGGGTTTGTGAGGTCGGTTGTCGACCTTTAAACCCACACGCTGATGATACATACCTACATATAAAATCTTCCTTAATGTTATATTTCCCCCCATGTATCAACGACAGCCCAAACAATCGGGCGGGTTCCGTCTAAGGGCGCCCCCACACCGAGCGGTCGTAAATTAGTGTGGTCGCCGCCGGCGCTTCCGCCTGCAAGCGCCCTTATCGCTAATTAGGGCGCTAATTGCCCTTGTAGGCGGTTTTATTTTATTTAGGGTTCCTTAAGTGAAATATAGCAAACTCAACCCTTGGCTGAAAATTGTTACTAATTTAAGAAAATTGAGTAAATACGAGTATTTTAACTTTTTTGATAAAATAAGGAGATATATTTTGGTATTGATAATAAATGAGCAATAATAATATGTGAGTACTTTAATTTACGCATCACAATCGCGTCAAAAAACGCCACACAATCCGCCGTCCAAGTGGCCACATTTTGGGCTACATATATTGTTGTAGCCCAAAATGTTAAACGTTTCGACTTGCCATCGACTCGCTAAGAAGAATTTACGCAATCTACTGCAGACTCAACCACGCTCTACTAACCTTTGCAGTGATCAAAACATATAATAACACATACTTACCTTATAAAAAAAAAATTGTTAGCTAGTGCGTAAAAAATATTTTATTTGGCTAAAATACGTTACAAAATAAATATTTACTAATAATAATTGAATTAATTATAATTATGTACTCATTTCACAAAAGCGTATTATATTTTTCACGTTTACCAACCTAACAAACTCTTATTAACAATACCACATTCATAAAAAAGCCACATTGATTACGACAAAAATCTTATTCCAAATAAATACCTAGCAGAACATAATAAAATCATTTTCCTTATAACAAATACGGCGAAGCTCTTTTAGCTCAAACCCCGCAAGTAATTATCGTTCACCAAATTTAACATAAACACATACACGGGAATAGTTTCAACGATTCTCCGCCTAAGTACCATCTTAATTGCGTTACCAGCTTGAATTTCGCGACGATCGATTTTACTCTCTTTTCTAGACAAAAATCTCTACGCGCCTACCCTACTTTATCACGATTTGAATAAGCGCTACTTCTGCAAAAATTACGACTGGTTTTAGCGTGGTATTTTTGTTAGAAAGAGACAGGAATAGGGGGTGAACGGTTGGCTGAATGTCTAAGGGGTGGTGCCATAGAAGTGACGCCCAAAGTCATAAGGGTAGCTGTCAGTACCACAACTAGGGTTGTGAAGTTACGACGCCAACTTTTCGAATTTGGAACGCCGGATCGCTATTTGAACACGGGCGGATTCTGTTTTTGAATTTGCAATTTTACTTTTTAAATGAAATAAAGACAAATGCTGTAAGATCATACAGTTTAATTTTAGTTAAATTATTATTATTGTTTTGTTTGTGTGATTTTGACGAATATTTAGCTAATGGATTTGAAGTGATTTGGTGCTAAAACTATGGAAGTTATGTGGCTGTGATATGCACGGGAGGATCAAATATTGTTTTTGACAGGTATTAATTTAACCTTTAAAAGGTATTATAGTTTTGGCGTATATAATAGAATTAAATGAGGAAGTTATGTAGAGTTTCTAAGTAGAACTTTGTGTTAGTTTTATTTATATATATTATCATTCGATCCAGATGTAGATAATGTTTTTATTTACAATCCCTAAGTCTTTTTCTTCGTTGAGTAAAGAGAGGGTTGTAAGGTCGACAACCGACCTCACAAACCCCGGTGTCAGTGTTATAGAGCCGCCAAAGGCCACTGACATGGCTCGTGTAACGATGACGACTTCTTCCGTGAATAGCGGCCCGGACGCTTATCTTTTTTCTAAAATTCTTTTATTATTTTCTAGTTAGTTTGTTTTTATATGATTTTTCTGATATAAACACTTTTATTTGGTCTACGCATTATTATATACGAAGAAATCTACGTTTAAATGGTCTCTGATTTCGCACTACAACCGGAACTAACGGTTCACCATGCCTTTCGAAACGCGGAAGGCGATCTAACTAACAACCCCGATCAGACCTCTCTCTATATCTAGAGACTAATTTAGATTACATTATTGTGTTTCGGTCCCACTTAGGAAGATAATTATTTATTTATTGTTTTTTTTTTTATTTATTTATTAAGGACAACCAGTGGTAGTTACATTTCAAATCTTACACTAAACTAATAACTAAGAATGTGGTACAAATGCACTACCTTTAGGTACCACAACATGTTTATTATTATAGAAATAAAACTATTGTTATACTTAAAAAATTAAAACTGAAAAGTAAAATGAGACCATTTTTTAACATACTTAAATCTAAGGTTTTTCTAGAGATTTAAATAACTGACTCTTAAAGACACTAAGTGAAGTATTAAATAAAATATAAAATAAAATATATCTACAGGAGTTAGGTCAGAAAGTAACGTTTATTATTGTAGCCCAGCAGCTGCCACGACAGGACTGCTGGCCGCACGATGATAGATAGTAGTTCGAAGGTGGTGAAGATGAGGTAGAATATAGAAGAAAACAGGGTTTAGTCCAGATAGTTGCACGGTTTATTAGTAAGTATAAGAAATCAGCATAACACTTTTAAAAGCTTAATTTCGAATAAAATCAATAAAATACGGTTAAAAATATGATCACAGTCTGATGTCTCGAGGTGCAATGAGGAAATTTTGATGCAAAATGACAGAACCGAAACGGATGGATTCGAAATTTGAAAATAAATTGAAAATGAATGATGAGACTGCCAGTACTGAATTACCAGAAACAAAATACTGCTAAATTATTTTGGGGAATATTACAACAGTAAATATCTGTAGATTAGCATCCTATATTTAGGAAAGTGTAGGAGTAATCGACTCTGTAACTAACTCTGCGCCAAGACCGCTAAACAATTTTTTTTAAACAAAAGCCAAAATTTAGAGTTCATGCTACTAGCAAGTTGCACCTCATGAGGAGACGACCATCGCCGAACCGCATACCAATAGCCAGCACCATTGATGGTACAACAAAGACTAAATGTATCCCAGTTGTACCAATACTTCCTCTAATGGTACAAACGGCACTTTGGCTGCCACATCAGTTCATAGTCAATGCATAAATTATGATTTTTGTTTATTTTTGACCTTCACGATAAATTTGTCATTGCAGCCAGGATTGTCTCAGCATGGGATTTTCATATTTCTTATGTAGAAAATCTGCTTTTTTTCAACACTTTCTTTCTTAAACTTTCGCGTTTTGTACACATTCTAATTTTGTTCTGATAAACACCTTTTCGCAAGTCTACCAATCCACACTGGGCCAACGTGGAGTGGACGGCTTGTTTCTCTTATTCAGGGTAGGCTCAAGCCCTTCGGTGGACGTACCTATATGAGCTGGTATGTCAACAATAAATACACAATGGAACAGAAGCATACAATAATTACAGAAGAAATAGAAAGTGTATATAGGCAGTCTTATTGCTACATAGCAATTTTTTTCAGGGAACATAACAACCGCACAAACCTTTGTGCTTCGCGTGGTCGGTTAATGAGCGATTATGTGTCGTTTGTCGGACATCTATCAAACAGTAAAAGCCTGAAAAAGCATGTGTCGTAATAATTTGTCGGTGTTATGATGAGTGGCCCTCAAATTAATTACTCGCCGTATCGCGTTGGAAATTAAATTATGGTTTTGAATGGTATTTAGTGGTTTTCGAGTTTAAATTAATTAATGCAGATCGACGATAGAATAAATTATTAGATTGATGCCGCGTATATTTAAATGACAAAGAGGCTTGGTGTTCGGATGGTCCAGCTCGGCACAGGAAACATTAACAATGTATATTGACTACTGTAAACAATATTTTATTTATAAAAAAGGAAAAGTACGAAAGATACAAGTCCTGTGGAGTTTCTCCAGGCCGTTCTTCTCCACAGAAGGCGTACACTTGTAGTGAACGGGCCATCTTGCTTTGACGTCGAAATATGATTTTGTTAAATCTTACTTCGAATAAAGACACTTTTATGTAGTATAAAAATGTGTATTTGAGCCAACAGTGTATGTGTCAAAATATGTTAGGTATAGCAATACCTATCCTCCTTGATCTATTATTAAAAATGCTGGCATGTGATAAATGCACACTGGTAGCTTTATTTTGTTCCAGAATTGTATTTTCAAAAGATTTCGAAACAAATTGGTTTTGAAAATTGTTTTGACTAATAATGAAAGCCCTTTGCTTAACATGATCTTTTTATGATATAAAAGACTTTTCTATAAATAATTGCTATTCACTTAAAAATAACCTTATTTAATTTCACACCTCCATCACCACAACAAAATACTACAACGGAGTGTGTAGGGAATTTCAAGGTATGTTTCATACTTTAGCCATTGTAGACGATCTAAATATGTAAACGAAATAATATAAACATAACCGAACCATAACCATACTTACGTTATTAGTATAAATATCATTGTAGTAAGATTTGGTTGGACCAATTTTGATTACTTTACCTGGCAAGGCACCCGCGGCACGAGTCTATTCCCGTTGTCTACATTATTTTGTCCCCGATAACATGGACAACGGGAATCCGGCGACAGCGGCAGCGGCGGGTTTAATAAAAAATAATGTCGCGCTTGAATAAAAAAAATACAACATATAAAAGGTTCCTTGTTCCTAGTAAAAGGTACGGTAGAATAGCAAAGAAAAAATTCTAAGTCTATGGTTAGAATACGTTTATTTGGAAGTAAATAAATAGATAGTTAATAAATAAATAAGTAGGTACACTAAAAATTCCATACAAAGCAAAACGACAGTAATGGATATCTACACCGTGAAATTTACATCGTTTTGTTCCCTCCGTGTAGTGATAGTACCCGTCAAACTGAACAACATTTCAAGAAAAAAAAATTTCCAGCGACAAAAAAATTTTTAGTCTCTCCCTCCATACAAAGTGAGACTCCCGACCGACCCATTTTGTATGGAGAGACCAAAAATTTTTTTGTCGCAGGAAATTTTTTTTTGTGAAAAGTTGTTCACTTTGACGGGTACTATCACTACACGGCGGGAACAAAACGATGTAAATTTCATGCTGTAAAGCAAAAACACAACTACAGATTTAACTTGAAATGCTTATATCTAATAATTTTAGTATGTATGGCATTTAGAGTCCACAAACAAAAGCGAACAGATTCCGCCATTGTGTTAGTGAACTCACCCAAAAAAATGTAATGACGGATCTAAGTGATGTAATAACATCCTATGGAAATAAATTATTTTGACTTTGACTTTTGACTTTGAATCTGTTCGTAATTCAAAAATATTTAAAATATTCGCATCGTTCAGAATGCACGATGAAAACTGACTTCCAGCGAGTAAGTACCAAGGGCCGCTCCTTACAGGTACCTACTCATAAAGACAGATGTGATGAGTAATTCAAATAAACCCTTATCAGAGCTATCCATCACAAAAACAATGTAAAAAACTGAAATGAGTAACTCAACATAGTTAACCCTTTAACAGCCCGTTTTCAACACTTACTCGTCAAATGACATTACAAAGTCAAATTTTACGACGCCTTTTAAATACAACTAAGATGCGCTTTTCTAGTAGACCGACAGTCACACCGTCAGTTGTTCTAGATTTACGTAGACTCATGTATTCAATGGGTATTTTACCTCATCGTAAGAATATCATCTAGCCCCCTTGGTGGGGTTACAACACTCTTCTTCTTCATCGTGTGGGTTGTAAGGTCAACAACCGACCTCACAAACCCTAGTGTCAGTATTATAGAGCCGCCAAAGGCCACTGACATGGCTCGTGTAACGACTAGATAGTAGCCGGGACCATTGGTTTAACATGCCTTTTGAAGCACGGAATCATCTTTCTTTTTGGACAATCAGGTGATTCAGCCTGCAATGTCCTAACCAAACTAGGGAAAGTCTCACAAAGTGATTTATGCTTGACAGTGTCCCCACCGGGAATCGAACCCGGAACCTACGTAATGAGCGGCGAAATCTCAACCACTTGGCCACGGATGCTGTTAACAATAAACAATAGTTATATTTGTAGTCATTATCCTGGTTTGATTGCTTTTTTCTAACCTTAAGCGAGTTGTTTAGATATTTCTGTGAAATAGCTCAAACGATTTGGATAAAATCTTGTTGCTTTTAAGTTGCTTTTAAGTTTATCAGGGTAAATAGTCCTTAGATTTTTTAAAGTTCTTTTGCCATGATTTTTGATAATGAAATTAAAAATTACCTTTATCTTATCTATTTCTTTTTTTAATTCACAAGATAACAACAGCGATGCGGTTTATAGGTCCTGGTGTAGGTACTGTATTTTAAAGATAAAAAAAAAAAAAAAATAAAGATAAAAAATTCTTTATTCGAAATAAGATTTAAAGTAGTTTTTCGACGTAAAGCTATTACTTTTCAGTTTACAGCATATTAATCCATACAAAACCATGCGCAACGACCAATCGTGTCCTATATAACCACTTGTTTTTTAACCACTCCATTCCCGTAACATTCGCTTCGGTGTAACTGGCGGTCTACAAATTAGTCCATAGCGATTAGCATGTAAGGGTTACTCGCTCGTAAACTTACGGCCGATGTTATCTGGCCATCTGCCGGGCAGCCAACGGGTTAACGATTAAATTAGAGGCGAGCTTTAGATGTACCGCTGAATTTCGGTTTGCGGACGCAATTGATAGTGTTAAGAAGTTGCTGAGGTATGGTCTATTCAGGGAGCTCTGATCCTAAAATGTAAACAAATATGGCGTCCTCGTGGAAAGTGATTTAAACTCGTTGATCTAGAATTTATATCTTTGTTACTTTGGGTGATCTATTATCACTGTCAGAGTATGTATAATGACGTATGGTGATGATGTCTTGATGACGATGTGATGAATATTTGTGCCAACTTAAATTTTGATTTCTTCTTCGTGTGGGTTGTAAGGTCCACAACCGACCTCACTAACCCTGGTGTCAGGGTTATAGAGCCGCCAAAGGTCACTGACATGGCTCGTGTAACGACTAGACAGTAGCCGTAACCAACTCGGCTTAACGTACTTTCCGAAGCACGGAATCATTTATACTTTTCAGACAATCAGATGATTCAGCCTGCAATATCCTATCCGAACTGTGGATAGTCTGACAAAGAGATTTTTGCTTGACAATGTGCCCACTGGGATCCAAACCCGGAACCTCCGTAATGAGCGTCAAAAACTCAACCACTCGGCCACGGAGGCTGTTAAATGATTAATTATTTCATACTATACAGTAGCTTTGTATAAACTTTGTTAAGTTTTCGCGGTTGTTAATATTAATAACACACAATATATAAAACCAAAATAAACCAAACCAAAATACACCAATAAATCAAAATCCAAACCTAAACCAAAATCGTGGTAATGACCCGGTAGATATGTGTGTTATTAAGCTTTGTCCGCTGACGTGCCCGCGGCCGCCACCTTGAAACGTCTTGTTAACCTGGAGTACACAAGGGCACTGTAGTAAGATATGTTTTAAGAATCGATACCTATCCTGACCTATTGTACAATATTACGACCTTATTGTACAGAAACTGATACCGTAGTTCCCACGTTGAAACCAAATATTTTGACACGACAATACTCCCTTACATAAAAAAGTTAATCGATATTACAGCTGTTCGTAGCAGCTTCATGGTTTGTTAGTTGTTTTTATCAAAGTTCACAATATTTCCTAGGTAGCCTTTAGATCAATTCTGGCAAGTCAAGCGAGCCTACCAAGTAATTATGTGAAAACCTTATTAGAGCTTGTCCAGTTTGAAATGACGCGCCCTACTACTTATTTAGTTGTTTTATTTATATATGCAATATTAAAAAAGACACTTCATCTGCGTGGGAGCGTCGACTGTTACGTGAACTACGATTTGTATGCCTACATCACGGTCAAACAGAAAAACTAAAACCGAAAACAACAAAAATGTGTGTGTTAAATGCGGTGGTGGGGCGCGTCATTTATTTATTTATATTAAAATATAATTAAACTTATAACTAAACACAAAGGGTGCAACAAAAACTTAATCAAGTTTGTCTGTACACCCAAAACTCGGCCTGGACAAGCTCTACCTATTTATTAGGGTCTTTGATTTATACCTAAAGATTTACAAATAAAATTCAATCATCATCCAATATATAAATATAAATAAAATGCAATTTGAAGACTTTTAGGTTTTCGTGATTTTTAATATTAATAAACATGATTAACGGGTTATTAACACGATTTTAGTTTGAATCACCGTCATTTCGACTACTGAACCGCTGTTCTGCCGTGATCATGACTATTGAAATAGCTCATCAAGCTTGTTTTAAACCAAAATCGTGGTAATAAACCGTTAAACATGTGTGTTGCTAACAATTTGGAGAATTACAAAATAGGCGTTAGGTGCGGTTTCCACTAAAGCGGAGAGGAGAGGAGATGTGTTTGAATAACCAATCAGATTTCGTTATTTCCACGTCTCCTCTCCGCTTAGCTTCAATAACGAAATCTGATTGGTTATTCAAACACCTCTCCTCTCCGCTTTGTGTAAACCAGGCGTTAGGCAATGAGCTGTCTTATTACTTTGAGCAATTTCTTCCAGTCAGCCCATTAAAAACTCTTTTTCCATCAAATAATATTCTATTTTGTATTCTACTTTCTATCAAAATCACTTCTGAATTTTTATTTTTTTATAGATATCTAGTTGGAGATGTTTTTATATTATTTTAACTAAGTAATTTCACGCTTCACCGGATTTGATAGAGTAATTTAAACTCAGCGGTTTACTGATAATATCGAAATTCCGAAAATAGCGGTAACAAAATACCCAAAAAGATAAAATCTTTTTAAAACGCCGGGTGTTGTGAAGCAATCGATACTTTTCAAATCGATTAGCCTTTTTAAAAATCGATTCTTTTACACTTGAGTTTTTATTCATCAGCTGGTTTAAGTTAAATGATTAAAGTAGCAATACCCTCTTAATGTTAATTTTAATAATCAATTTTAATGTTGCAGTGCCCTTACAGGGTAATGTACTACTACTGGATGTTTTTTTGTAACAACTGATTACTATGTACATGTGGCAATATTAAATAAATAATAAAATAATAATAAATTCAATTCTATTCTATTTTATTCTATTCTTTTGTATTCTTCTTTTTTTCTTTTTTTTTAATTCTAGTTTTTTTAAATAAAACTATTTTTAATGTACGCGTATAGCGTCTCCGTTTCAGTTTGGGAAAAAGTGCTTTCATATTATTATGTCTAGAGGATTTCCGGCGGATGTCCGAAGGATTCTATAATTATAGGTATATATTTTTTTTAACGATTCCTAATTAATTTATTTTTTAAATGGCGTAATAATAAAAAATATATATAAATCAGCAATTTCGAACTAAAATAGACTTGCGAGGTCTGCTCACAGAGCCACTAGTACTCAACTTAATGAAACAAAATGCTACTGAAATAAAGATGAAGAAAGATGAGTCCGTGCTTCGGAAGGCACGTTAAGCCGTTGGTCCCGGCTACTATCTAGTCGTTACACGAGCCAAGTCAGTGGCCTTTGGCGGCTCTATAACACTGACACCAGTTTCGTTTCGTTTCATTTATTCACTCAATTTGCTTAATTTAATTACATTTTAAATATCTTAAAACTATAAAAATTCGCAAAGAGCACGTCAATGAGTATATAAAATTAAAATAAATTAATTAATAATAGAATTAATAATAAAATTAAAATAAATTAATTAAGAATAATAAAAGTCACAAAATAACATGTCCGATAATTAAAAATTACATTTTATTACAAATAATATCTCTGTACTCATTTACTGAGTATAATGGGTTATTCAATAAAAGGTGTTTTAGTCGACGTCCAAAAGCTTCGTCAGATATTTCATTTTTTATTTCAGTGGGTAGTTCCTCATAGAACGCAGGACCGATAACGCGCGGGTTTTTGTCGAGTAGCGCCAACCGTCGAGGTACTGTTTTTAAACGCCCAGTCTGGCGGGTTATTCTGCCCGGAATGCAAACACGTTCGAAACTGTCCAGATTTCGGCGTGTGAACATTAATATTTCGAATAAATATTGTGAGTAGTGCGACATAATCTTATATTTGGTGAACAAGTCTCTGCACGAGTGCCAGGGTTTGTGATGTCGGTTGTCGACCTTACAATCCACACGATGATGATGATGATGATGACTGAAATAACAACACAACAACAACATACCTAGTAATTTTTTAACCCCACTTTTTAATATCCTAGTTAGGGAAGACAACTTTGTAACATTATAAAAGGATATGAAGTTTACGAGGTAGGTTAGTTTTATAACAGTTTTATAATATTCTAACCGACCACGACGAGGCTCAAACACGAAGGGCTGGTAATGACGCACTATCATGATATAGGCACTGTTGTTAATGTCATGGTTTTATAATGTATCTAGTTACTTAAAGTTATAGCTATGTTAGTGATATAGACAGCTGTATCGCTGTTGTGACTTACATGAAACTGCAAAGTAGGTGGCGCGGCGTGGCGGGGCCCCAGACAGAGAGTCCACTCAGAACAAACTGCCATTTCGGCACATTTCGGGCACGCACACATTGACGTATCGTTTATAGGCGTTGCCACGCAGTTCCCAAGCAGTGCTCCATAGCGTTTGCCTAAAGAGTGAGTGAGAGAGTGAGTCTGGCAAGATGACGTAATTATTCTTGAAGAAGGTGGGAGTGTCCCTTTTGTAAACCTTTTTATTTTGTGATGAAACTATAGGGTTGATATCTTCGGAAACCATAGTGTATAGATACCCATTTCAGCATCTACTATAGTGTTTAGTACAGTGACAATCAAACAAATACGGGATGGGCCACGCAAAGTGAAAGGCTTGTCCAATACTATGAACGTTCATCAAAATAATTTTTCAAATTCAAATTCAAATTTATTTATTGCATTTCCACAATTAATTAGGCACTTAGGTACTAGTAGGAAAAGTTGTGAAGCCCCGTTATGGCACAGCAATATATTAGAGGGCTCTACCATTACTTAAAATTAAAACTTCATTTACAGTTACATACACAATAAGTAGAGTAGAGTAAAGAAGTAGAAGTACTTTGGTGTATTTCTTTATTTCTTAATTATTTTTATTTTATATGGTTCATCAAAATAATTTTATTTGTACTGAATTTCTTACACGTGCAAGTACATTTTATAAGTTGGTATATTATACGTTACCAAAGACTACTTGATGTTGACAATTTTCCTTGTAAATTCACCATGTGTGATTTTTTTCACATTTCCAAAAACCATTGTAGGTTTTGCTGGTATAGGAAGAGAATTTCGGAAGTATAGTGTGCACCTTATATGCCATCCATGATAGCTTTGACGTCGAAAAATGATTTGTAAAATCTTAATTCGAATAAAATGATTTTGATTTCTGATTTTTTGATTTTTGATGTACTGGTAAGCCGATGGCTAGACAGAAAAGAGAGAGGCCTTTGCCCAGCAGTGGGTCAGCATAGGCTAAGTAAGATAAGATAAGATAAGATAAGATGTACTGGTAATCTGGTATCAGTGGCTGTATGCTCTTTCTTTGTTTGGAATATCTTTTGACTAATACACTTACTTTGTAAATATAAAATGTACATGACATCATAACGCCACTTATGAACATTACTTACAAATAAAATTGATTAGGATAACAACCTACAGTAAATATAATTTAATGAGTAGGTACTTGAAACCTACAGTCAATTCCCATAGATCTAATGTATCAACGTCAGCCTAGTTATAACCACATAGCCATATTTAAATACCTAAATATTTAACGGCCATTAAACTAGCGTTTTAATACGTTGACCATAAAAAAAATAAAAGAATGTACATATTAAGAAGAAATTAATTAATTTTGTCATTCATGTGTCTTTATTTATTAAGCTAATTTTTAACGCGGATTCTTTTTTGTTTTCACGAATAAAAAAAACATTGTAAGCGTATCCTCTATCGGACAGCTACTTACAGCTTATAAAACATACCTTAATTTAAAGATAGAACGTTTAGTTGTTAATGATAAAGAAAGTTACATACGGCAGAACATGTGCTATGGGAATTAGACACTTATACCTATATACATATATAAATTATACCTAAATCGTCATCATCATCTCAGTCGAAAGACGTCCACTGCTGGACGAATTATAAACACATACTTATAATATAGATAAATAAAAAAAATCAAGAAAGGGAAACAAAAGTGCTAATCGCACGAAAAAATTACCCCTAGACAGAATTCGAATTTCAAACCCGCGATCTAGCATAGCCAGACCAAAGGATTTTTTATATCCGCCACGCTACCGCTTATCAACATTGTTGTATAAATCGCTGTTTTAAGTGCCACAATGTAGGCATTTGCCACTTTTATGACACTAGGCGCGGCTGAATTGCAAAATAGTTAATATTAAGTAGTCGGTAACACGTCAGCGCAGTGGGACCAACTATTTAATGGGACATTACGTCTAATGACGCATTATCTTCATGGTACAGTCGAAAACACGAGATTAGTATACATTTTTGTTAAAATAATTTGGTTGTTCGGAAATACTTGCTTTATTATTCAAACTTTTTAATTCTCGTCTCCGTTGCGTTGTTCCTATAGAAACGAATTCACATTTTAAACCAAACCGTAGTTTTTATTAAAATATTACTTAATTTTTACACTTCTGTATCCTCGTACTTAGCATGACATATGCGAATTGAATAGGAACTATTCTGCTTTAAAAAATAGCTGTAGATATTTCATTTACATCACACGGTAGCCATGCGGTAATATTTTCAAAAGAATAAAGTATAAGTCCTTAAAGTGAAATAAAATTAAAATATTTTATTTTGAGATGTACACAAAATATTCTTTGCTAACTTCGTTAAGAATGAAAAATAATCAACGAGCGTGCCTCTGTTTGTACTACTTGATGGGTTGTAAGGTGATACACAATGTATAGAAGGCTGCTTCCAGCGACCGTACTCAGCAACTAGGTTGCCCCACTTTAATTAGCGTCGGTAAATAAATTTTAGGCCACAATAGTTTTATGAGGGTACTCCGAAAATTTGTCCCATTTAAGCGGCCATTTTAGACCGAGTGGATTTTAATTCGGCCGCTTTTTGGACAGTTTTGAGGTTATGATAGTCTAAAATCCTTAGGGAGTTAAGTAAATTATAGTTAAATAACGACTTTTTATTCAAAACTAAGTAAATTACTGCCGTAAAAATAATTGCCCGTTGGAAATCTTTACTACTAAAGTATAGGTACTATGTCCTTTTGGCATTACATAACTATTTGTTCATTAATTTGTGGTTCTACTAACTACGTTTAAGCCGCAAAAAATTCAATGCAATCAACTAAATTTTGCAGTTCAACCTGCCACTAGTTTTTAATGATAATTTTGTGAAAGAAAATAAATATGTTACACTTTGATTTGATTTTGAAAACTTTTCGCTTGAACCACCTGCAAAAACTGTAAATAGTGATTGAGCTAAATGAACATGAAAAACAAATGAAAACGAAAGCTGTACGCAAATAGCATTCTCAATGACGAGTGTAAATACCGCCGTCATTTTATATTGAAACAATTTAAATGCGCGATAATGATGTCCGCTTGCCGAAGCAATCAGGACATGCGCAATATGATGTAAATTCTTTTGTTTAATGTTAAATGGTAGTTGAATGTACCTTTTTGTGGTTTTGGTGTTAATACAGGCAGGTTTTCTGTACTGAATGGGTAGATTGTTTTTATTTCGAGTGATATAGGTCGTACGGTTTTACAAAATCTCTTTGTGAGACTTTCCCCAGTTGAAATTGATGACAGAATATCTTGATTGTCTAAAATATAAGATGATTCCGTGCTTCGGAAGGCACTTTACAACTAGGCTACTATCTACGGAAAATAGTTGTTATATGAGTCATGTCAGAGGCTTTCAGCGTCTACGAAGATTTGTGTAGAAGAAAGAAAGATCTTGTAATGTAGGTATAAGGCGTCACGTCACGGAAGGTTAAGATACGATATTATAGCATGAGGCAGCCAGCTCTCTCGTCGCCATTCACTTTGTGTGCAAAGCGGGGGTCAAACAAAATGGCGAATCAATCAGTGACCGGCCATTCTGCTTGACCCCCGCTTTGCACACAAAGTGAATGGTGATGAGAGAGCTGGCTGCCTCGTGCTATATCGTATCTTAACCGTCTGTGACGATTATTTGTTGGTTTTTCCATTTTTCGTGGAGTAAAGGATAGATGTTGCAAATCACTTAGGTTTTATAGTATAAATTATATGTATATATTATTATAATACATATATTTTTTTACTATTTCAGTAGGTATATATTTGGATTATATAGATATGTATAGGTATTAAATGCATTATATATTAATATGTATAGTAAATAGTGTTTATTTATTTGAATCATGTATAGTATAGTATTTTATTTTAGAATGTATTTATTTTATTTCATGGTAGCCAATCTGTTATGTCAGTATATCACATAATATCCTCCTGGATGCTCAAAGGTTGACTGGAAGAGATAAGTCCGCCTTTGCACTGTAAATTTTTCTTGTGACTTCTTATTGTAATGTTACTTTTATTGTGCAATAAAGTGTTTATATACATACATACATTCATACACTTTTTACGTTTTTTTTAATTTCCTATGTGAATAATCGAAAACAACGAGGAAACTTTGGGTGGACAGCTAGTAACTAGAAGTATGCATAATAAAACTATATAGCAAGAAGTTACAAAACAAATACATTCTGCATGCATCCTACATAACATATTACCATTTAAGAGGTCAAAATTAAGCACAATTACTTAATGAAACTTCTGAAACAACATCTTAGTAGTTAGTGGGTCTGCCGAGGGAGGTTCCAAAATATTACGCGGAGCCTTCGGGGGCTCTGGGCCGAAACAGCTAAGAACAATATAACGCACTTATACCAACTGAATAATATATACTGTCTTGAGGGGCCGGGGGGGGGGGGGGGGGCTTGATGTGCAGTGGGGCGAAAGTATAGGAAGTAACCACTAATTTGTTTTAAGGGTTTTAGACGCAGATTTCTCGTACACTTTGATGACGTATAAAGTTTACGGGCCTGTATCGGCAAGGTTAAAAATTAAAATATATATATATATATATTAAAAACAATAAATTAATTAATTGTTTTATTTTTTATTAAAACAACAATCGCACGTGATATGATCCAACTTATCAATCCAATTGTTCGCTACATCTTAACAATGTTTAAACAAGTCTAGAAAAAGATTTGTTAACGTATAATATTGTTTGTAGAGAAAAGTAATATTGTTTATAACAAAAGAAGTAAGTTATATTCAGATTTATAAATCATTTGTACTAAAAGGTTTACATAAGTACGAACATATAAGCTATTCTATTTATAATATGATTACTGATATGTGGATCCTATTCTCGACTTTATAAGTCGATGAAAAAGGTAGATTCGTAAATTTTGCAAAAAACAAAATTTTGGGTAAAGTGTCGCGAATTTCGTTTTATCCATATTTAAAAACACTGTCAAGTTATCTACAAGTTCGTTACCACACCGTCAAACAGTACTAATAAAACCCAAAATATTGACGAAACATTATCCTCCACAGATCAACAATAAAATGCAGTAGCCATGGACTCTCCTCTCTCCTCCCAAGACGAGCGGGACATCGAAGTGAATGTCGTCTCCGGCGCAAGCAGCCCCGACATCACTTCGTCTCCTTCTAGAAAGGACCAGAAGTCGCCCTTCTACGACATCAAGAAGGATAAAGAAGAGAAGGCTACGGGAAGCGCGCCGTACACGAGCTTTTCGATCAGCTCCATCTTGAATCGAACAGAGCCGAGGAGGGAGAATGTGTTGGAAGCTGCGCTTGCGGCTAACCATTTTGGTGCCAATGATGCTATGCTGTCGAGGTTAGTGTTTCTTTAGTTCATAAGCCTTTTATCGGTCATTGCTACTAATTTTAACATAGTCATTGTGGAGATCCTTTGCCGTGTGGTGACGGCAGAGTAGAATACATTTGTCACCAACCCCTACTATTCCCGTGGGTGTCGTAAGAGGCGACTTAGGGACTACACATTGAACAGGGAACGGGCAGCAGCGCTCTCTGATACAGTAACCTTTTAATCTACGACCTTCAACCCGCCTGCCAAGCGTGGAGATTATGGCAAAACCCTCCACTTAAGTGGAGGAGGCTCATAGCAGTGGACTGTAACGGGCCGTTCATGATGTGGAGATCCTCGGAGGAGGCCTTTGTCCAGCAGTGATAATGAAGTTTTTGAACTTGCCAAAACTTTGCGTGCCCGTCAATCGTACTTATAAGAAAAATGATAAGCAGAATTCCTGCAGTCAAACAAGCATGTGTTTTTAAAAGTGATGAAGTCGTTGAGTCGTTAGAGAAGACCCGTAAAAATAACACTCTTTACGAGAAAAAAATATGGTGCATGATGAATTTTTATTCGATGGTAAAGGCGGTTACAAGCTACAAAAGTCTCGAAAATTTGGTTACTACTAAATAAAATTCCTCTGACAAAATTAGATAGTCAAAGACATCTATGGTTAGCAGGGTCGTCCAAAACCGACTAGGGGTAAGGGCCTCTTGCTCCCACAAAAGTCCGGTTACGCTTGATACGTCGATTTTGAGACACAAGCACTTGGTCCAATAAAAAAATAGTCCGAAAGATTAAGTGTTTTGTCATGAAATTTCGTATGATTGTGCAAATTAACAAGCTGTAGTATCTTATCTAAAAATATAATTAATCATCTGAGAAAACTTCACTGTGTGGAGCGGCCCTGTAACCATGTTCCTTATCTGACTGTATGTGCACTCATCTATATCTAGCAAGATACACTCGGCTAACTAACTTAGCAATTGCCGACGATGCTAGTATCCACCTGGTCGATTATGTTGGCGCCACGAGATTATATACTAAGGCTTTGGATCGATTGGTTTAACCACGGTTGCTAGTTCAATCCTCTGAGTGCTAGTTTAGCTAAAGCAATATCTAGCTACCTAACTATGTAATTGGCTCTTTGGCTCGGTAAGTTTAAGTTGAGAAATCTTCTGTTCTTGTGTTTGAGTTAATGTTAGAAAAAAAAATATGGCATTCATGTTGGATTCAAATGCACGGAATGCTTTTTTTATTTTTGAAATATCTGGACGTTTTAAAGGCTTTTTGGTAAGTATATTCTGTATTTCGTGCGAATACGAATATATAATGTTTTTTTGTTAGAGCGTCTTCACAAAGCATGCTAAATTGTTTGTTCTATTGCAGCTGGTAAAACTAGCCAAAAACAATTTTAAAATTTTGAGTATAGAGCTTGTTCCAATGGCTCTTAAAACCACACAGGCTAAGTTGAAGAAAGGTGAAGGCCAATATACAGTAGATATAAAAAATACGACGTCAAATGTCTGGAATAAATCCTAACCTGGAAAACCAATAAATTCCACCTCACATTAGATTACACCTATCTTGGTGTCCATTCACACAATTATCTCAACACGCTACTCACTCTGCACTCTAAAAACTCGTCACGTTCTCGCCCTTAAGCCGAAACTACAAACAAAACGAAACAGCCGACGGCCTTTATTTAGCCGCAACATCATTACACATCTAATCAGAGTTACTCACATGTAGGCCCTCTTTATGCCCCTTTTATCTCGCTACATGGCATAAAGGGTGGTAGGGAGGGGATGAAGCGATTGACTCCTGAACTGAATCGGTTCATTGAATATCTTAGCTGTGATTCAATGTATACTTGCGATTGTCGGCACTCCATGATTATTGATATTCAACTATTTGTACTTGTTTCACATGATATTTATCATAAGTAGCAGAATTGCTGTGAATGTCATTCTTAATTTGGAACTACACTACTGCTGAACTGGCGTGGTACAAACGAAATTGTTTTGATTTTATTGGAAGTTGTCGTCGAATACATTAGCTAGAAGCAGCGTGTCAATTCGGACTTGGACTAGTGAAGAAGAAGAAGAAGAAGAAGAAAAAACGTTGCTGCTGTTTCATTGTCGCTCTAGTACGGTTCTACATTTATGGCAAAGGTAGAAAAGGTCAGAAAATCTTTACTTACCTGCAAAGAAATCCAGAGATATTGTGCTTAAAACCCGTAAAAAAATTCAATTCCTTCGAAGTCAGTTACTGGTCGTAGGAAGGACAACAGATTGATTTAAACTTAATTGCTTTATAAAACAATTTACAAGCTTATACTATTGAGCGCACTCATTCTCACACAATGTTGTTTTTGATATCAAACTTTTCGCATCCACTTAAACTGAATCAACTCACTGAATCTTTTTGACAAAAAGTTCAGTGAATCAAATGATAGATGGGCATCCTTACTTCAAGGGTGGGTCGACGAAATGGGGTGAAGTGACATTCTCAGTGGCAAATTAGGGATTTCGTCCGTCGTGTCGGACAAGCTCTCTGATTCCGCTTGACAGTGTCCTTGTCTGCTTCGAGACGGTTCAATTTGTCTGTATTTGTCGTTTTGCAAGTTCCACTGGAGTTGATGGAACTGTCTATTGGTTAGAGCTATTTTAGGTAATCTGAGGTATTTTTCTTTGTTGTATATTTGATTTACTTTGGTGCTACTATTGAGTTATGATTTATGTATTCCTAAACGTCTCCAACAGATGATTTGAACCTATGACGTGAGTTTACTGCACTTAAAATATGTTTCGTTCTTATTTAGTTTATTACATAAAATTATATGGCTTATGTGATGAAAGATCAGCTGAAATAACTACTTACATTTTTCGTATCATACTATTATTTTTAGGTAGAACAATATAATACAAGACCAAATGCTTTTAAAAACTGATTGCCTTAGGTATTCATTCACAATTTAAAACTTGTTTAAACGCCTTGCAGACTGAGCGAATAAAATATAAACTAGAAAAACAATACGGCTTCTAAAGTAACATTTAAACATCTTTATTTTCCTTATTTCCCTCCTTAATTATACAAAAGTGACGGGCGACATTTTGTTTTCGTGTAAACGATCTGTCACCGGCCGCCGCCATCTTTCTTTTTACTTTTTTAATTCTTTATCTTTCCCGCTATGCAGTTTTGTTTTCTAAGATGGCTAATTAAGTAAACCCGTGGATAAAAAGTTAAACAATCGCTGAGGGGAAGATTAAAAGGTTTTTAATTAAATTGGAAGAATAAATGAGGGTGTTTTGAGTGGTTCTCCGTAATTAGCTTGTTATTTTGTTGTTCAGAAAATACCTATTGAATTGTAAAGCTTTTGAATATGAATAAATTCAGATACTGTTTTTTCGGTAGATTACTATTTTTCTTTGTGAATCTTGGCTTTCTGTATCTTTAGTTCATTGCTTGCTCTACAATCTTCCTGCAACCGTCTAGATATTATAAAAGAGCTGTACCGAATTGAAATGATCACACCACAAAATTGATCACATCCCCACATACCGGAATAACTTCCTTACATTTACCAAGTTGGTTTCTCCCTACCAGGGCTGCGTTATATGTTGTACCTATGCATTACAGTGATTATGTGTAGTTATTTATGTTGTAGGGTAGCGAGGAGGGGTGACAACCCTAGTGTGTGATTTTTGAGAGGCTACCTGCCGATTTAGCGAGTGTTTATTATTATTCTGTGGGACTTATGGTGTAGTGTTTGGTTATGGTGAAGTACTTTTAAAGGTATACCGTCAGTTGTTGCTAGCTATAGCAATAGAGCGTCGGCGGTCTAGTGGCTAGGGCCGCTGCCTCCCGTCCGGGAGACGCGGGTACAATCCCCAACGCGTACCAATGTATTTTCAAATTTCAAATTCATATGTACGTTTATTCGACGCTCTTACGGTGAAGGAAAACATCGTGACGAAACCTGCACACTCCTGCGAAGAAATTCAAAGGTTGTGTGTGAAGTCGATCAACCCGCACCGGGCCAGCGTTGTCGAATAAGGCCTAATCGCCTCGAGCCTCTCGGTGGGGACGTATGTGAGCTATTGAAGGTGATGAAATAGTATTTAGGTCGACACATGACGTTACTTACTGCAAACACTTACTAACTATTTTTAAATATGTACTTAATTAATTCTCTTCTATAAGTCATTTAGAACTTTTATGTGAAAATTAAAGGTCGGACTACAATTTTTATTTTTAGTTACTACGTAAACCAAACATTTTTTTGGACCCAATTTTTGCGCCCATTATAGTAACTGCTTAGTAAAAATACCCATTCCACCAAAGTTATGTACGACAAGTTTTCTGGACTGAATTCTATAGCTAATGCAGTGGGCAAACTAAGCCATAAGAAATCTCATTGCATTTGCATTACAGCAAAGCGAATGAACTCTTCAATACTTCTTAGTTTCTTTCTATTATCAACTCTACATTTCTCCCTATATTTCACTAGCCAAAACAGTTCTTAGACGTTCGTCCCTCCATAACTCCTCCTTCTAAAGTGAGGGTATTAATAAAATACTGACCGTTCCACTCCCCCACACAAACTCCTCAAATTCAATATTACAACATTAATCAAAAACCAAACAGTCTACCTCCGTCAAAACATACTTACGAGGCCCACAAAACGCGTAAAGATGACATTCTATCAATGGTATTAGGAGCTTTCTTTAAGGGGCTGCACCCTTCAAACACTTAGCTAATAATACTAAATAGCAGGGCTCTTAAATCTTGCTCCCAATCTTCCCCTCGTAAATATAAATAATTTAACGCCTCATTGGGTTGGCATAAGGCAAGAGAAGTAGCGGGGTGGGAATGAACATTTTAAGAGTGGGTACCAAAACCAAAGAAATCGAACGTGCATCGAGCGACCTATTTTTATTCTCTGAGACAAAAACGTTTAAATAGTTTTTTTTTTAAATCCCACGTCGGATTTAAAAACATATCAAAATAAAGCCTTTTGAATGCAAAAAACCGCATCGAAATCGGTTTAGTAGTTTTTGAGAATTCCTGTAGTGCCAACTTATCTGGCTGCTGCAGCGCTCCCTGGTGGCCTACCTCCATAAAACATGTTGAAGAACCTGCTCTGAAATTTTACCTTATGAATGCAAAAAACCGCAACTAAATCGGTTCAGTGGTTTTTGAGGTAAATGGTAACAGACATACACACAAACAACCTCTAACCCCAAAAGCATATACCGCCTCCGTTCCATTCCGTCGTGGGTAAAAATCACTCAGAGTGACATCATTTTTCACTTTTTCTTTTGTCAAATCTCACAAGCTCAAGTGAAACAGACTGCTGTCAGCTCTAGGAACGGATTCGTGTATTATGATGCAGTAGGAACAATTTACAAGAAATAATTTCAGTTAACATACAGTTTTCTTTTTATTCGTTTCCTAATTGAATAATTAAGTGAAAAAAATACATTGAAATGAATAATGCCCCAACTGTTATTGGCCTTTGTTGCTTCTTTACGTTTGATTAGGTATATTATACATATAGTGTTACTATTTGTTGACCTAAGAAAATAAAATAAAAATAAAGGTGTTTTAAACTATTATGTGTGTCTTTACAAAAGAAATGAAACTTATTTTGCCAAATTAAAAGACGACGTAACGAACCTAATGATAAATAATCCACCTTTCTTAGAATAAATATAATTAGCCTTCTCACATAATTCATACTCTATTCATTACGTATATAATTGCCATTACAAAACGCAGATAACTCCGGCAGATCACAAAAAAAAAAATCGTTTCTCATATAAAACATTGAAATTAAAAGGGTCCTTAGTATCTAATTTAATTTTAAATTTAGATTTTAGATAGCCATTTATGCTGTACAAAGCGCGAAAGTTTTAAAAAACAATAAATTATTAAAATCGCTTTCCGCTCCACCTGTGCCCTACACCGCAGTCGGAAGTGTATCTCTATATAAACTTGGAGGGGAGGTACTTACCTACTTCGCTAACTTATCGGTTTAGCTTGCGATATAAGGAGCTTTTGATTTTTAAAGGAATGCTCAAGACGCCAGGGGCATTTTTAAGAGTTTTTGTAACTTGAGAGCGATTTATGAAAAGATATTACTTGAAAAAGGTTCAAGAAATGGCGTGCGACATTCTCGTAACAAGATTTGGAAGCGAAAGTGAAAGATTGTGAATTTCTGGACGATTCTCTTGTTTAAGATGTGGCTACGGTGTTTCGTAGCCGTGCTACGGCGTAGGCGTTTGTTCGTAGCAGAACGCTACGCGTATTGTTAGGTGAATGTAGGATTTTACTGACGAATTTGGAAAAATGATTCCGTACGTGATTAATTACAGGTTCAATCAACGGATAATCAAACGGAAGATGACTGAGATGTTAAAAAAATAGTAACGGGTATAATAGTAAAAATTATAGCACTAGGTTGGTTATATTAAAACTAATTTATAATAATAGAATCATCCATTAAATCTAATTAAATACAAAATAAAATGATCTAATAAAAAATTGCTAATTGTTGAATCATCTCCACTACATCATTTATAAAAACTAACACCTAATCTTAAGTATATACTAACATTTTATTTCGTTTTTTTTGTACAAATGATTTTTATTTTAAATTCACAAATGTAATTAATTAAGGGGAATTTGCAACACCTTACGAGGTATCAAATGAGAGACTGTATTTATGTAGTAAGATCAAATTGTTACCATTTGTAAGCAAATACATAAATATGAATATAAAATATGAATATATAAGTTTGATAACCCCGAAGTACATATTTTTGATAAGCCCATCATTATCAAAATCAGTCATGAAAAATTAAACTTAGAAACTCAATAATTCGTATACAATAAAACAGTCTTAATTTTCACACCAATAACGACAGACTCTTAATAAAAAAAAAACACAGATAAGCAAAAACAAAATAAAGGAAATGTTCAAGAAACAGCCACTAAGCTCAGTTACAATGTAACAATGAACAACTTCAATACAAGGTCTTATAAGTGGCCGGAGCTCTCATACCGGGTGTCATCTTCAGAAAATAGTCCAAGAGTCGACAAAAGGTCCCGAAGCGCGCTACAGCTAAACTGCTTTAGGATATAATGGACTCTGTATAGAGCTTTGAAGATGTCACAGATACCTGTAATAGTTACTTTTAGTAGCAGGTTTAGTGTCTAGAAGTTATCACAGATTTTGTACCTTTTTAAATCAATTTTATTATCTGACTTTTTATTGGCTTGTTCCCAGAGGTCCACCATCATTAAAATTTTTAAGTTTATAATTATAGGAATTTATTTTTTCGGTTGGCCAATTCGCAATAGGCTCATTATAGACTATCTTTTAAAAGTAGCCAAATAGGTTAGGTTATGTAATCTGTCCGATCATTTGAGATTTTTACAAATCTGGGCTTGCTTGTTCTTGTCATTTATGGTTTTTTATTTGTTTTTTCTAAGTATTTTAATTTGTGTAGTGATTTTGAATTCTTTTAGATGCAAATAAAAAATTTAAAACTTACTGCGAATTTGCTTACAGTAAGATCTTCATAAACAACACATGCCTACTACCTAAATCTCGTACAAAGCTTTCGTAACGTTAGTATAAACTTTAACACCAAACTGCTACAATACAACACCACCCATCTCTACAAAACCATAAAAAGAAAGCTCAAACGCCATTATAACTAACAAGCGAAAAGTGTCGTCGACGGCACCACCGCGCCAAAAAGAGCGCGACGGCGACGCGCATCGATTTTTATATACCCTTTCCCCCCGGGGGCGGGGTCACGAGCCAGCCAATCAGCGCGCGGTGAGCCAACCAATCACGCCGCGGCTTCTTCTATTCCACTTTCAAACCGTGTAATGGAATTTCTCTTCGAATCTCAGACAGATTACTGGCCAGAGTGAGCAAATTGTTATTGCGAGCAGATTCTTTTTTTGTATTGATTTTTTTCGGTATTTATTTTAATTACGTTTTTTTAGAAGGGGTTGTATTGGATTACTTGGTTGTTAGAGCTTCGTTAATGATATGGAGGGTGATGTTAAGTGCTCGGGTACTAATTAAGGATTTTAATTTTGTTTGTAACTTTTGTCTGGGATTCGGTTGGCTTTTGTCTTTTCCCTTTTGTTATTTAATTTGAATAGGTACTCGTTTTATGTTTATTTATAAAATAAGTAATTATTTTGAATCAATTTTTTATTTTTTACCTAATATCTACTTCAGCACACATGTTTTTCATTATTTTACCGAAATGTAAAATATTATGCTCCTCAAAAATTATATCCTTCTTCTGTTCGTAGTATTTCTAAGCCATGGTTACTACAGAGTTCCTACAGAGCCTTGGTTACTACAGAGTTAACTAGCACATTTTGTTAAATAACTCGCTATAACCTACTTATGACGAAGATAAGAAATGTTACATTTAAAAGCGAAAATAATCAATTTCCGCGCCCACTATACACTATACCAAAATGGTACCTAATTTTGGTAGAAATAGCTAACCGTAAGGAATCAATTAGTAATGATATTTTATTTTCATGAAAAGTTTAAGATTTTATTGATATTAGTAAATGCTGAAAAATAATGACATATCTCAATATAAAAATAACAGTTATTTTATTTTTCAAATATAAAAGATAAAAATAGTCGATCGTCGTTCAATGCTTGGCAATTTGCCATTAGGTATTTCTCTCCGTATTGAAATATATTGTCGATAAACACCGCAATCGTTATTGTTCGATATCGATAGAAAAGAGCACAGTATAATGAGGAGTAGTGGTTGGTTAGTGATGTGGACTGCTTTATTTCTATCGATAACCACGAGAAAAGTTGCGATTTCTTTGGAGTTTCTTAGGTTTTTTTTCTGTACTTAAGAAAATTATTTTCTCAAACAACAATAAAATAAAAATACTACATATAGGTATATTGTTTCCTTGGTAGATGTCTGTCGTAGCTCGTAGACGGCTCGTAGGCGTTCGTAGCAATAGCGTAGAGATTCATAGAATATTGATTCGTCTCTGAACCTAATTCAAGAGGGTTGAAAATAAATAATGAAATGTTGTATTCAATTTTCTCTACGATGGTCATTATCACTGGGTAAAGGGCATTATGTGTTTGACGGTATGGTCTACCTACTTATGCTAAATATAATCATTACATTTTCTACCTATTCTATCTAATGTTATCCCATTTCTAGGCTAATTTCAGGGATTTATTTTTGTATAGATCAAATCTCTATATTATATTTATTAATCCGTCGTCGGTTCGCTCAACTTATTTATATAATGAAAAATGTAACTGCAGAAAATGATTTTCACGAGGTATTTCTTTGACTGTACATTTTCACTATACTCATAATGCTTTTATTTAAAAGGTCTGTGTATGTGTATGTTTGTGGGCCGCAGTTAGACACATTTATCGATATAACCACGTCCCTCCACTAGTGAACCAATCCCCAGAGCACAGTACTTTGAACAATCGATACTGTCGATACTCGGTAAGTGAGAAAGCTTGTTGTCGACACAAGAGAGAAAAACCAAGAAAAGAGGGGAAATGTGGGGAAAACTGGAAAAGTGTGCTTTGTACGACAGCTTGATGTATTGCTGGATTGTGGTTAGCAATGGCCGCGATAAGAGTGAAGTTCGCAAAGTGATAGTGTTTTTTTTATTTTGTAACTAACTTTACACCCTGAATTTGGTACGTAAGATTTTCGTTTAGAACGACTTAGTTTTATACAAACTTTAAATTTACAAATATTCTTACTTAGTGCTTGGCTACGTTTAAGGGCCCATTTATATTTACACAAGTACAGTGGTGAGTTAACCTAATTCAACAACTAAATTCTACGGGTAGCAAGATTTTCGGCAAGTAACAAAAAGGGCTTCTATTTTAAGTTTTATTTCTACTTGCTATTATTATTATTATTCTGTTTCAATAAATGTCAACTTTTTAAATAAAAACCTTTAAATTTAAAAAAAATAAGAATCTAAGTTAACAATACATTCTATAGACATTTCAAATTACAATACTACCAATGGTATTACAGGTAATTGCCATAGTAGAAAAAACATTTAAAATTTGCCGCCATCGGAGTGTCCTTATTCCACATAATACATTATTGTTATGTTATCTTATGATCACGCTCATATTCCCGAAATGAAATTATAGAAAGCATATTGTTAGAACAAGGTTCTGATAAAGTATTACGAAAAAAACTGCCGTTCCTATGAATCATGTCATCAACATATTTTCTTAAGAATATGAAGCCAGGGGTAGTAAATCCAAAGCTCAGGTAATAATATAGGGATTATTTCACCCTCCGAAATTCCCTCCGAAGGTGTTGTAAACCTTCCTGAGTACTCCGGAGAAAGGGTGGCGCGAAGTTTAAGCTTTCTAGTGAATTTAAACTTATTTTTTCTCAATGCCTTTATTTCTCACAAAATCTGTATATTTTATGAGGAAATTAGATGAACACGTCAAAAATGGTGAATCAGACAGGGACAATGAAAACGTTAGTTTTGTCATGTATAATGAAAACACACAATATAAGAGAACTAGACGGCCGCAAGTTTAGAAAGAAACTTAGAGAATATCTGATTCAAAAGTGTATTTATAAACTAGACGACTTTTTATGAAAATAAACAGGAGGTTATTTACCTATTTCCAACAAATGAATTGTCTTTATCTTTACACATAGATAGGTCAGGAATAGGATAGATCACTTATAAGATAATGGATGGTGGTACTGTGGCCATCTTTGGGTTGTGGTGCTCAAATCTGGGATGCGGGGCTCTCCTCTTCGACGCTTCTCGCTGGCGAGCCTTGTGTCCGGTGGGCGTCCATGTAGTGGGGCAATCCCGCGAATGTGTTCGAACGAGGACTGGTCAGCGCGTTCGAACATTGTGGTTGCCAGGCGAGCGATGAAGGCGTCCAGTTGTGCAGCAGCAGAAGCACATACTAACCTATCTATGGTCAAGAATAGGATAGATCCCTTATAAGATAATAGCTATAATACCACGTGTTTTACATTGAAATATCTTTTACCGAAAAGATACCGATCAAGACTTTTATTGCACTTCTTTAAATAAAGTTTTGTACCCTACATTTATAACGACAAAAACTAAGTCAAGTTAACTTTAAAAAAATATAAAAATATATAATATATTCAAAGTACAAAAACACGTAATTGTCTCCAGTTATCG